>CM076580.1:784775638-785178117 GCA_034641835.2 Pinus albicaulis
CTGTTGGAATATTGCAAATTCCAGAATTAATCAATGGAGAAATTAAACTTCCCCTCCACAACACAGAGAAATAAATATTACTCTCAGAAAACAGAGTTTTCAACTTAATAAAACAAATTTTTATTCCATAAAAATGTTTACAAGTTCTTCCTCAATCACAGAGGGATTTACAATAGTGACTGCTACTGTCACAGTGCACAAAAAATCTTCACTGTCTCTGTTTATAAAAAAAAACTACTCACTGTTTTCAAAAAAAAACATACACTACTGTGTATAATTTTAATTCTGCTCTGTCTCTTTCTTTTTACCAATGCACTGCTGTGCATATCAGTCACTATCTTTTTCTTTTTCTTTTTTTATAATCAAAGCATTGATGTGCGTATATAAAAAAAATATAATCTGCTCTGTCTCTAAAAAAAAATAAATTACATCTCTGTTCTATATATAAACAAAATATCTCAATTTAATTTAATGTCATTCGTTGAAAAAAATCACCGCTTAAAAATTTCATTAATGGCATTAAAAATTCTGTCAGCACCGCTTAAAATTCATTGATGGCAAATTTGAACGCGGCGGTGGTGATTTGGTGGTGCGCGGTGGCACATGGGCGGACCCACCACACAGCAATGGTTGCGGGGGCTGCCTTCCGCCCGTACACAACAATTGGGGTGAAGCCCCGCAGTTTATATTAGCCATTGATTTGTGGTCAACGCCAGATTTGCTAGTCAATAGTGGGGGTTCACCACCTGTTAACCGTCTAGCGGTTTGAACTCCCGCTATCCGTCGATCTCCGCCAACCTGCTCCCACTTTAACCCTACGCTGATCATCGTGCTACCTGCTGGTTTATTCACGCAGTTGGAAATTATATTCCAACACTCCCCCTTAATTTCCACTGCTGGGTTTTCCTGCATACCCAGGCATTTTCTGAAATGTTCAAAGCTTTTCTGCGCAAGTGGCTTTGTTAGGATATATGCAAATTGATCCTCTGTTCTGCAATGTTGCAAAACGATTTCACCATTGTTAACAAATTCACGTATGAAGTGAAACTTGGTGTCAATGTGCTTTGTCCTTTTATGAAAAACAAAATTTTTAGACAATGCAATAGCTGAGCTATTGTCACAAAATATCACTATCCCTTTTACCTGTTCTTGACATAAGCTTCTCAACATTTTTCTCATCCAAACTGCTTGACACGCTGCTGCTATAGCTGCCACATATTCTGCCTCTGCTGTAGACAATGCTACAATGGGCTGTTTCTTAGAAGCCCATGAAATGGCTCCTGAACCCAAGTGAAAAACATAACCGGAAGTGCTCTTCCAATCATCTACACTTCCATCCCAATCACTGTTAGTGTATCCAACTAAATCTGAACATTTTGAAGTAGTATAAAAAATACCAAACCTTTTTGTACCTTTAACATACCTCAAAATTCTTTTGGCTTCTTTCCAATGTGCATCTTTTGGCTTTTCCATGAATCTGGAAATCAAACTAACAGCATGCATTATGTCCGGCCTAGTTGCAGTCAAGTACATAAGGCTGCCAACTATGCTCTTGTATAAGCTAGGATCAAAATCCTTGCTGCTGTCCTCTCTGCTGAGTTTTAATCCCATCACTGTGGGAGTGATTGCTGCTTTGCATTCCTGCATGTTAAATCTTTCAAGCACCTCATTAACATACTTTTCCTATGAGATTAAAATCCCATTTTCATTTTGTTCTACTTCTATTCCCAAGAAGTATCTCAACAAACCCATATCAGTCATCTCAAATTCTTCTTTCATGACTGTTTTAAAATTTTCTATAAGGCAATCATCATTACCTGTAAAAATAACATCATCAACATACAAGACTACAATCAAGATTTTACCATCTTTTTCTTTGATGTAGAGGGTGGGTTCTCCCTCACACTTTTCAAAACCATTTTCCAGTAGATAGGAGTCTATCCTACTGTACCACGCTCTTAGCGCTTGTTTCAGCCCATAAAGAGCTTTCTTCAACTTACATACTTTGTGCTCTTGGCCTTTCTTTTCATAACCGAGAGTTTGTTCAATGTAAACCTCTTCCATTAACACTCCATTTAGGAATGCTGATTTCACATCCATTTGGTAAACTTTTTATTTGTTTTGTGCTACTATGGACAACACTGCTCTCACGGTTTCCATTCTAGCAACCGGTGCGAAAGTTTCCTCATAATCTATCCCGTGCTTCTGCTTATAACCTTTGACAACAAGCCTTGCCTTGTGTCTCTCTATTTTACCTTCAACATTACTCTTGGTCTTGTAGACCCATTTAACTCCAATGACATCTTTACCTTTTGGGAGTTCAACCAAATCCCAAGTCTTGTTTCTTTCTATGGCATTTATCTCCTCATCCATAGCTTCTATCCATTTCTTATCCTTAATAGCTTCTTTGAAATGAACAGGATCATCAACATGACAATATAAAGCAAACAAAGAATTGATACCTTCATTTTTTATATCTTGTTCATAAATATCTTTCAAACTTCTGAATTTCTTACCTCTTTCATTAGGTGTACAAATGCTTGAAGAAGCACTTGAATTTCCTCCTTGTGGTGTGCTTGGAGAAGCACTTTCATTTCTCCTCAAGGGTGTGCCTTGCTGCCCTTGTGTTGGAGCTACTATTTGGGGATGTATTTCAGCCAATTCATCATCATTTTCATCATGAGATAAACAATGTTTAACATTCACTGTTTTCTCTATGCTTCCATCCCAAGCTTCCTCTTCAATAAACTGAACATCTCTGCTCAAAATAAACTTCTTGGTAGATGGGTTATACAACCTATAGGCCTTGGATTCCTCACCGTATCCAATGAAAATACATTTCTCCCCCTTGCTGTCCAACTTCTTTCTTAGCTGATCTAGAATGTGTGCATAAGCCACACATCCAAAAACCTTCATGTGTGTGACACCTTGCTTTGTGCCACTCCATGCCTCTTCCGGCACTTTGTTCATAACTGCTTTTGTAGGGCATCTATTTAGAATGTACGCTGCACAATGTACAGCTTCAGTCCAATAATCATTAGGCAAATTCTTTTCCTTTAACATGCTCCTCGCCATGTCGATTATGGTTCTATTCTTCCTTTCAGCTACTCCATTTTGCTGCGGAGTATATCTAGTTGTAAACTGCTTATGAATACCATTTTCTCTACAAAAATGTAGGAAATCTTTAGAAATATACTCACCTCCTCTATCAGTCCTTAAGACTTTGATATGCAGCCCACTTTGTTTCTCAACAAGTGCTTTGAAATTGAAAATTTTTTCAAACACTTCACTTTTGTTTTTCAAAAAGTAAACCCAAGTTTTTCTTGTAAAATCATCTATGAATGTTAAGATATAGTGGCTGTTAGCAAGTGATGGAGTTTGCATCGGTCCACATACATCTGAGTGGACAATCTCTAAGGGTGCTTTTGCCCTTATGCTTTTCCCGGAAGGAAAACTTTCTCTGTGTTGTTTCCCAAGAATACAACCTTCACAAAGGCTGTCCGGTTTCTCTATCAATGGTAAACCACTTACCATTCCTTTTCTTTTCAACAAGTTAAGACCTCCAAAGTTGAGATGTCCAAATCTCAAGTGCCATAACCAATTATCATCTTTTGGTTCGCTTTGGTAAGTCTCCTGTGCAACTGCTGCTTTCTCTTCACCATTCTTCAAATCTGCTCTCATTCTGAGAGGGAACATCTTGTTCCTTGTCATCTTCACTTCAACAATACATTGATTTTTGGGTGGTTTATCCATGATGGTACAAACATCATCTTCAAAGAAAACATTATACCCCTTATGGACAAGTTGTCCAATACTTAAGAGGTTACACTTCATTCCTGAAACATAATAAACATCTGCTATGGATTTCTTTGCACCTAATCTTGTTAAAACATTCACATCTCCTTTTCCCATAACAGAAACTTTGCTATCAGTTCCTAGTGTGACTTGTGACTTCACACTCTCATCTAACATAGAAAACATTGCTAAGTTTCCTATCATATGGTTACTACAACCGGAGTCTAGAAACCATAAGTCTTCATTCTTTTCTTCATCCATATTACAAGCTAAAAACAAATTATTTTGGCTGTTATTTTCTCTAGTGAAATTTGCACTAGTTCTACTTCTCATATCTTGCTTCTTCGTTCTACATTCATTAGCATAATGACCATATTTTTTACAATTGTAACATTGGACATTGGATTTATCATACCTTTGTCCTTGAGCATTCTGCTGGTTGTTGTCTTGGTCGTGGCTATGACTTTCACTGTTGCACCTTCCATGTGAATGTGAATGGTTGTTCCTTCCACCTCTGTTTTGGCTTCTGCCTCTTCCTCTTCCTCTGCCTTGCCCTCTTCCTCTTCCGAAATACATCTGGGTCTTAAAAGCATGTTCAAGAGATGATTTTTCATTCCTACCCAATCTCTGTTCATGAGTCATCAGTGATGCATGTAGTTCATCCACTGAAAACTTTGTGAGATCTTTAGTCTCCTCTATGGTGGTGACAATCACATCAAATCTTAAGGGTAGACTCCTCAAGAGTTTTTCCACAATCCTCTTGTCCTCAAGAGTCTCTCCATGAGATCTTATTTGTGTGACCATTCCAATCACATGAGTGAAGAATGAGTCAATAGTGTCTGACTCTTTCATACAGAGAGTCTCAAAGTCTCTCCTCAGCAACTGAAGTTTTGTTGTCTTCACCTTCTCCATACCCTGATAAGCTGTCTTGAGAGTTTCCCATGCTTCTTTGGATCTCTTAGCTGCTGCTATCCTTGGAAACACACTCTCATGCACTGCTTGATACAAAAAGAAAAGAGCCTTGGCATCTTTCTTCTTATTGCTCTTCAATATCTCTCTTTCTGCCTGAGTTAACATATTAAACTCATGTTCATCTGCTGGCTCTTCAAAACCATCCTCAACAAATTCCCATAAGTCTTGGGAGACAAATAATGCTCTCATAGTTATTGACCAGTAGTCATAATTTTTCCCATTAAATTGTGGGAGATGGATATTTCCCATACCCATACCAGTGCTGGCTCCAGCCATTCTGCACTCTTAACTATGATTCAAAAACACTTGACTGTGTGTTTAAAATTAACTAACTGTACTGCAACAGTAACACAAAACTGTATAGAGAAATACCTTTGAATTCTTCTTGTCTGAGTCTTCACACTGCTGGAGAAGCTGTTGCAACTAAGAACTCCTTTCCTTCAGCTTATTTGATCTTCAAATAGCCTGGACTGGCTCTGATACCATGTTGGAATATTGCAAATTCCAGAATTAATCAATGGAGAAATTAAACTTCCCCTCCACAACACAGAGAAATAAATATTACTCTCAGAAAACAAAGTTTTCAACTTAATAAAACAAATTTTTATTCCATAAAAATATTTACAAGTTCTTCCTCAATTACAGACGGATTTACAATAGTGACTGTTGCTGTCACAGTGCACAAAAAATCTTCACTGTCTCTATTTATAAAAAAAAACTACTCACTGTTTTCAAAAAAAAACATACACTACTGTGTATAATTTTAATTCTGCTCTGTCTCTTTCTTTTTACCAATGCACTGCTGTGCATATCAGTCACTATCTTTTTCTTTTTCTTTTTTTATAATCAAAGCATTGATGTGCGTATATAAAAAAAATATAATCTGCTCTGTCTCTAAAAAAAAATAAATTACATCTCTGTTCTATATATAAACAAAATATCTCAATTTAATTTAATGTCATTCGTTGAAAAAAATCACCGCTTAAAAATTTCATTAATGGCATTAAAAATTCTGTCAGCACCGCTTAAAATTCATTGATGGCAAATTTGAACGCGGCGGTGGTGATTTGGTGGTGCGCGGTGGCACATGGGCGGACCCACCACACAGCAATGGTTGCGGGGGCTGCCTTCCGCCCGTACACAACAATTGGGGTGAAGCCCCGCAGTTTATATCGTTGACGGTGGTCAACGCGACGGCCGGTCACAGGGGGGTTCACCACCTCGTTAACTCCTAACCGTCGAGCGGTTTGAACTCCCGCTATCCGTCGATCTCCGCCAACCTGCTCCCGCTTTAACCCTGCGCTGATCATCGTGCTACCTGCTGGTTTATTCACGCAGTTGGAAATTATATTCCAACAAAAACTTCAAAATCAAATTTGGACCCTGAAAACCTTGAAATCGTAGAATCTAGCAAGAAGAAGATCACTACATCCATTTATGGAGAAGTGGTGAATATCAGGGCATTTGAAAAGAAGAAGGGAGGAGGTTTGAAGGATTATGTGTTGGAAATATTGAAAGGAAGGAGGGGGGTGGGGTGAATCAATATTTTGTAAATTTAAACAATTTAAATATCAAAACGATTAACCAATACCATAATGTATATATATATATATATATATATATATATATATATATATAGGACAAAGGAAGCTACAACTTCTATTTACTAGCTACCAGTGGAAGAGCTACAACCCCAAGATTTACCAGCTCCCATTGGAAGGAGGCGACAACCTCCTATAGGAAATTGCAACTTCCTCCCTTGCACCACCTTACCACTGTATAGAACAAAAGATAAGAAAAATCTTCTTGGGCTCTCGTACCTGGGACAATGGCCCAATTACAACATCCAAGCATTAGAAAAATAAGCCTTTTCCAACTTTAGATCTGCCCCTTGTCATGTCAAAGTGTACTCTGTAGACAATTCAACAATAAATTGCATACCTTAGATCATCAAAACACAAGTACTCCTACCCCAACCAACTTCAAGCCTCCTACTTTAGAATAACAAAAGTATTCTACAAGTCAGATGTTAAGGTCTGTGCTCACGTCCGCGCTCGAAGTCTCCTTCAAATTAAGTATTAGAGACTACCTATTGAAAATTGGTACTTGAGGGAGAAATTTACCGATTGGAGAAGCCCAACAAATCCTAAGGAGACCCCTCTTGCACTTGGAAAAATTAATTTTTCACATGGGAATAAATTAAATTTTCACATGGGAATAATATTATTTTTAACGATGATCCAAGT
The DNA here is from genome assembly GCA_034641835.2 of Pinus albicaulis. Taxonomy (NCBI): domain Eukaryota; kingdom Viridiplantae; phylum Streptophyta; class Pinopsida; order Pinales; family Pinaceae; genus Pinus; species Pinus albicaulis. The sequence continues at coordinate 784,782,652 of CM076580.1, forward strand.
CAAATTTCCCCATTGGAAAAGCCCAACCACAACCCAACAAATCTTAAGGAGACTTCTCTTGCACTTAAAAAAATTAAATTTGCACATGGGAAAAATATTGTTGTTAATGTTGATCCAAATCAACTTGAAAAACATAAGTCCATAGGTTGACCTGACATGTGGGAAAGGAGGAAAATGACTTCCTCTTTTCAAAGTCACATTATGTTCCCATTCCAAAAGTCCACAAACATAAAAAGAAAGAAAGAAAAAAATAGAAACACTAAAAATAATTCATGTGCAAATATGATTATTAATTATTGGGTTGAGTAGTTTCTCTAATTTAGTGTGATAAATATATTGTAATGTGATGTCTTGCTAAACATTGTTTTAGTCAAATCACTTAAAAATTAATATTAAAATTAAATTAAATTAAAAAATAAAATAAAATAAGAAACTTAAAATTAATAATCATATTTATAATTATCAATAATTACTACAACAAATCACATAAAATAAAAAATAAAAAATTAATCATTATATTTATATTTATAATTAGGATAAAATATTTTATCCAGCCTCTTTTAAATTCACAAAAAGATTTGATTTGAATTTTGTAAATAAAAATATAATACTATTTCAAAAAAAAAAATTTGATTGAGGTAAATCTTGATTTGTGTTTTTAAAATAGGTTTTACATGAATTCAACACGCTGAAAAACCCTTAAGGCACTTGGGTTGTGCAGAGTCAACTCATCAAATTTGTGATTTCAATGAATTTCTACCAAATTTTAAACAAATTATATAGAAAAAATAAAATATGAGAACTTTTCAAAAAGCACATTAAAAGTTACTCTTCATGTAATGTCATGTAAAGAATCAATTCTTTTTTAAAGTGAAAATGGAATAGTGCCAACAAAATTCTAGATACAAAAAATCTTAAAATTTAAGAGGTACAATCCAAATTTTCTACTTGAATTTTCATAATGTTACCAATATTTCCATTATTTTTGAATTATTTTAGACTACACAAGAAAGATACGTTTTAAAGAAGATAGGAAACGTGATCAGAACAAGGATAATTATGTGATCAGAACAAGGATAATTACGCTGTAGACCGTATACAGTTGAAGTCAATCTGAAATTAAGCTTGAATGAATTTGTGATTTCAATGAATTCCTGTCAAATTTTAAACAAATTATATAGAAAAAATAAAATATGAAAACTTTTCAAAAAACACAGTAAAAGTTACTCTTCATGTAATGTAATGTAAAGAATCAATTCTTTTTTAAAGTGGAAATGGAATTAGCACCAACAAAATTCTAGGTACAAAAAAATCTTAAAATTTAACAGGTGTAATCCAAATTTTCTACCTAAATTTTCATAATCTTACCAATATTTCCATTATTTTTAAATTATTTTAGACTACACAATAAAGATACGTTTTAAAGAAGATAGGCAAAGTGATCAGAACATGGATAATTAAGCTGTAGACCGTATACAGTTGAAGTCAATGTGTGGGGAATGACCAACGTTGATCAATGCAAAAATTCATTGTATAGGCAGTAGTTTAATTAGACTGCTTTTTAGCTTTGAAAAATATGGAAATTTCAGTAAGATTTAAGAAAATTTGGTAAAGATTTTTGTAAATCTACATTATAACTATTAAACTTTAATATTTTGGGTGGCTTAAAAGTTTTGATGGTGCTGAATCTATTTCTATCATCAAAATCATCATTTAAACACTGTTACGATAAGAATTCTTAAAAAAATTTAACCTAAATTTCGACCAATTTTAACAGTCCCGCAATTCTCCTCTGTCTGGCTAGACAATTCCATTATATAGGAAATCTTCCGTCTGCCAACGTACGCGCAAATACCACCTGGACTTTAAATAATTCGGGGAAAGTCTGGAGCTGTCACATTTCGAGATATTCGATTGATGTTTACTTTTGAAAGCAGAGGGCGCAGTGCCCAGTGACTGATCAAGCTTGGATACTGAGGAAACAATGGCTACGAAGCTTGAGAATTCAAAGTATTTTCAGTTACTTTCTCTTGACAGGGATCCTTTTCTGCGTCCATGGATCGCAGACATTGACGGGACATGGCGAAGGGTTGAAGAAAAACACGTTTTAAAGAAGACCGTCAACGTGAGAACATGGATAATTACGCTGTAGACCGTATACAGTTGCACAATCTCTTATGGCACTTGGGTTGTGCAGAGTCAATTCATCAAATTTGTGATTTCAATGAATTTCTACCAAATTTTAAACAAATTATATAGAAAAAATAAAATATGAAAACTTTTTAAAAAGCACATTAAAAGTTACTCTTCATATAATGTAATGTAATGAATCAATTCTTTTTTAAAGTGAAAATAGAATCAGCACCAACAAAATTCTAAATACAAAAAATCTTAAAATTTAAGAAGTACAATCCAAATTTTCTACTTGAATTTTCATAATGTCAGAACAAGGATAATTACGCTGTAGACCATATACAGTTGAAGTCAATCTGAAATTAAGCTTGAAGTTACGAAGTGGGTGGGGAATGACAAACGTTGATCAATGCAAAAATTGATTATATAGGCAGTAGTTTAATTAGATTGTTTTCTAGTTTTGAAAAATATGGAAATTTTGGTAAGATTTAAGAAAATTGTAAGGATTTTTGTAAATCTACATTATAACTACTAAATTTAATATTTTAAGTGTCTTGCAGATTTTGATGGTGCTAATCTATTTCTATCATCAAAATCATCATTTAAACACTATTACTGTAAAAATTCTTCAATTTTTTTAACCCAAATTTCAACCAATTTAAACCATCCCGCCTCTGTCTGGTTAGACAATTCCATTATATAGGAAATCTTCCGTCTGCCAACGTACACGCAAATACCACCTGGACTTCAAATAATTCGGGGAAAGTCTGGAGCTGTCACCTTTTGAGATATTCGATTGATGTTTACTTTTGAAAGCAGAGGGCGCAGCGCCCAGTGACTGATCAAGCTTGGATACTGAGGAAACAATGGCTACGAAGAAGACAGTCAACGTGAGAACATGGATAATTACGCTGTAGACCGTATACAGTTGTAGTCAATCTGAAGTTACGAAGTGTGTGGCGAATGACAAAGGTTAATCAATGCAAAAATTCATTACATAGGAAATCTTCCGTCTGTCAACGTACACGCAAATACCACCAGGGCTTTAAATAATTCGGGGAAAGTCTGGAGCTGTCACCTTTTGAGATATTGGATTGACGTTTACCTTTGAAACTTTGAAAGTAGAGGCAGCATCCAGTGACTGAGGAAACAATGGCTACGAAGCTGAGAATTCAAAGTATTTTCAGTTACTTGCTCTTGACAGGGATCCTTTTCTGCGTCCATGCGTCGCAGACATTGATGGGACATGTCGAAGAGTTAGTAAAATTTCCACTGCAACATCATATTTTAGTTTGTTCATATATGTCAAATTTGATATTCTGCTTAATGTTTGAGGTTGAATCTGTTTTAATGTTTTATATTGTATACTAAATCCCAACATCATGAATAAACAGAGGCAGCAGTAACAACGGCACGGGAGGAGGCCGAGAGCTGGGGGCCATTTTGACATGTGGAACGGGTAATCCCATCGATGACTGCTGGCGGTGCGACCCCAATTGGGAGCGTAACAGAAAACGGTTGGCAGATTGCGGCATTGGATTTGCCACGCCCATGGAGGCAAAAATGGCGAAATTTGTATTTACGGATCCCGTTGTTACAATGAACAGATTGTTTAAGCAGACTGCGTCCACCAGGTGTGATATTTTCAGAACCGCTATTAGATCATCTTCAGAGAGATATGGTGCTCAAGTAGGGAAGAGCTGATAATCAACAGTTTCAACAATCGACGGTAGAGATTGCCAGCGTCCACGTTGGTAATTATGGGCCGTGTTTTCACCATTCAGAATGTGAGTAATGTCATCATTCATGGCCTCTCTACGTTCAAGACTGTAGGACCTGGGCGCCACCATGATAGAACTCTCCAACCTGTTGGGCTTAGTTGAGTTTCCGAGGGAACAGGATTACCATTTTTTAGTAAGGAAGGCACATCTGGGTGGACCGGCTGCTCCATGTCTAACTGCGCCGATGGTCTTATTGACGTAGTCGAGTCATCCACTGCTGTCACCATCTCAAACAACTACTTCACTCGCCATAACGATGTAAGCTGTCACCATCTCAAGCAGCTACTTCACTAATTCAAAAACATCTAACAAATAGATTATAACATTCTACTTCTTGTATATCTGTAGGTGATGCTATTTGGTCACAGTGACAGCTATCCCGAGGATAGAATCATGAAGGTAACGGTTGCATTTAACCATTTTGGAAAAGGTCTCCGTCAACGAATGCCAAGGTGAATATTCCATCTCCAGATCTCTTTAATTATTTAACTGTGAAGGTCTTAGCTATATTAATTTAGAGCTAAACTTAATTGGATTACAAATTTTATTTTTTTAAATATTTCACTGTGAAGGTGTCAGATTTTATTTTTTACTTGTATTTATGATATTTTTTAGCCTGGAGGCTAATAATGACTTAATTAAACGAATGCAGATGCCGATTTGGACAGTTCCATATAGTGAACAACGATTACAGAAGTGGGGAAGACTATGCGATCAGTGGAAAGTACAAACCCATGATCTTGGTCAAGGTAGCAGTTGTACCTGCAAATCGATTAACTAAAAAGTTCACGAGCGGGAGAGCACAGTTCAAGTAATGTATGGAAATACTGGAACTGGAAATCAGAAGATAACGTATACTCAACGGTGCAAATTTCATCCAATCAGGATCTGGATCTATTATTTTCTGCAGCTGCAAGTGGCGCACCCAGGAGTTCCTTTGTGGGGCGGCTCACGAAAACGCAGGCGTAATCTCTGCGCGAAACAGCGCTGTTAATTCAAGTTCATGTTTTACTTCTGTATATTGAGTTAAACAAGCCAGTGGATTCGAGTTAAATAATTTCCTTTTTTGAATTTGTAAAAATGTGAATTGCAGACCTCCGAATGCGAGTGGTTTGCATCAGTGTGTGTTGATGTTTGAGCGATATCATGACTGTAGTGAGACTTCTCATGTGAAGTTCCGTTTTGCGTGCTTACCACCAATGTCAATTTTGTTTTGTTTGCAAAAAATTTCGATACCAATCTCAGTTTTTTTCTTTTTTAAGTATTTCTTACTACTTTTGAGCAGAGTGGTTTATAGTGTTATTTTTTTTTAAGTTTTGAATTTTTTTTTTTCCAATCTAATTTGTAAAAGTCAATACGAATTCATTAAAATCAAATTTGAAATTATAAGTTTGATCAGTAAATTATTGATCATTTAAATGTTTAAAGATTTTTCAAAATATTTAATCTATATATAAAATCAAAAATCAATATAACTAACCTAAATCAAAATTTCACTTCAAAATTTTATGAGATAACTAAAAACAACTCCCCAACTCCCTTTTGAGCTCTCCATGGCAGAAAAATAACAACATTTATTTATAACAGACCAATAAACATTCTGATATATGTTATATGAACTGCTATTTTTTTCGGATGCATATTTTAGGAAGAACGTCCTAAAATATGGGGTGTAATAAACAAACTCTTCTTTTTTATTAGTGTTTTTATAACGAGTAATTAGTGTTTTTATAATTAACCTGAGAGTTACTGTCTTATCACGAAAAACTACTAATCAATATATATTGATTATGGTACTTGTGGTAAGGATGTCTTATAGTGCTTATAGTGACTGTCTTACTGTTTAGCTAACCATTGAGGGTAGGCACACGAGTTATTTAGCTTATAAGAGTAGGTATCATTATTGAGGTTCTTACTACTTTACGCTTATTCAGGTTCATCTTTGAATTAAAATAGTTAAATGAAAGTGATTAGTTAATAAGGTGCAATTAGGTCTATTATCGCTCATGAATGGCTACCAGAAACTTAATTTAAAAGTGGTTTTAAGTACTTAAGAAAATTTAAAAGTGGTTTTAAGTATTTAAGAAAATGTTGAAAACTGCATCAATGGCCTTTTGAGCACGTTATATCACCACTTCGATCCCACCCACGACTCCCATTTATGGATTTCAGCAAATATAAAAGAGATATAGTGAGCGTCACCTTTTCATGCTTCTATGAAGTGAAAATGAACTTAACTAATTTATTTCTATAAAAGTAAGGTAGGTCAGAATGGCCAACCAATAAGTAATATCAAGAGTTTTTCACCTTGATATGAATTGCTTATAACACATACATCACCTGAAATATGTGTAGCCCAGTCAGTTATATTGTACCCCCCTCAAAGAAAAGTAAATTGGAAGATATAAGAATTTGATATTCTTGGAAATAACCCCAACTGCAATCTGAACCAACAAGACAAAACATCAATTTTGATTTGAAGTTTAAGGACATCAGCAACAAGATTTTTTTTGTTTTCGCACTCAACCTATTCATTAAATTTTTGGTGTTAAACCACCTGCAAACAGCCAGACCATCGCAACCCTTCCTGATTTACAAAATCATGGTCTGAACCACAAAACCCCTGCAATAACTCCTATGCACCAACCACATTGATTTACCGCGCCATTTTTCACATTCAAACCTTGCCACACCAACCCTGTTTAATACGCACGATGAATGGACCCTGTCAGTGCACGTCATCCGTCCATCGACCAATCAGCGCTTTTCGTACCGTTTCTTGCCCACGTCACTTTCCCTTCGCAATTGCACGATAGCGCGACCCCACTAACTGACAGCTCATCCTCCCCGATAGACAATAGCGCTTCATCGCATGAACTCCTGTCCCAATCAGCGGGCACGTCATTTGATGCGATAACCCTTCACAATTTTCTTCCTGTTTATTTTTCGCACCATCCGGTGCTGACGTCACTCGGCACATTTTTCCATGCGATAAACGAATCACATTGCATATTTGTTTGTGTTTTTTTTATATGGCTTGATATACCGCCACAACATAATATTTTTATATATAGGTTTTAAAACTTAGGTTAATTTTTAATATTATGACTACAGTTTATATTGTAAATATGTTTACAATACAGAAAAGAAGATAGACGGTAAGCAATGAGTGAGTGTGCTTGAGTGCAAAATATAAATAGTGTAGCAGAGCAGAATATAGCAGTTTAGCACTGCAAAAGATTGTAATAGTTTTTTTTAATGAAAATAGAACAACAGTTCTTCAGTTCACGGTGTATCCATGTATTTTTGTTACTCTGTCTATATGCACATGAAATGGAGAAATATTTGTGTTAAAAGAAGAAAAAAATTCCTCTATATTGTGTTAAGGATTTATCAGAAAATCCGACATGGTATCAGACCTAGTCCAGGCTCTTAGCAGTTGCTGAAGAAGCTGAAGGAAGAAGAAGACTGTTGATGCTTTCCACCAGCAGAGTGAAAGGTTTTCAGCAAGTCAAGTATTTACACAGTACTGTCACTATTCATTGAAAAATATACGGAGATCTGAAAAGAAGTGTTAAGAGTCGGAGTTTACCTCTCCAGTAGTGAGAAAGTTTTATTGAAGTTACACCGTCAAGCTTTATATTTCTGCACAGTAAAGAATGGCAGGAACTAGCACAAGCATGAGTATGGGAAATACTCAGCTCCCACAGTTCAATGGGAAGAACTATGACTATTGGGCAATAACAATGAGAGCCCTGTTTGCATCTCAAGACTTATGGGAACTGGTTGAAGATGGATTTGAAGAACCAGTTGATCCAAACAAGTATAATGCCTTAACACAGGAAAAAAAAGATTTGTTGAAGAGTAATAAGAAGAAGGACTCAAAAGCCCTCTTCTATCTCTATCAAGCTGTACATGAAAGTATATTTCCAAGAACTCCAGCAGCAAAGAAGTCTAAGTAGGCATGGGATACCCTCCAGACAGCCTATCAAGGTATGGAGAAAGCAAAGACAACAAAGCTTAAAGTAATGAGAAGAGAGTTTGAAGTTATTTGCATGAAAGAGTCTGATATCTTGGACTCATTCTTCACATAGTTGATTGGGTTGGTTACCCAAATGATATCTCATGGAGAAACATTAGAAGAGAGAAAAGTAGTGGAGAAAATATTGAGAAGTTTACCCTTAAGATTCAATGTGATAGTCACTACTATTGAAGAGACAAAGGATCTCTCAAGATTTACAGTTGATAAGCTTCATGCATCTTTGATGACACATGAAGAAAGGCTGAACAGAACAACAAACTCATCTTTAGAGCATGCCTTCAAGACCCAAATGTCCTTTGGAAGAGGAAGAGGTCAAGGCAGATCAAACTATCGAGGAAGAGGTAGAGGCAAAAGCCAGAACAAAGGAGGAGAAACAACCCTGCAAGTACAAGTGGAAGGGGCAGCAACTAAAGTTAGAATAAAAGCCAAGGCAGCAGCCAACAAGGAGCACAAAATCAAGCACCTGGACAAAGGTATGATAAATCCCAAGTCCAATGTCATTAATGTAAGAAGTATGGGCACTATGCCAATGAATGTAGAAAGAAACTAAGTGACATGGGTAATAGACCTAGTGATAACTTTACTAAAGAACCTCAGACTGAAGAGAATTTATTTTTAGCATGTAATATGGATGAAGAAAAGAATGAAGATATATGGTTTCTAGATTCAGGATGTAGCAACGATATGACTGGAAACATCTCTGTGTTTTCCATTTTGGATGAAAATGTGAAGTCTGAAGTAACATTGGGAACAGACAACAAAGTCTCTATCATGGGGAAAGGCAGAGTAAGTGTTTTTACAAGGAAAGGAGAAAGGAAATCGATATCAGATGTATACTATGTACCCGGTATGAAGTGTAACCTTTTGAGCATTGGACAACTCATTCAAAAGGGCTACAATGTATTCTTTGAAGATGATGTATGTACCATCATGGACATACCACCAAGCAATCAAAAGATTGCACAAGTGAAGATGACAAGAAACAAAATGTTTCCTCTCAAGATGAGAGCAGATTTGAAGAAAGGAGTTGCAATGGCAGCTGTGACACAAGAAACATTCCAAAAGGAAGCAAAGGATGAAAACTTGCTATGGCATTTGAGATTTGGACATCTCAACTATGGAGGCCTGAATTTGTTACACAGAAAAGGTATGGTAAAGGGATTACCATTGATTGAGAAACCAGACAGCCTATGTGAAGGCTGCATCTTGGGCAAACAACACAGAGAAATTTTTCCATCAGGAAAGAGCATAACGGCAAAAGCACCCTTAGAAATAGTCCATTATGATTTGTGTGGGCCAATGCAAACACCATCTTTAGGAGGCAACCACTATATGTTAACTTTTATTGATGATTACACAAGAAAAACATGGGTGTATTTCTTAAAGATGAAGAATGAAGTGTTTGAGAAGTTCTACCACTTTAAAGATCTTGTTGAGAACCAAAGTGGGCAGCACATAAAAGTTTTAAGGACTGATAGAGGAGGAGAATCAAAGTGGGCAGCACAAGGAAGAGATTATGAAGAAACCTTTGCACCAGTAGCAAGGATGGAAACAGTAAGAGCAGTGTTGTCTATTGCAGCACAACATAAGTGGAAAGCTTACCAAATGGATGTGAAATTAGCATTCCTAAATGGAGCATTGATGGAAGAGGTTTATGTTGAAAAACCTCTGGGATATGAAAAAGAAGGCCAAGAGCACAAAGTATGCAAGTTAAAGAAAGCTCTATATAGGCTTAAACAAGCACCAAGAGCATCGTATAATAGAATAGATACTTATCTACTGGAAAATGGGTTTGAGAAATGTGAAGGAGAACCCACATTATACATCAAAGAAAAGGATGGTAAGATGCTCATTATTGTTTTATATGTTGATGATGTTATCTTCATAGGTAATGATGCTTACCTTATTGAAAATTTTAAAACAATCATGAAAGAAGTATTTGAAATGACTAATATGGGATTGCTGAGATACTTCTTAAGAATAGAAGTAGAGAAAAATAAAAATAAAATTTTTATTTCTCAAGCAAAATATGTGAAAGAAGTTTTGGAAAGATTTAACATGCAGGATTACAAGACAACAATAACTCCTACAGTGATGGGATTGAAATTGAGCAAGGAAGACAGTAGCAAGGATGTAGATCCAAGTTTGTATAAGAGCATAGTTGGCAGTCTTATGCATTTGAATGCAAGTAGGCCTGATATTATGCATGTTGTAAGTTTAATTTCCAGATTTACGGAAAAGCCAAAAGAAACACATTGGCAAATAGCAAAGAGAATTCTAAGGTACGTGAAAGGAACGAAGGGGTATGGTATTTTATACACCTCTTCAGAAAATTTTGAGTTAATTGGTTATACTAACAGTGATTGAGCTGGAAGTATAGATGACAGGAAAATTACCTCTAGATATGTTTTTCATTTAGGATCAGTAGCCATCTCATGGGCTTCTAAGAAACAACCAATTGTGGCTTTATCAACAACAGAGGCAGAGTATGTGGCAGCTACAGTAGCAACATGTCAAGAAGTATGGATGAGAAAAATGTTGAGAGATTTGTGCCATAAACAAGTAAAATGTACAACAATTTATTGTGATAATAGCTTAGCAATAGCTTTATCCAAGAATTCAGTGTTTCTTAAAGGAACAAAACACATTGATGCAAAGTATAATTATATCACAGAATTGGTGAACAATTTGGAGAAGTTGTTCTGAAGCATTGAAGAACAGAAGAATGATTTGTAGATATTTTGACAAAACCATTGGGGCAGAAAAGTTTTAATTATCTTAGAATATGTCTGGGAATGTAAGATAATAGCAGTTGTGATTAAGGGGGAGTGTTGGAAATAACCCCAACTGTAATATGAACCAACAGGACAAGCATATCAAAAGCACACTATTGCGCCTCGCATTTGGCCCACCCTACCTACACCAGCATAATCCCATTTGCGATAATTTTTCATCTGCTTCATCAACGCCACACATGAGACCAACCAATGGGATCCCCACCCTCAGAAAAACACCTTCCTCACAACATTAGTGAGCGAATACTTTCATGTTTTGGGGTACCTGTCTCTGTGTTTTGTACAAACCAAACTCCATTATTTTATTCTTTTGGAAAGTGTACAAAGACCACGAACGATGCACTACGTCCCCCCACCCTCTCATCCATATTTTTCTCCCTTGGAAGTAGTCCCTGAACACCCTTTTTTGGAGTATTACACCCCCAGGCACAAGCCACCATGATATTCATAGCCAGTTTATACCCACCCTGGAAGTCCTACCGACTCTAGGGATTTCCCCATCAGAAATGACTATGACTGCTACCAAGCTGCTTAGTATACTCCGACCTTGGGCCATTGAATCCCCATCATCAATTTTCAGTCACCCCTCACCAACATTCCTATGTTAAACCCATCACGTCCAGGTCCCCGACCCCTCACGTCGGCGACCCCTCGTTCGGTTGAGGCTTCCTTTTTGTCGACTTCGACACCTATTTTCTAAAAAGGAAGCAGTACCTTGAATTACCCCTCTCCATAAAAGGGGCATCCTCATCAAGTACAAATGAATATAATTTGGGCCATATTCACCTATATATCGCCCTTTTAAAAAACTTGGGAGGACCATAACGAGAGATCAGAAGGTCCGTTCTCCAAACTGTAAGCTGCACCATGATCAGCACTCCATAACGAACAGAGGCAATGCCACATAATTGCATTCCCAAGAAATTAATTTTTCAGCACCAACAGATATGCCCTCTCTCATCTTCTTTTTTAAAAGCTCATGAATTTCAATAATATTTGATAAAGAGAATGCTTTCACTTGAGGTATTTGTTTTTGCAGGAAAAGCTCGCAAAACATATACAACTGCATCTACTGAAAGTTCCAGAGCAGGTATCATTCTACCCCCCAGCATGATAGAGTCCCATTAAACTCTGCATATCCTGACATCATTTATCCATCAGAAATAAACCATAGGGTCCTCATATCCTACAATGTTTATCATCACCTCACCCTACACATGATAAACATCCTCGTTGGCCGATAGAGCCTCCCCTACATGGTGCTCGTCACCCAGAGTAGACCATATATCACAACAAAAGTGACGCTATGGTCATACCACTTTAGTCCAAAAAGTACCTCATGTCCATCCATTCACCACGCATAAGGTCAAGTTTTAGCAATACATAATAAAACCCCCCTTCCCGGACGACCAGGTTGTACAAGCAGATCAAAAGCACACTATTGCGCCTCGCATTTGGCCCACCATACCTCCACCAGCATAATCCCATTTGCGATACTTTTTCATCTGCTTCATCAACTCCACACATGAGACCAACCAATGGGACCCCCACCCTCAGCAAAACACCTTCCTCACAACATTAGTGAGTGAATACTTTCATGTTTTAGGGTACCCGTCTCTGTGTTTTGTACAAACCAAACCCCATTATTTTATTCTTTTGGTAAGTGTACAAAGACCACGAACGGTGCACTATGTCCCCCCACCCTCTCATCCATCTTTTTCTCCCTTGGAAGTAGTCCCTGAACACCCTTGGTCGGAGTATTACACCCCCACGCACAAGCCACCATGAAATTCACAGCCAATTTATACCCACCCTGGAAGTCCTATCGACTCTAGGGATTTCCCCATCAGACATGATTATGATTGCCACCGAGCTGCTTAGTATACTCTGACCTTAGGCCACTGAATCCCCATCATCATTTTTCAGTCACCCCTCACCAACATGCTTGTGTTAAACCCATCACATCCAGGTCCCCAACCCCTCACGTCGATAACCCCTCATTCGGTTGAGGCTTCCTTTTTGTCGACTTCGACACCTATTTTCTAAAAAGGAAGCGGTACCTTGGATTACCCCTCTCCATAAAAGGGGCATCCTTGGGTGGTATTGTGGGAGACATCATTGTCCACAGATGTCATCGATCCTCCTAACATTCGACTACAACAAAATCTTTCATGTCAAGAAGGTATCGTACCTTACAACCATTGCACTTTGATCAAATTCTCGAAAACCCATGCCTCCATAAGCATCTCTTTCAGCAATGCTTACACGGGAAGGTCCCAACCAGCGCCTATGCGTACAATGCGCAGCTATATGCCATACCAATTTTACACATATGGGTACCATATTCCAACTATTTTCAAAGAAAAAACGCCCCGGAGGGCATCAACAATCATCGTCATCAACCACCAAATCACTACCATATCAGTGATATAGACATAACATATATCTGTCAAATAGATTTGTATAACTAGCCATAGCATCACATGCATGGGACATGCCCACCTCGTAGAAAATTTGTATATGTATTGTATTATATTTTCTTACAGGAGTCCCTTAGGACATGATCATTCTTGGAACCAGTGCAGGGTGTTTTCAATTCCAAGTGTCACGCAGGTCTCTCTCTTTCTCTCTCTACGCATGATATACATCAAAGAAACTATAATGTATTTTGGCTATACAGTTCTTCCTAGACCTCACACATTAGGGGGCAACTGTTAACACTGGAAAATCGTACAACCTGAAGACGACATTACTTAATGTTAAGCAGAAGGATTTACAGGGCTAGAAGACATTACAGAATCTGGAAAGTATTTAAAAATCTCTAAGGTATGAGGAAAAATCAAATTTTAGCAAGTCATAAATGCTTTTGCATGCATTATCCTTCGTGAAGAGTGCTTTTGCAAACCTTATGACCCGAAATGTGTCCAATCATGGGAGTGGTGAAATGTCACTTTCCGGGACCACACAAAGCATAGGACAGTGATTCCTCACTTGAAGCCGCCTAACGACAGCCACCAAAGACTCCTTAAACATCAAGTGAGAACACAGTGGAATATTTGTAGCACACAAAGGAATCATACCCCTCTCTTGGGTCACCATCCATAATGTACCAAGAGAGGGAAGGAGGATTTTAATTCTCCTATATAAGGCCACCATGAGATGAAGAATTGGTGAACACATTGTTATGCTAGCTAGAATTTCCCAAGAACTACCAGCAATGTGTGATCCGGAGCTAAAGATAGAGGGGACTCAATTGTTGGCCATCCAACAAGTTCGGTCCATCACAGTAGAGAGAGAGAGAGAGACTTTGCACCAAGGCAAGCTTGGGGTAAAAACATCCTTGCATCGGGACTTAAAACCCATGTTCTAGGGGCCCTTTGGCAAGAGGGTAAAGTTTCACTCTTATTTTCCTACCAGCACTCAATAAGAGGGGCCTAAGAGCCACCATTCGTATTATTGTATATGTTTGACTCTTTTCAGAGCTCATGTTTATTTGTTTTAGTTTTAGTTTAGTTTTAGTTTATATATGCATGCTATTTCTCTATCTAGTATGCTTATGATTCTATCTTGTTCCACTAGCTTGCTTGACTCCACTTCTTTTCTTCCTGTTACCAATAAATTAAGTGGGTAGAACAAACCCCTTAAGTTGGTGTGATTTCGTACATACGTGCACCAAACACACTTCAATAGAGGGCCTTTTCAAATGGTTGGTCATGCCTTTGGAGTTGATGGAAGACATCTTGCAGCCATTCACCAACTCATTTGTAGTAGAATAATTGGATGACATCCTGATCTTCAACGAGACTTGGGAAGAGCACGTCCACCACATCCGACATGTCCTCCAAACATTGTGGCAAAACAAGTTGTGTGCCAATTCGGAGAAGCACGATTTTGGCATGACCCAAGTTCAGTATCTGGGATACATTATTGATGAACGAGGAGGTGCATGTGGATCCAACCAAGATCCAATTCATTCGGGATTGGGCAACCCCAACCACTCTAACAAAGCTTCATAGATTTCTAGGTCTTGCTAACTTCTACCGCAGTTTCGTGTTGGGATTCACTCATATCACTTCGCCCTTGAGTCAAGTCACTAAGGGAGGAGAGAAAGCAAAATTCTTTTGGTCAGAATATCAACAGAAGGAGTTTGTAGAATTGAAACATCGCCTCTGCTCTGCCCCAATTCTCACATTACCAGACTTGTAACAACCATTTTAGAACGAGACAGATGCCTTTGACTATTCTATTGGGGCATTTCTTCCTCAACAGGGGCATCCAGTGGCATATCACAGTGAGACATTGTCTGACACAGTCTGCAAGTATCCCACTTATGACAAAGAAATGTATTTCTTTGTGCAGGCTTGCCGAATATGGAAGCATTACATTTTGGGGAAGTAAACGGTGATCCACACAGACCACCGACCCCTGTAATTAATACAAACACAAGGTAAGTTTCAGAACAATTTCCATCAGAAGTAGTCCATATATCTGCAACAGTTTCATTTTAACATCAAGTACAAGAAGGGAAACAGTTGCATACTACCTCAGTCAACCATTGATTATGGCGCTAACCACCGTTCTCAACTCCTGTGGGAATGAGACTTCTGAATGGCCACTTCTCTATAAGAGAAATCTAGAATTCGGCCACACATACAAGACACTATTTGAGGGTACACAAGTTCCAAATTTTCACCTCCAGGATGCACTACTATGTCACTTGGGACACCTTTGTGTTCCTTCAAGAGAGCGTGCCAAGATTATTTGGGAAGCGCACTACAGTCGAGTAGTTGGGAATTTCGAGGTCGAGAAAATAGTGGCAGTACTGTAGAAGTATTTCTGTTGGCTGAACCTTCGACAGGATGTCGAGAAGTACATCAGATCCTGCACTGCTTGTGTCATTACCAAACTGACCATCAAGAAGCAAGGTCTCTAAACTCCGCTACCTAACCCTAGTAGACCTTGGGAATCCATATCCATGTATTACATGTCATTCCTTCCTTCTACTAACCATGGAAACAACTATTTTTTCATGGTCATCGACAGATTCTCGAAGATGGCCATTATGGCGACCTGCAAGAAGAATATCACAACAGAAGCCACTGCGAAACTCTTCTTTGAATGAGTGTGGGTGCTATTTTGGATCTCACAATCTATCATCTCAGATCGGGATAGCAGGTTCCTCAGCACATTTTGGTCTAACCTCTGGTCAATGCTGGACACCAAGCTCACCAAGTCCACAACTTTCCATCGCCAAACTGATTGTGAGACAGAGGTTGTCAACTAGATGATTGTACACATTCTGTGCATGTACAATTCAAAGCATCCATGCACATGGCATGAGAGCCTTCCTTATGTACAACACATTTATAATCGAGCTCTCCATAGCTCAACTGACCACAGACCCTTTCAGGTGGGCTTGGGATTCCAACCACTATGTCCCATTAAGGTAGCCATGCCATTTGCGGCTACTCAAGCCAATTCATCTCATGTCCAGTCTGAAGCTGACAAAGCAAACAGCTTCATTGAGGGCATTCACCACATCCGCCAACAGGTTCATGACATATTGGACAGAGCCAATGCTAGGTACAAACAACGACACGATCAACATCGGGTATCACACAACTTCCAGGTGGGTGACAAAGTGTGGCTACATTTTCAGAAGGAGCGCCTCACTAGACCCAACCGCAAGCTTCGCCTGCTCTGATATGGGTTGTACACCATCACCAAGGCTGTAGGAACCAATTCCTTCGAGCTCATTATTCCACCATTCCTTGGTCTGCACCCAATATTCAATGTGGACCACCTTCAGCTCTACTTTCCACCTCTATTGGACACCTCCGATATTGCAGACCAACTAACACCAATAGAGTTAAACCCAGACTGCATGCAACATGCCACCACAGATTGTATCATGGACATGAAAATCAAGAATACTTGCTAGCAGAAGATCCAACTATATCGGGTTGTCAAATCTGGCCAACTCGTGCAGTAAGGCAGGTGGTTCACCAGGGACCAAGTTCAGCAGAAGTTTCCTCATCTCATGGAGGAACTCGACGCAATGGGGACCATTGCTTCCTAAGGGGGGAGGAATGTTTAGGTGGATATTGGTGACCACCCACCTATTCCACTTGGGGCCCCACCATTGTTTCTTTCATTTTTTTTTTCAGTTTCCTTAATTGTAGCATAGTTTACTATTTCTAGTATTTTTTCGAGTCCTAAACTTTCGGAGCCGTTTTGAGTCACTAAATGATGTTTTTTGGGAAATCCAGGAGCAACATGGAAGTTCCTTTGATGTTTCTCACATAAAAAGTTGTAGTCCTCATATATATCTTTCTAACGAGGTATGGAACGCATCAAACGAAGACTGTATGCCAAAGTTACGTCCCCGAGAAGTTGTTGTATCAATTTAGCAAAACGAGGCCCATAGTTTTGGCGCTTCATCTCCTAGGGTTAAGTTTTTGGATGTTTAGGGTTTTACATTATTTCTCAACAATAAATAGGCCCTCAAGCCTCATTGTAACACAGTTTAGAGGCCTGTAGCCACCACATCTCTTCTCAAAGATAAGCTACCAGCGCCCTAGCTAATTTATTTGCATTATGTTTGTAAACAAATTTCAGTTCTTTGATATTAATGAAATGAAGTGTTATTTCCACTGAATCTTTGTACTTATGGTTATACGTGTATTCTTTTGCGTTCCTGCACAAATCCATATCAGAGATTGCCTTGGCCAAGATTAGTGCCCTCAGAGGCCTATCTTGCACCCAAGTTGATGCCCTCGATGTCCATCTTCCCTAATAGAGTGGATGAGGCAAAATTCATAAGCGAGGTGAGGAACCTAGAAAGAAGATGAAGAGGTCCAGGTGGATGTGGAAAGGTGTTCCTACCCTATAACCCAACACATTCCCTGCAGCTAGCCAACACATGCATCAAATGACCAAGAACACAATGAGACTAATTATCATGGAAAATATGAGTTGAATTTTATTAAGACCTATTATATCATACAACACTACCCTAATTTCCAAACAAATGATTCTAATTTCTAAATTGCAGAAACTAGACATGCAAGAGAATTACAATTGGAATTTATCCATTTCCAAGAAATCATCAAAAAATATTTTTGGGTTATGATTGTGGATCTTTCCAATCATTATTCCAACATGAGAGGTGATAGCAAAACCTGCAATCACAATTTTTTATAATATAATATCTACTGAAACAAGAAAAAAATTACAATACTCTGAAACAAGAACAAGAAATAAATGCAAGAGAGGGACTAAAGCCTATGGGTTAGGCCCAAACCCAAGGGATTCAACCCTCCAAAACTAAATCAGATGTAGATCAATAGTAAAATTCTCATTAACAAAAAATAATTGTCTCATACATCATGAAAGATTAAAATGTTAATGTCAAGCACTGGGACCACAATAACTACTCGTAGTTGCAACAAAAAAAAAGAATCTTAACGATCCTTTCAACTATTTTATTCATACAAAAAATGGAGGGGTATCTCCCTTGTACTGAGGAATTCTCCCCTAAAATATCTTGTGATTTTTGGATCTAGTCCCCTTTGTCCTTGTCATGCACTTGGAGTTCCTCGACTGCTAGTGAATTCTAGTTGTTGGATAGGATTTAATGATCTCAAGTTGAGTTAGGGAGTTAATGAGGTGGAAAAGTTCCCTGTATTCTCTCTAGGTGTCTCCCTCAAGCCCATACATGGTAAATATCTCCAAAAATGCTACTTTTACCTACATAATAATCACATTAGGATATACAATATGACAAAAACCTTTTATTCTTACTACTAAGAATTTCATGGCTAAAAATTTGAATTAATGTGAGAAAATGATATTTTTAGGGGCCGAAGGATAACACAATTAACTTCAAAATACACCTTTTGATGGGACCCATCACATTGGTTCATATAGTGATCAAATCTACGACAACGATGGAATTCAATCTTTGACATATATTTCTTTCCTTATGTAGCATATCTTCCTTTTTATTTTTCTATTATGGAAACCAAACTTCTTCTTTCCTCCATTCTTCTTCCTCATCCATGTTGTAAATGCATGAGATTCTTCTTTCTTTTTATCTCTTGATATAAGATTTTATTATTCTTGAGCGCAAGAGGTCCATAGTTCTTCAAAAGAGGGAACTTCATTCCTGCTACTTATACTAGCTGCAAATGTGTCCCGTGATCTAGGTAGTGCATTAAGTGTTGTAGACACAAGTTCCTTCTCAAAGATGACTTCATCAATTGCTTGAATTTGGTCCCTTATTTGAGATATTTTTAGCAATTATGAAGCCAAAATTTTGTCATTTGTCATCTTTACATCACGAAGCTAATTATTCAAACTCATGACTTGACCAATGTTGTTGAGTGTAAATAAGATTGGATAGGGCATCATACATTTCCTTTGGATGTTCAAGCTTTTCAATATAGGGAATGAGGATGGAATCCACAATAAAAATCATGCCAGTGATTCCATCTTCCTTTAAATTCTCCTTTCCTACATTATTTGTTGGTTTAATCCGAAATCCTAATGATGTGATTAATCTGAAAAGACATTTATCTAAACTTTACCCTTAACAATATTCAAGACCTTGGTATTTGCAAGAATAAGATCAATTTTATTCTTCCAATCTATGAAATTTGAGGCCATTTCTAATTTGTTCTTTCATATCATAGAAGAAGCCATGGATGTAGATCAACAAGGACTTCAATAATAATGATCTTAATGTAAGGTTTATTGAAGATTGATCTCAATGTTCTTTTACCAAAGTGCTAAAACCATGTTGATTTTTCAAGTGCAATAGATAGAAACACAACATACTTCAAAAATTAAACCATATAAAAGTAGTAGAGATCAAAATGCACAAAGAGAGCAAAATATTTACCCTGGGAAAACCCACAAAGGGGAAAAAATAAGCAACCTTTTCATTAGAGATATTATTTTGATCAATAAGATACACACCTAGACCTCTAGTCAACAACTGGGTCAAATTGACCTTCAGCAAATATATGGTCAAACCTAGTCTTCTCCCTCCAGGACAAGCCTCCAACTGATCCAACAACTCGACCCTCTTGTTCTTCCTGAGGCCAAAATTTGGCCTTCGAGAAACTGCCAGAATCTCATAATTTCGACCCCTTTTAATTTTCCAAAAATTTCATCCCCCTACCACTACAACTGCCCAAAAAATATGAAAACTTTGAGTGAGAGATACCTTCCACATGTGCAAGCTTGATAGAGAGAGATAAAAAGAGAGGCATTTCATCTTTATTTTTGTCCTCCTTTTATTTCTTGTCCTTTGCTTGGATGCCCAAAAGATGCTTGAGAGAGTGAAAATTGGCAGCTTATGGAGGAGGTCGAGTTGCCTTTATATAGATATCTACCTGGGTCAAATCAGTGTGACTCTCACTGGATCGACTTGAGTAACTTTGGAGCCAAAAATTCAAATTTTATTCTTTTTAAAGTCCAAAGGGACATGACTCAAAAATATAATTTTCTTTTGGATCTAGCATGAATATTATGATTTACAATAATCGATATAAATAAATCAAGGGCCAAAATATACATTATGAAGATCGAGAGTACCAATTCAAAAAAACCCCACCCAATTGAAGAAATTACATCTGTTGAACCTTGGGATAACCCACTTTAGAATTAACAAAATGATGGAAAACAGAGTCTAAGGCACTAGGTGAGAAAGAAAAAGAGTAGGACCAGATCAAACAGTGTCATTTTTTGATAGATTATTTAGAGAGAGGAGAAAAAGAAGAGAGTTATTTTCCCATTAAAAATTCTTGCTTAGATGTGCCAAAAGGTGGCGCCAGAAAATGATGAAATTGGAGAGACAAAACAAGAGGTTAAAATCAAAACTATTGTAACAAGGAAATAGGGAACCTAAGCCTAATCCTTCAAATATTGACCTTTTGGCTTAGGAGATCCAACAGGATGAGGAAGCTAGAGAGGAAATTGAACATTCTAGGGGAAAATGTTTATATTCCACCAATCAAGGAGAATGTGAAGCAAGGGACAAAGAGACACCTCCTTTGATGCTCTTACAACCTAGACGAACAAGGAGCCAAACTTCAAAATCAAATTTGGACCCTAAAAACCTTGAAATCGTAGAATCTGGCAAGAAGAAGGTCACTACATCCATTTATGGAGAAGTGGTGAATATCAGGGCATTTGAAAAGAAGAAGGGAGGAGGTTTGAAGGATTATGTGTTGGAAATATTGAAAGGAGGGAGGGGGGTGGGGCGAATCAATATTTTGTAAATTTAAACAATTTAAATATCAAAACGATTAACCAATACCATAATATATATATATTACAAAGGAAGCTACAACTTCTATTTACTAGCTACCAGTGGAAGAGCTACAACCCCAAGATTTACTAGCTCCCATTGGAAGGAGGCGACAACCTCCTATATGAAACTGCAACTTCCTCCCTTGCACCACCTTACCACCGTATAGAACAAAAGATAAAAAAAATCTTCTTGGGCTCTCGTACCTGGGACAATGGCCCAATTACAACATCCAAGCATTAGAAAAATAAGTCTTTTCCAACTTCAGATCTGCCCCTTGTCATGTCAAAGTGTACTTTGTAGACAATTCAACAATAAATTGCATACCTTAGATCATCAAAACACAAGTACTCCTACCCCAACCAACTTCAAGCCTCCTACTTTAGAATAACAAAAGTATTCTGCAAGTCAGATGTTAAGGTCTGTGCTCAGGTCTGCGCTCAAAGTCTGCTTCAAATTAAGTATTAGAGACTACCTATTGAAAATTGGTACTTGAGGGAGAAATTTACCCATTGGGGAAGCCCAACAAATCCCAAGGAGACCCCACTTGCACTTGGAAAAATTAAATTTTCACATGGGAATAAATTAAATTTTCACATGGGAATAATATTATTTTTAACGATGATCCAAGTCAAATTTCCTCATTGGAAAAGCCCAACCACAACCCAACAAATCTTAAGGAGACTTCTCTTGCACTTGAAAAAATTAAATTTGCACATGGGAAAAATATTGTTGTTAATGTTGATCCAAATCAACTTGAAAAACATAAGTCCATAGGTTGACCTGACATGTGGGAAAGGAGCAAAATGACTTCCTCTTTTCAAAGTCACATTATGTTCCCATTCCAAAAGTCCACAAACATAAAAATAAATAAAGAAAAAAATAGAAACACTAAAAATAATTCATGTGCAAATATGATTATTAATTATTGGGTTGAGTAGTTTCTCTAATTTAGTGTGATAAATATATTGTAATGTGATGTCTTGCTAAACATTGTTTTAGTCAAATCACTTAAAAATTAATATTAAAATTAAATTAAATTAAAAAATAAAATAAAATAAGAAACTTAAAATTAATAATCATATTTATAATTATCAATAATTACTACAACAAATCACATAAAATAAAAAATAAAAAATTAATCATTATATTTATATTTATAATTAGGATAAAATATTTTATGCAGCCTCTTTTAAATTCACAAAAAGATTTGATTTGAATTTTGTAAATAAAAATATAATACTATTTCAAAAAAAAAAAATTGATTGAGGTAAATCTTGATTTGTGTTTTTTAAATAGGTTTTACATGAGTTCAACACGCTGAAAAACCGTTAGGGCACTTGGGTTGTGCAGAGTCAACTCATCAAATTTGTGATTTCAATGAATTCCTACCAAATTTTAAACAAATTATTTAGAAAAAATAAAATATGAAAACTTTTCAAAAAGCACATTAAAAGTTACTCTTCATGTAATGTAATGTAAAGAATCAATTCTTTTTTAAAGTGAAAATGGAATCAGCACCAACAAAATTCTAGATACAAAAATTCTTAAAATTTAAGAAGTGCAATCCAAATTTTCTACTTGAATTTTCATAATCTTACCAACATTTCCATTATTTTTGAATTATTTTAGACTACACAAAAAAGATACGTTTTAAAGAAGATAGGCAACGTGATCAGAACAAGGATAATTACGCAGTTGAAGTCAATCTGAAATTAAGCTTGAAGTTACGAAGTGGGTGGGGAATGACAAACATTGATCAATGCAAAAATTGATTATATAGGCAGTAGTTTAATTAGATTGCTTTTTACTTTTGAAAAATATGGAAATTTTGGTAAGATTTAAGAAAATTGTAAGGATTTTTATAAATCTACATTGTATCTATTAAATTTTAATATTTTAGGTGTCTTACAGATTTGGAGATTTTGATAGTGCTGAATCTATTTCTATCATCAAAATCATCATTTAAACACTATTACTGTAAAAATTCTTAAATTTTTTAACCCAAATTTCAACCAATTTTAACCATCCCGCCTCTGTCTGGTTAGACAATTCCATTATATAGGAAATCTTCCGTCTGCCAACGTACATGCAAATACCACCTGGACATCAAATAATTCGGGGAAAGTCTGGAGCTGTCACCTTTTGAGATATTCGATTGATGTTTACTTTTGAAAGCAGAGGGCGCAGCGCCCAGTGACTGATCAAGCTTGGATACTGAGGAAACAATGGCTACGAAGAAGACAGTCAACGTGAGAACATGGATAATTACGCTGTAGACCGTATACAGTTGTAGTCAATCTGAAATTAAGCTTGAAGTTACGAAGTGTGTGGGGAATGACAAAGGTTAATCAATGCAAAAATTCATTACATAGGAAATCTTCCGTCTGCCAACGTACACGCAAATACCACCAGGGCTTTAAATAATTCGGGGAAAGTCTGGAGCTATCACCTTTGAGATATTCGATTGACGTTTACCTTTGAAACTTTGAAAGTGGAGGCAGCATCCAGTGACTGAGGAAACAATGGCTACGAAGCTGAGAATTCAAAGTATTTTCAGTTACTTGCTCTTGACAGGGATCCTTTTCTGCGTCCATGCTTCGCAGACATTGATGGGACATGTCGAAGAGTTAGTAAAATTTCCACTGCAACATCATATTTTAGTTTGTTCATATATGTCAAATTTGATATTCTGCTTAATGTTTGAGGTTGAATCTGTTTTAATGTTTTATATTGTATACTAAATCCCAACATCATGAATAAACAGAGGCAGCAGTAACAACGGCACGGGAGGAGGCCGAGAGCTGGGGGCCATTTTGACATGTGGAACGGGTAATCCCATCGATGACTGCTGGCGGTGCGACCCCAATTGGGAGCGTAACAGAAAACGGTTGGCAGATTGCGGCATTGGATTTGGGAAGGACGCCCTTGGAGGCAAAAATGGCGAGATTTATGTGGTTACGGATCCCCGTGACGATCCGGTGAATCCGGGCAACGGCACTCTGCGTCATGGTGTGATTCAGACAGAACCGCTGTGGATCATCTTCCAGAGAGATATGGTTATCAAGTTGAGGGAAGAGATGATCATCAACAGTTTCAAGACAATCGACGGTAGAGGTGCCAGCGTCCACATTGGTAATTATGGGCCGTGTTTCACCATTCAGAATGTGAGTAATGTCATCATTCAGAGACTCTCCAACCTATGTTGGGCTTAGACAGGTTTCCGAGGGAGACGGGATTACCATTTTCAGTGGAAGGCACATCTGGGTGGACCATTGCTCCATGTCTAACTGCGCCGATGGTCTTATTGACGTAGTCGAGTCATCCACTGCTGTCACCATCTCAAACAACTACTTCACTCGCCATAACGATGTAAGCTGTCACCATCTCAAGCAGCTACTTCACTAATTCAAAAACATCTAACAAATAGATTATAACATCTAACTGTGAAGGTCTTAGCTATATTAATTTAGAGCTAAACTTAATTGGATTACAAATTTTATTTTTTTAAATATTTCACTGTGAAGGTGTCAGATTTTATTTTTTTACTTGTATTGTATTTATGATATTTTTTAGCCTGGAGGCTAATAATGACTTAATTAAACGAATGCAGATGCCGATTTGGACAGTTCCATATAGTGAACAACGATTACAGAGAGTGGGAAGACTATGCGATCGGTGGAAGTGCAAACCCCATGATCTTGAGTCAAGGTAACCGATTCTTCGCACCTGCAAATCGATTCGCTAAAGAGGTTACGAGGCGGGAGAGCACAGTTCCAAGTAATGTATGGAAATACTGGAACTGGAAATCAGAAGATGACATGCTTCTCAACGGTGCAAATTTCATCCAATCAGGATCACCGAGATCTATAGCCTATGCAGCTGCATGCAGTGTCGCACCCAGGAGTTCGGCCTTTGTGGGGCAGCTCACGAAGAACGCAGGCGTAATCTCCTGCCAGAGAGCAACTCGCTGTTAATTAAGTTCATGTTTTACTTCACCAACCCCATGTTCGAGTTAAACAAACCAGTGGATTCGAGTTAAATAATTTCCTTTTTTTAGTTGGCAAAGAAATGTGGTGCAGACCTCCGAATGCAGGTGGTTTGCATCAATTAGCTGTGTTCGTGCTTTGAGAACGATATTATGACTGTAGTGAGCTTCTCCACGTGAAGTTCCGTTTTGCGTGCTTACCACCAATGTCAATTTTGTTTTGTTTGCAAAAAATTTCGATACCAATCTCAGTTTCTTTTTTTTTAAGTATTTCTTAGTACTTTTGAGCAGAGTGGTTTATACTATATAGTGTTATTTTTTTTAAAGTTTTGAATTTTTTTTTTTCCAATCTAATTTGTAAAAGTTAGTTGGAATTCATTAAAATCAAATTTGAAATTATAAGTTTGATAAGTAAATTATTGATCATTTAAATGTTTAAAGATTTTTCAAAATATTTAATCTATATAAAAAATCAAAAATCAATATAACTAACATAAATCAAAATTTCACTTCAAAATTTTTTGAGATGACTAAAAACAACTCCCCAACTCCCTTTTGAGCTCTCCATGGCAGAAAAATAACAACATTTATTTATAACAGACCAATAAACATTATGATAAATGTTATATGAACTGCTATTTTTTTCCGATGCATATTTTAGGAAGAACGTCCTAAAATATGGGGTGTAATAAACAAACTCTTCTTTTTATTAGTGTTTTTATAATGAGTAATTAGTGTATAATTAACTTTGAGGATTCTTGTCTGTCACGAAAATACTACTAATTAATATATATTGATTATGGTACTTGTGGTAAGGATGTCTTATAGTGCTTATAGTGACTGTCTTACTGTTTAGCTAACCATTGAGGGTAGGCACAGGAGTTATTTAGCTTATAAGAGTAGGTATCATTATTGAGGTTTAGTTAGGTTCATCTTTGAATTAAAATAGTTAAATGAAAGTGATTAGTTAATAAGGTGCAATCAAGTCTATTATCGCTCATGAGTGGCTACCAGAAACTTAATTTAAAAGTGGTTTTAAGTACTTAAGAAAATTTAAAAGTGGTTTTAAGTATTTAAGAAAATGTTGAAAACTGCATCAATGGCCTTTTGAGTGCGTTATATCACCACTTCGATCCCACCCACGACTCCCATTTATGGATTTCAACAAATATAA
Organism: Pinus albicaulis; assembly: GCA_034641835.2. Classification (NCBI taxonomy): domain Eukaryota; kingdom Viridiplantae; phylum Streptophyta; class Pinopsida; order Pinales; family Pinaceae; genus Pinus; species Pinus albicaulis. Next base: position 784,808,880 of record CM076580.1, read on the forward strand.
AAGAGATATAGTGAGTGTCACATTTTCATGCTTCTATGAAGTGAACATGAACTTGAACTAATTTATTTCTATAAAAGTAAGGTAGGTCAGAATAGCCAACCAATAAGTAATATCAAGAGTTTTTCACTTGGATATGAATTTCTTATAACACATACATCACCTGAAATATGTGTAGCCCAGTCAGTTATATTGTACCCCCCTCAAAGAAAAGTAAATTGGAACATATAAGAATTTGATATTGTTGGAAATAACCCCAAGCACGTGAACCAATAAGACAAAACATCATTTTGATTTGAAGTTTAAGGACATCGAAACTGAATTTTTTGTTTTCGCACTCAACCTATTCATTAAATTTTTGGTGTTAAACCACCTGCAAACAGCCAGACCATCGCAACCCTTCCTGATTTACAAAATCATGGTCTGAACCACAAAACCCCTGCAATAACTCCTATGCACCAACCACATTGATTTACCGCGCCATTTTTCACATTCAAACCTTGCCACACCAACCCTGTTTAATACGCACGATGAATGGACCCTGTCAGTGCACGTCATCCGTCCATCGACCAATCAGCGCTTTTCGTACCGTTTCTTGCCCACGTCACTTTCCCTTCGCAATTGCACGATAGCGCGACCCCACTAACTGACAGCTCATCCTCCCCGATAGACAATAGCGCTTCATCGCATGAACTCCTGTCCCAATCAGCGGGCACGTCATTTGATGCGATAACCCTTCACAATTTTCTTCCTGTTTATTTTTCGCACCATCCGGTGCTGACGTCACTCGGCACATTTTTCCATGCGATAAACGAATCACATTGCATATTTGTTTGTGTTTTTTTTATATGGCTTGATATACCGCCACAACATAATATTTTTATATATAGGTTTTAAAACTTAGGTTAATTTTTAATATTATGACTACAGTTTATATTGTAAATATGTTTACAATACAGAAAAGAAGATAGACGGTAAGCAATGAGTGAGTGTGCTTGAGTGCAAAATATAAATAGTGTAGCAGAGCAGAATATAGCAGTTTAGCACTGCAAAAGATTGTAATAGTTTTTTTTAATGAAAATAGAACAACAGTTCTTCAGTTCACGGTGTATCCATGTATTTTTGTTACTCTGTCTATATGCACATGAAATGGAGAAATATTTGTGTTAAAAGAAGAAAAAAATTCCTCTATATTGTGTTAAGGATTTATCAGAAAATCCGACATGGTATCAGACCTAGTCCAGGCTCTTAGCAGTTGCTGAAGAAGCTGAAGGAAGAAGAAGACTGTTGATGCTTTCCACCAGCAGAGTGAAAGGTTTTCAGCAAGTCAAGTATTTACACAGTACTGTCACTATTCATTGAAAAATATACGGAGATCTGAAAAGAAGTGTTAAGAGTCGGAGTTTACCTCTCCAGTAGTGAGAAAGTTTTATTGAAGTTACACCGTCAAGCTTTATATTTCTGCACAGTAAAGAATGGCAGGAACTAGCACAAGCATGAGTATGGGAAATACTCAGCTCCCACAGTTCAATGGGAAGAACTATGACTATTGGGCAATAACAATGAGAGCCCTGTTTGCATCTCAAGACTTATGGGAACTGGTTGAAGATGGATTTGAAGAACCAGTTGATCCAAACAAGTATAATGCCTTAACACAGGAAAAAAAAGATTTGTTGAAGAGTAATAAGAAGAAGGACTCAAAAGCCCTCTTCTATCTCTATCAAGCTGTACATGAAAGTATATTTCCAAGAACTGCAGCAGCAAAGAAGTCTAAGTAGGCATGGGATACCCTCCAGACAGCCTATCAAGGTATGGAGAAAGCAAAGACAACAAAGCTTAAAGTAATGAGAAGAGAGTTTGAAGTTATTTGCATGAAAGAGTCTGATATCTTGGACTCATTCTTCACATAGTTGATTGGGTTGGTTACCCAAATGATATCTCATGGAGAAACATTAGAAGAGAGAAAAGTAGTGGAGAAAATATTGAGAAGTTTACCCTTAAGATTCAATGTGATAGTCACTACTATTGAAGAGACAAAGGATCTCTCAAGATTTACAGTTGATAAGCTTCATGCATCTTTGATGACACATGAAGAAAGGCTGAACAGAACAACAAACTCATCTTTAGAGCATGCCTTCAAGACCCAAATGTCCTTTGGAAGAGGAAGAGGTCAAGGCAGATCAAACTATCGAGGAAGAGGTAGAGGCAAAAGCCAGAACAAAGGAGGAGAAACAACCCTGCAAGTACAAGTGGAAGGGGCAGCAACCAAAGTTAGAATAAAAGCCAAGGCAGCAGCCAACAAGGAGCACAAAATCAAGCACCTGGACAAAGGTATGATAAATCCCAAGTCCAATGTCATTAATGTAAGAAGTATGGGCACTATGCCAATGAATGTAGAAAGAAACTAAGTGACATGGGTAATAGACCTAGTGATAACTTTACTAAAGAACCTCAGACTGAAGAGAATTTATTTTTAGCATGTAATATGGATGAAGAAAAGAATGAAGATATATGGTTTCTAGATTCAGGATGTAGCAACGATATGACTGGAAACATCTCTGTGTTTTCCATTTTGGATGAAAATGTGAAGTCTGAAGTAACATTGGGAATAGACAACAAAGTCTCTATCATGGGGAAAGGCAGAGTAAGTGTTTTTACAAGGAAAGGAGAAAGGAAATCGATATCAGATGTATACTATGTACCCGGTATGAAGTGTAACCTTTTGAGCATTGGACAACTCATTCAAAAGGGCTACAATGTATTCTTTGAAGATGATGTATGTACCATCATGGACATACCACCAAGCAATCAAAAGATTGCACAAGTGAAGATGACAAGAAACAAAATGTTTCCTCTCAAGATGAGAGCAGATTTGAAGAAAGGAGTTGCAATGGCTAATAGTGACACAGAAACATTTAGGAAGCAAAGGATGAAGAATTGCTGAATTGCTATGGCATTTGAGTTGGCAATCTGACTATAGAGCTTTAATTTGTTACACGAGAAAAGGTATGGTAAAGGGATTACCATTGATTGAGAAACCAGAACCCGACCTATGTGAAGGCATCTTGAGCAAACAACAGAGAAAGTTTCCATCGGAAAACATAAAGCAAAAGCACCCTTAGAAATAATTAATGGATTTGTGTGGGCCAATGCAAACACCATCACTAGGAGGCAACCACTATATGTTAACTTTTATTGATGATTACACAAGAAAAACATGGGTGTATTTCTTAAAGATGAAGAATGAAGTGTTTGAGAAGTTCTACCACTTTAAAGATCTTGTTGAGATTCAAAGTGGGCAGCACATAAAATTTTTGAGGACTGATAGAGGAGGAGAATCAAAGTGGGCAGCACAAGGAAGAGATTATGAAGAAACCTTTGCACCAGTAGCAAGGATGGAAACAGTAAGAGCAGTGTTGTCTATTGCAGCACAACATAAGTGGAAAGCTTACCAAATGGATGTGAAATTAGCATTCCTAAATGGAGTATTGATGGAAGAGGTTTATGTTGAACAACCTCTGGGATATGAAAAAGAAGGTCGAGAGCACAAAGTATGCAAGTTAAAGAAAGCTCTATATAGGCTTAAACAAGCACCAAGAGCATTGTATAATAGAATAGATACCTATCTACTGGAAAATGGGTTTGAGAAATGTGAAGGAGAACCCACATTATACATCAAAGAAAATGATGGTAAGATGCTCATTATTGTTTTATATGTTGATGATGTTATCTTCACAGGTAATGATGCTTACCTTATTTAAAATGTTAAAACAATCATGAAAGAAGTATTTGAAATGACTAATATGGGATTGTTGAGATACTTCTTAGGAATAGAAGTAGAGAAAAATAAAAATAAAATTTTTATTTCTCAAGAAAAATATGTGAAAGAAGTTTTGGAAAGATTTAACATGCAGGATTACAAGACAGCAATAACTCCTACAGTGATGGGATTGAAATTGAGCAAGGAAGACAGTAGCAAGGATGTAGATCCAAGTTTGTATAAGAGCATAGTTGGAAGTCTTATGCATTTGACTGCAAGTAGGCCTGATATTATGCATGTTTTAAGTTTAATTTCCAGATTTATGGAAAATCCAAAAGAAACACATTGGCAAATAGCAAAGATAATTCTAAGGTACGTGAAAGGAACGAAGGGGTATGGTATTTTATACACCTCTTCAGAAAATTTTGAGTTAATTGGTTATACTAACAGTGATTGGGCTGGAAGTATAGATGACAGGAAAATTACCTCTAGATATGTTTTTCATTTAGGATCAGGAGCCATCTCATGGGCTTCTAAGAAACAACCAATTGTAGCTTTATCAACAATAGAGGCAGAGTATGTGGCAGCTACAGTAGCAACATGTCAAGCAGTATGGATGAGAAGAATGTTAAGAGATTTGTGCCATGAACAAGTAAAAGGTACAACAATTTATTGTGATAATAGCTTAGCAATAGCTTTATCCAAGAATTCAGTGTTTCATAAAAGAACAAAAGACATTGATGCAAAGTATCATTATATCAGAGAATTGGTGAACAATGGAGAAGTTGTTCTGAAGCATTGAAGAACAGAAGAACGATTTGTAGATATTTTGACAAAACCATTCGGGCAGAAAAGTTTTAATTATCTTAGAATATGTCTGGGAATGTAAGATAATAACAGTTGTGATTAAGGGGGAGTGTTGGAAATAACCCCAACTGTAATATGAACCAACAGGACAAGCATATCAAAAGCACAATATTGCGCCTCGCATTTGGCCCACCCTACCTACACCAGCATAATCCCATTTGCGATAATTTTTCATCCGCTTCATCAACCCCACACCCTCAGCAAACACCTTCCTCACAACATTAGTGAGCGAATACTTTCATGTTTTGGGGTACCTGTCTCTGTGTTTTGTACAAACCTAACCCCATTATTTTATTCTTTTGGAAAGTGTACAAAGACCACGAATGGTGCACTAAGTCCCCCCACCCTCTCATCCATATTTTTATCCCTTGGAAGTAGTCCCTGAACACCCTTGGTTGGAGTATTACACCCCCAGGCACAAGCCACCATGAAATTCATAGCCATTTTATACCCACCCTGGAAGTCCTACCGACTCCAGGGATTTCCCCAACAGAAATGACTATGACTGCTGCCAAGCTGCTTAGTATACTCCGACCTTGGGCCATTGAATCCCCATCATCAGTTTTCAGTCACCCCTCACCAACATTCCTATGTTAAACCCATCACATCCAGGTCCCCGACCCCTCACGTCGACGTCCCCTCATTCGGTTGAGGCTTCCTTTTTGTCGACTTCGACACCTATTTTCTAAAAAGGAAGTAGTACCTTGAATTACCCCTCTCCATAAAAGGGGCATTCTCATCAAGTACAAATGAATATAATTTGGGCCATATTCACTTATATATCGCCCTTTTCAAAAACTTTGGAGGACCATAACGAGAGATCAAAAGGTCCGTTCTCCAAACCGTAAGCTTCACCATGATCAGCACTCCATAACGAACAGAGGCGATGCCACATAATCGCATTCCCAAGAAATTAAATTTTCAGCACCAACAAATATGCCCTCTCTCATCTTCTTTTTTAAAAGCTCATGAATTTCAATAATTTTTGATAAAGAGAATGCTTTCACTTGAGGTATTTGTTTTTGTAGGAAAAGCTCGCAAAACATCCACAACTGCATCTATTGAAAGTTCCAGAGCAGGTATCATTCTACCCCCTAGCACGATAGAGTCCCATTAAACTCTACATATCCTGACATCATTTCTCCATCAAAAATCAACCATAGGGTCCTCATATCCTACAATGTTTATCATCACCTCACCCTACACATGATAAACATCCTCGTTGGCCGATAGAGCCTCCCCTTCATGGTGCTTGTCACCCACAGTAGACCATATATCACAGCAAAAGTGACGCTATGGTCATACCACTTTAGTCCGGGAAGTACCTCATGTCCATCCATTCACCATGCATAAGGTCAAGTTTTAGCAATACATAATAAAACCCCCTTCCCAGACGACCAGGTTGTATAAGCAGATCAAAAGCACACTATTGCGCCTTGCATTTGGCCCACCATACCTCCACCAGCATAATCCCATTCGCAATACTTTTTCATCCGCTTCATCAACCCCACACATGAGACCAACCAATGGGACCCCCACCCTCAGCAAAACACCTTCCTCACAACATTAGTGAGCGAATACTTTCATGTTTTGGGTTACCCGTCTCTGTGTTTTATACAAACCAAACCCCATTATTTTATTCTTTTGGTAAGTGTACAAAGACCACGAACGGTGCACTACGTCCCCCCACCCTCTCATCCATATTTTTCTCCCTTGGAAGTAGTCCCTGAACACCCTTGGTCGGAGTATTACACCCCCACGCACAAGCCACCATGAAATTCACAGCCAATTTATACCCACCCTGGAAGTCCTATCGACTCCAGGGATTTCCCCATCAGAAATGACTATGATTGCCACCAAGATGCTTAGTATACTCTGATCTTGGGCCATTGAATCCCCATCATCAGTTTTCAGTCACCCCTCACCAACATGCCTGTGTTAAACCCATCACATCCAGGTCCCCAACCCCTCACGTTGGCGACCCCTCGTTCGGTTGAGGCTTCCTTTTTGTCGACTTCGACACCTATTTTCTAAAAAGAAAGTGGTACCTTGGATTACCCCTGTCCATAAAAGGGGCATCCTCGGGTGGTACTGTGGGATACATCATTGTCCACATATGTCATCGATCCTCCTAACATTCGACTACAACAAAAGCTTTAATGTCAAGAAGGTATCGTACCTTACAACCATTGCACTTTGATCAAATTCATCGAAAACCCATGCCTCCATAAGCATCTCTTTCAGCAATGCTTACACGGGAAGGTCCCAACCAGCGCCTATGTGTACAATGCGCAGCTATATGCCATACCAAGTTTACAAATATGGGTACCATATTACACCTATTTTCAAAGAAAAAATGCCCCGGAGGGCATCAACAATCATCGTCATCAACCACCAAATCACTACCATATCAGTGATACAGACATAACATATATCTATCAAATAGATTTGTATAACTAGCCACAGCATCACATGCATGGGACATGCCCACCTCGTAGAAAATTTGTATATGTATTGTATTATATTTTCTTACAGGAGTCCCTTAGGACATGATCATTCTTGGAACCAGTGCAGGGTGTTTTCAATTCCAAGTGTCACGCAGGTCTCTCTCTTTCTCTCTCTACGCATGATATACATCAAAGAAACTATAATGTATTTTGGCTATACAGTTCTTCCTAGACCTCACACATTAGGGGGCAACTGTTAACACTGGAAAATCGTACAACCTGAAGACGACATTACTTAATGTTAAGCAGAAGGATTTACAGGGCTAGAAGACATTACAGAATCTGGAAAGTATTTAAAAATCTCTAAGGTATGAGGAAAAATCAAATTTTAGCAAGTCATAAATGCTTTTGCATGCATTATCCTTCGTGAAGAGTGCTTTTGCAAACCTTATGACCCGAAATGTGTCCAATCATGGGAGTGGTGAAATGTCACTTTCCGGGACCACACAAAGCATAGGACAGTGATTCCTCACTTGAAGCCGCCTAACGACAGCCACCAAAGACTCCTTAAACATCAAGTGAGAACACAGTGGAATATTTGTAGCACACAAAGGAATCATACCCCTCTCTTGGGTCACCATCCATAATGTACCAAGAGAGGGAAGGAGGATTTTAATTCTCCTATATAAGGCCACCATGAGATGAAGAATTGGTGAACACATTGTTATGCTAGCTAGAATTTCCCAAGAACTACCAGCAATGTGTGATCCGGAGCTAAAGATAGAGGGGACTCAATTGTTGGCCATCCAACAAGTTCGGTCCATCACAGTAGAGAGAGAGAGAGAGACTTTGCACCAAGGCAAGCTTGGGGTAAAAACATCCTTGCATCGGGACTTAAAACCCATGTTCTAGGGGCCCTTTGGCAAGAGGGTAAAGTTTCACTCTTATTTTCCTACCAGCACTCAATAAGAGGGGCCTAAGAGCCACCATTCGTATTATTGTATATGTTTGACTCTTTTCAGAGCTCGTGTTTATTTGTTTTAGTTTTAGTTTATATATGCATGCTATTTCTCTATCTAGTATGCTTATGATTCTATATTGTTCCACTAGCTTGCTTGACTCCACTTCTTTTCTTCCTGTTACCAATAAATTAAGTGGGTAGAACAAACCCCTTAAGTTGGTGTGATTTCGTACATACGTGCACCAAACACACTTCAATAGAGGGCCTTTTCAAATGGTTGGTCATGCCTTTCGAGTTGATGGATGACATCTTGCGGCCATTCACCAACTCATTTGTAGTAGAATAATTGGATGACATCCTGATCTTCAACGAGACTTGGGAAGAGAACATCCACCACATCTGACATGTCCTCCAAACACTGTGGCAAAACAAGTTGTGTGCCAATTCGGAGAAGCGCGATTTTGGCATGACCCAAGTTCAGTATCTGGGATACATTATTGATGAACGAGGGGGTGCATGTGGATCCAACCAAGATCCAAGTCATTCAGGATTGGGCAACCCCAACCACTCTAAAAGAGCTTCATAGCTTTCCAGGTCTTGCTAACTTCTACCGCAGGTTTGTGTTGGGATTCACTCATATCACTTCGCCCTTGAGTCAAGTCACTAAGGGAGGAGAGAAAGCAAAATTATTTTGGTCAGAATATCAACAGAAGGAGTTTGTGGAATTTAAACATTGCCTCTGCTCTGCCCCAATTCTCACATTACCAGACTTGTAACAACCAGTTTAGAACGAGACAGATACCTTTGACTATTCTATTGGGGCAGTTCTTCCTCAACAGGGGCATCCAGTGGCATATCACAGTGAGACACTTTCTGACACAGTCTGCAAGTATCCCACTTATGAAAAAGAAATGTATTTCATTGTGCAGGCTTGCCGAATATGGAAGCATTACATTTTGGGGAAGTAAACGGTGATCCACACAGACCACCAATCCCTGTAGTTAATACAAACACAAGGTAAGTTGCAGAACAATTTCCATCAGAAGTGGTCCAGATATCTGCAACAGTTTCATTTTAACATCAAGTACAAGAAGGGAAACAGTTGCATACTACCTCAGTCAACCACAGATTATGGCGCTAACCACCGTTCTCAACTCCTGTGGGAATGAGACTTTTGAATGGCCACTTCTCTATAAGAGAAATCTGGAATTCGGCCACACATACAAGACACTATTTGAGGGTACACAAGTTCCAAATTTTCACCTCCAGGATGCACAACTATGTCACTTGGGACACCTTTGTGTTCCTTCAAGAGAGCGTGCCAAGATTATTTGGGAAGCGCACTACAGTCGAGTAGTTGGGCATTTCGAGGTCGAGAAAATAGTGGCAGTACTGTAGAAGTATTTCTGTTGACCGACCCTTCGACAGGATGTCGGGAAGTACATCAAATCCTGCACTGCTTGTGTCATTGCCAAACTGACCATCAAGAAACAAGGCCTCTAAAATCTACTACCTACCCCTAGTAGACCTTCGGAATCCATATCCATGTATTACATGTCATTCCTTCCTTCTACTAAGCATGGAAACAACTATTTTTTCATGGTCATCGACAGATTCTCGAAGATGGCCATTATGGCGACCTGCAAGAAGAATATCACAACAGAAGCCACTGCTAAACTCTTCTTTGAATGAGTGTGGGTGCTATTTGGGATCTCACAATCTATCATCTCAGATCGGGATAGCAGGTTCCTCAGCACATTTTGGTCCAACCTCTGGTCAATGCTGGACACCAAGCTCACCAAGTCCACAACTTTCCATCCCCAAACTGATTGTGAGACAGAGGTTGTCAACTAGATGATTGTACACATTCTGTGCATGTAAAATTCAAAGCATCCATGCACATGGCATGAGAGCCTTCCTTATGTACAACACATTTATAATTGGGCTCTCCATAGCTCAACTGACCACAGACCCTTTCAGGTGGGCTTGGGATTCCAACCACTATGTCCCATTAAGGTAGCCATGCCATTTGCGGCATCTCAAGCCAATTCATCTCATGTCCAGTCTGAAGCTGACAAAGCAAACAGCCTCATTGAGGGCATTCAGCACATCTGCCAACAGGTTCATGAAATATTGAGCAGAGCCAATGCTAGGTACAAACAACGACACGATCAACATCGGGTATCACACAACTTCCAGGTGGGTGAAAAAGTGTGGCTACATTTTCAGAAGGAGCGCCTCACTAGACCCAACCGCAAGCTTCGCCTGCTCTGATATGGGTTGTACACCATCACCAAGGCTGTAGGAACCAATTCCTTCGAGCTCATTATTCCACCATTCCTTGGTTTGCACCCAATATTCAATGTGGACCACCTTCAGCTCTACTTTCCACCACTATTGGACACCTCCGATATTGCAGAACAACTAACACCAATAGAGTTAAACCTAGATTGCATGCAACATGCCACCACAGATTGTATCATGGACATGAAAATCAAGAATACTTGCTAGCAGAAGATCCAACTGTATCAGGTAGTCAAATATGGCCAACTCGTGCAGTAAGGCAAGTGGTTCACCAGGGACCAAGTTCAGCAGAAGTTTCCTCATCTCATGGAGGAACTCGACGCAATGAGGACCATTGCTTCCTAAAGGGGGAGGAATGTTTAAGTGGATATTGGTGACCACCCACCTATTCCACTTGGGGCCCCACCATTGTTTCTTTCATTTTATTTTTTTTTCAGTTTCCTTAATTGTAGCATAGTTTACTATTTCTAGTATTTTTTCGAGTCCTAAACTTTCGGAGCTGTTTTGAGTCACTAAATGATGTTTTTTGGGAAATCCAAGAGCAACATGGAAGTTCCTTTGATGTTTCTCACATAAAAAGTTGTAGTCCTCATATATATCTTTCTAACGAGGTATGGAGCGCATCAAACGAAGACCGTATGCCAAAGTTACGTCCTCGAGAAGTTGTTGTATCAATTTAGCAAAACGAGGCCCATAGTTTTGGCGCTTCATCTCCTAGGGTTAAGTTTTTGGATGTTTAGGGTTTTACATTATTTCTCAACAATAAATAGGCCTTCAAGCCTCATTGTAACACAGTTTAGAGGCCTGTAGCCACCACATCTCTTCTCAAAGATAAGCTACTAGCGCCCTAGCTAATTTATTTTCCTTATGTTTGTAAACAAATTTTAGTTCTTTGATATTAATGAAATGAAGTGTTGTTTCCATTGAATCTTTGTACTTATGGTTATACGTGTATTCTTTTACGTTCCTGCATAAATCCATATCAGAGATTGCCTTGGCCAATATTAGTACCCTCAGAGGCCTATCTTGCACCCAAGTTGATGCCCTCGATGTCCATCTTCCCTAACATAGTGGATGAGGAAAAATTCATAAGCGAGGTGAGGAACCTAGAAAGAAGATGAAGAGGTCCAGGTGGATGTGGAAAGGTGTTCCTACCCTATAACCCAACACATTCCCTGCAGCTAGACAACACATGCATCAAATGACCAATAACACAATGAGACTAATTATCATGGAAAATATGAGTTGAATTTTATTAAGACCTATTATATCATACAACACTACCCTAATTTCCAAACAAATGATTCTAACTTCTAAATTGCAGAAACTAGACATGCAAGAGAATTAAAATTGGAATTTATCCATTTCCAAGAAATCATCAAAAAATATTTTTGGGTTATGATTGTGGATCTTTCCAATCATTATTCCAACATGAGAGGTGATAGGAAAACCTGCAATCACAATTTTTTATAATATAATATCTACTGAAACAAGGAAAAAATTACAATACTCTGAAACAAGAACAAGAAATAAATGCAAGAGAGGGACTAAAGCCTATGGGTTAGGCCCAAAACCAAGGGATTCAACCCTCCAAAAATAAATCAGATGTAGATCAATAGTAAAATTCTCATTAACAAAAAATAATTGTCTCATACATCATGAAATATTATAATGATAATGTCAAGCACTGTGAGCACAATAACTACTCGTAGTTGCAAAAAAAAAAAAAATGAATCCTAACGATCCTTTCAACTATTTTATTCATACAAAAAATGGAGGGGTATCTCCCTTGAACTGAGGAATTCTCCCCTAAAATATCTTGTGATTTTTGGATCTATTCCCCTTTGTCCTTGTCATGCACTTGGAGTTCTTCGACTGCTAGTGAATTCGAGTTTTTGGATAGGATTTAATGATCTCAAGTTGATTTAGGGAGTTAATGAGGTGGACAAGTTCCCTGTATTCTCTCTAGGTGTCTCCCTCAAGCCCATACATGGTAAGTATCTCCAAAAATGATACTTTTACCTACATAAGAATCACATTAGGATATACAATATGACAAAAACCTTTTATTCTTACTAAGAAGAATTTCATGGCTAAAAATTTGAATTAATGTGAGAAAATGATATTTTTAGGGGCCAGAGGATAACACAATTAACTTCAAAAGACACCTTTTGATGGGACCCATCACATTGGTTCATATAGTGATCAAATATGCGACAACGATGGAATTCAATCTTTGACATATATTTCTTTCCTTATGTAGCATATCTTCCTTTTTATTTTTCTATTATGGAAACCAAACTTCTTCTTTCCTCCATTCTTCTTCCTCATCCATGTTGTAAATGCATGAGATTCTTCTTTCTTTTTATCTCTTGATATAAGATTTTATTATTCTTGAGCGCAAGAGGTCCATAGTTCTTCAAAAGAGGGAACTTCATTCCTGCTACTTATACTAGCTGCAAATGCATCCCATGATCTAGGTAGTGCATTAACTGTTGTAGACACAAGTTCCTTCTCAAAGATGACTTCATCAATTGCTTGAATTTGGTCACTTATTTGAGATATTTTTAGCAATTATGAAGCCAAAATTTTGTCATTTGTCATCTTTACATCACGAAGATAATTATTCAAACTCATGACTTGACAAATGTTGTTGAGTGTAAATAAGATTGGATAGGGCATCATACATTTCCTTTGGATGTTCAAGCTTTTCAATATAGGGAATGAGGATGGAATCCACAATAAAACTCATGCCAGTGATTCCATCTTCCTTTAAATTCTCCTTTCCTACATTATTTGTTGGTTTAATCCGAAATCCTAATGGTGTGATTAATCTGAAAAGACATTTATCTAAACTTTACCGTTAACAATATTCAAGACCTTGGTATTTGCAAGAATAAGATCAATTTTATTCTTCCAATCTATGAAATTTGAGGCCATTTCTAATTTTTTCTTTCATATCATAGAAGAAGCCATGGATGTAGATCAACAAGGACTTCAATAATAATGATCTTAATGTAAGGTTTATTGAAGATTGATCTCAATGTTCTTTTACCAAAGTGCTAAAACCATGTTGATTTTTCAAGTGCAATCGATAGAAACACAACATACTTCAGAAATTAAACCATATAAAAGTAGTAGAGATCAAAATGCACAAAGAGAGAAAAATATTTACCCTAGGAAAACCCACAAAGGGGAAAAAATAAGCAACCTTTTCATTAGAGATATTATTTTGATCAATAAGATACACACCTAGACCTCTAGTCAACAACTGGGTCAAATTGACCTTCAGCAAATATATGGTCAAACCTAGTCTTCTCCCTCCAGGACAAGCCTCCAACTGATCCAACAACTCGACCCTCTTGTTCTTCCTGAGGCCAAAATTTGGCCTTCGAGAAACTGCCAGAATCTCAGAATTTCGACCCCTTGTAATTTTCCAGAAATTTCATCCCCCTACCACTACAACTGCCCAAAAAATATGAAAACTTTGAGTGAGAGATACCTTCCACATGTGCGAGATTGATAGAGAGAGATAAAAAGAGAGGCATTTCATCTTTATTTTTGTCCTCCTTTTATTTCTTGTCCTTTGCTTGGATGCCCAAAAGATGCTTGAGAGAGTGAAAATTGGCGGCATATGGAGGAGGTCGAGTTACCTTTATATAGATATCTACCTGGGTCAAATCGGTGTGACTCTCACTGGATCCACTTGAGTAACTTTGGAGCCAAAAATTCAAATTTTATTCTTTTTAAAGTCCAAAGGGACATGACTCAAAAATATAATTTTCTTTTGGATCTAGCATGAATATTATGATTTACAATAATCGATATAAATAAATCAAGGGCCAAAATATACATTATGAAGATCGAGAGTACCAATTCAAAAAAATCCCACCCAATTGAAGAAATTACATCTGTTGAACCTTGGGATAACCCACTTTAGAATTAACAAAATGATGGAAAACAGAGTCTAAGGCACTAGGTGAGAAAGAAAAAGAGTAGGACTAGATCAAATAGTGTCATTTTTTGATAGATTATTTAGAGAGAGGAGAAAAAGAAGAGAGTTATTTTCCCATTAAAAATTCTTTCTTAGATGTGCCAAAAGGTGGCGCCAGAAAATGATGAAATTGGAGAGAAAAAACAAGAGGTTAAAATCAAAACTATTGTAACAAGGAAATAGGGAACCTGAGCCTAATCCTTCAAATATTGACCTTTTGGCTTAGGAGATCCAACAGGATGAGGAAGCTAGAGAGGAAATTGAACATTATAGGGGACAATGTTTATATTCCACCAATCAAGGAGAATGTGAAGCAAGGGACAAAGAGACACCTCCTTTGATGCTCTTACAACCTAGACGAACAAGGAGCCAAACTTCAAAATCAAATTTGGACCCTGAAAACCTTGAAATCGTAGAATCTGGCAAGAAGAAGGTCACTACATCCATTTATGGAGAAGTGGTGAATATCAAGGCATTTGAAAAGAAGAAGGGAGGAGGTTTGAAGGATTATGTGTTGGAAATATTGAAAGGAGGGAGGGGGGTGGGGTGAATCAATATTTTGTAAATTTAAGCAATTTAAATATCAAAACGATTAACCAATACCATAATATATATATATATATATATATATATATATATATATATATATATATATTACAAAGGAAGCTACAACTTCTATTTACTAGCTACCAGTGGAAGAGCTACAACCCCAAGATTTACCAGCTCCCATTGGAAGGAGGTGACAACCTCCTATAGGAAACTGCAACTTCCTCCCTTGCACCACCTTACCACCGTATAGAACAAAAGATTAAAAAAATCTTCTTGGGCTCTCGTACCTGGGACAATGGCCCAATTACAACATCCAAGCATTAGAAAAATAAGCCTTTTCCAACTTCAGATCTGCCCCTTGTCATGTCAAAGTGTACTCTGTAGACAATTCAACAATAAATTGCATACCTTAGATCATCAAAACACAAGTACTCCTACCCCAACCAACTTCAAGCCTCCTACTTTAGAATAACAAAAGTATTCTGCAAGTCAGATGTTAAGGTCTGTGCTCAGGTCCGCGCTCGAAGTCTGCTTCAAATTAAGTATTAGAGACTACCTATTGAAAATTGGTACTTGAGGGAGAAATTTACCCATTGGAGAAGCCCAACAAATCCTAAGGAGACCCCTCTTGCACTTGGAAAAATTAAATTTTCACATGGGAATAAATTAAATTTTCACATGGGAATAATATTATTTTTAACGATGATCCAAGTCAAATTTCCCCATTGGAAAAGCCCAACCACAACCCAACAAATCTTAAGGAGACTTCTCTTGCACTTAAAAAAATTAAATTTGCACATGGGAAAAATATTGTTGTTAATGTTGATCCAAATCAACTTGAAAAACATAAGTCCATAGGTTGACCTGACATGTGGGAAAGGAGGAAAATGACTTCCTCTTTTCAAAGTCACATTATGTTCCCATTCCAAAAGTCCACAAACATAAAAAGAAAGAAAGAAAAAAATAGAAACACTAAAAATAATTCATGTGCAAATATGATTATTAATTATTGGGTTGAGTAGTTTCTCTAATTTAGTGTGATAAATATATTGTAATGTGATGTCTTGCTAAACATTGTTTTAGTCAAATCACTTAAAAATTAATATTAAAATTAAATTAAATTAAAAAATAAAATAAAATAAGAAACTTAAAATTAATAATCATATTTATAATTATCAATAATTACTACAACAAATCACATAAAATAAAAAATAAAAAATTAATCATTATATTTATATTTATAATTAGGATAAAATATTTTATGCAGCCTCTTTTAAATTCACAAAAAGATTTGATTTGAATTTTGTAAACAAAAATATAACACTATTTTAAAAAAGAAAATTGATTGAGGTAAATCTTGATTTGTGTTTTTTAAATAGGTTTTACATGAGTTCAACATGTGAAAAACCCTTACGGCACTTGGGTTGTGCAGAGTCAACTCATCAAATTTGTGATTTCAATGAATTCCTACCAAATTTTAAACAAATTATATAGAAAAAATAAAATATGAAAACTTTTCAAAAAGCACATTAAAAGTTACTCTTCATATAATGTAATGTAAAGAATCAATTCTTTTTTAAAGTGAAAATGGAATCAGCACCAACAAAATTATAGATACAAAAATTCTTAAAATTTAAGAAGTACAATCCAAATTTTCTACTTGAATTTTCATAATCTTACCAATATTTCCATTATTTTTGAGTTATTTTAGACTACACAAAAAAGATACGTTTTAAAGAAGATAGGCTCAGAACAAGGATAATTACGCTAATTACGCTGTAGACCGTATACAGTTGAAGTCAATATGAAATTAAGCTTGAAGTTACGAAGTGGGTGGGGAATGACAAATATTGATCAATGCAAAAATTGATTATATAGGCAGTAGTTTAATTAGATTGCTTTTTAGTTTTGAAAAATATGGAAATTTTGGTAAGATTTAAGAAAATTGTAAGGATTTTTGTAAATCTACATTGTAACTATTAAATTTTAATATTTTAGGTGTCTTGGAGATTTGGAGATTTTGATAGTGCTGAATTTATTTCTATCATCAAAATCATCATTTAAACACTATTACTATAAAAATTCTTAAATTTTTTAACCCATATTTCAACCAATTTTAACCGTCCCGCCTCTGTCTGGTTAGACAATTCCATTGTATAGGAAATCTTTCGTCTGTCAACGTACACGCAAATACCACCTGGACTTCAAATAATTCGGGGAAAGTCTGGAGCTGTCACCTTTTGAGATATTCGATTGATGTTTACTTTTGAAAGCAGAGGGCGCAGTGCCCAATGACTGATCAAGCTTGGATACTGAGGAAACAATGGCTACGAAGAAGACAGTCAACGTGAGAACATGGATAATTACGTTGTAGACCGTATACAGTTGTAGTCAATCTGAAATTAATATTGAAGTTACGAAGTGTGTGAGGAATGACAAAGGTTAATCAATGCAAAAATTCATTACATAGGAAATCTTCCGTCTGCCAACGTACACTGAAATACCACCAGGGCTTTAAATAATTCGGGGAAAGTCTGGAGCTGTCACCTTTTGAGATATTCGATTGACGTTTACCTTTGAAACTTTGAAAGTAGAGGCAGCATCCAGTGACTGAGGAAACAATGGCTACGAAGCTGAGAATTCAAAGTATTTTCAGTTACTTGCTCTTGACAGGGATCCTTTTCTGCGTCCATGCGTCGCAGACATTGATGGGACATGTCGAAGAGTTAGTAAAATTTCCACTGCAACATCATATTTTAGTTTGTTCATATATGTCAAATTTGATATTCTGCTTAATGTTTGAGGTTGAATCTGTTTTAATGTTTTATATTGTATACTAAATCCCAACATGAATAAACAGAGGCAGCAGTAACAACGGCACGAGAGAAGGCCGAGAGCTGGGGGCCATTTTGACATGTGGAACGGGTAATCCCATCGATGACTGCTGGTGGTGCGACCCCAATTGGGAGCGTAACAGAAAACGGTTGGCAAATTGCGGCATTGGATTTGGGAAGGACGCCCTTGGAGGCAAAAATGGCGAGATTTATGTGGTTACGGATCCCTGTGACGATCCGGTGAATCCGGGCAATGGCACTCTGCGTCATGGTGTGATTCATACAGAACCGCTGTGGATCATCTTCCAGAGAGATATGGTTATCAAGTTGAGGGAAGGAGAGAAAGCTCACTAATTGATTTACCGTAATTTGACAACCATTATATTGGAACAAGAAAGTTACTCTTCGACTATATCCAAATTATGCTAACATGGACTGGAAAGGGAGTGTTGGTGAGGGCGATATATATTTGGGTTATAGGATAATAAATGAGATTGGTTATTATATATTTACAGTTAGATTTAAATAAATTTAAATTGGGATTAGGCAGTATATATCTATGGTTAGATTTCAACAAATTTAAATTTTACTTCCCAACTACATTTATTATCTTATAACTCAAAAACTAATGAAATAATAATCGCCATAAATAAGTTTTAAAAAACATAATTTAATAGATAAATGAGGTACTTTGTCAATAACATATCCACGGTACAAGATTCATAGCAGATTCATTTACCATATCTAATCGCATCGGCAGGAAATCTTATGTCATTTCAAAATAAAAACTTAATGAAATCAATCGAAGTTTAAATAAACAAAATTAATATATTTAAAAAAAATAATCTAAAAACTTAATGAAATCCATCGAAATTTAAATAAACAAAATTAATATATTTAAAAAAATAATCTATTTTTCTTCGAGAATGTAAATCTTAGATATCGCTCACTTAATTTTTAGTCAACCTTGGGTTAATAGCAGGATTAAACATGAATATGTATACCTACTACCTCAAGGATTATTATAATAATGGAATTTTCTTTTCGGAGTATTAATTTTATTGTTTATTTTAATATAATTTTAACATTTCAATTTATTTTAATATTATTATTTTAACTTTTTGAAATTTATTTGTGCATTTTTATTATAATTATATGATTTATTGATTTTTTTTTATTTTTTATGATGAACCTTAGTAGGGATTTGAAACGAGTCTATACAAAAACTGATGTGATTTATCACAAAAAGTTTTTTTTAATGAATCATATTAGTGGGTGATGGATGGTGAAGACAATTTTCTATTTAATAGACTATTTTCGTTGGAATGTAATTCCAACTGCGCGAAGGAGATCGACGAACAGCGCAGGTTTAAATGGCGCACAGGTAGGCAGCGCGATCAGCGTCGCGGGCGAAGATCGACGGAGTACGGGGGTTCAAACCGCTCGACGGTTAACACAAGGGTACCTCCTGTAGTTGACTTCCCGATCAGGCTTTGACCCAAGATGAACGGCCAATATTGAGTGCGGGGCCTCACCCCAGCTGCTGAGTACGGGCAGACTCGACCCCCCCGTAACCACCAGGATGTGGTGGCTCCACCCACCAGCCACCTACTCGCCACCAACGCACCACCACTGCCACCACAATCAAATTTGCCATAAATTCGATTTTTAAACGGTGCTGACAGAATTTTAATGGCATTTATGAAATTTTTTAAGCGGTGATATTTTGGGATTTTTGTCAACGAATGACATTAAATTCCTTTAGATATTTTTTGTTGATTGTTTTATATATATATAAAACAGAATTGTTTTTTTTTTTGCTGATATATAGAACAGATACGTTCTATTTTTATGTAAGCACAACAGTGCATTGTTTTTATAAAAATAAGACAGAGAGTGTAGAACAAAAATATACACAGCAGAGTATATTTGTTTTTAGAAAAACAAAGAGCTGTTTTTATTATTAGACAGAGACAGTAAAAAATATACAACAACGTATTTTTTTACAGAGAGAGACAAGAAGTTTATTTCTTGTTGAGACAGAGGTTTTATGTATGCACTGTGTTAGGAGCAGTCAGCAGTTTGTAATTCCCTCTGTGTAGAGGAAGAACTTGTAACAATTTTTTTGGGGAATAAAAATTTGTGTTATTAAGTTGAAACTCTGTTTTCTGAGATTATATTTATTCCTCTGTGTTGTGGAGGGGAAGTTTTATTTCTCCATTTTAATTCTGGAATTTGCAATATTTCAACATGGTATCGGAGCCAATTCAGGCTATTTGAAGGTCAAATAAGCTGAAGGAAAGGAATTCGTTATTGCAGAAGCCTCTCCAGCAATGTGAAGGTTCAGACAAAAAGAATTCAAAGGTATTTCTCTATACAATTCTGTGTTACTGTTGCAGTACAGTTAGTTAATTTAAACACACAGTCAAGTGTTTTTTGAAGCATAGTTAAAGAGTGCAGAATGGCTGGAGCCAGCACTAGTATGAGTTTGGTAAATATCCATCTCCCACAATTTAATGGGAAAAATTATGACTACTGGTCAATAACTATGAGAGCTTTATTTGTCTCTCAAGAATTATGGGAATTTGTTGAGGATGGCTTTGAAGAGCCAGCAAATGAAGCAGAGTTTTATGTCTTAACTCAGGCAGAAAGGGAGTCACTGAAGAACAATAAGAAGAGAGATGCCAAGCCTCTTTTCTTTTTGTATCAAGCAGTGCATGAGAGTGTGTTTCCAAGGATAGCAGCAACTAACAGATCCAAAGAAGCATGGGAAACTCTCAAGACAGCTTATCAGGGCATGGAGAAGGTGAAGACAACAAAACTTCAGTTGTTGAGGAGAGACTTTGAGACTCTCTGTATGAAAGAGTCAAACACTATTGACTCATTCTTCACTCATGTGATTGGAATGGTCACACAAATTAGATCACATGGAGAAACTCTTGAGGACAAGAGGATTGTTGAAAAAATCTTGAGGAGTTTACCCTCAAGATTTGATGTGATTGTCACCACCATAGAGGAGACTAAGGATCTCACAAAGTTTTCAGTTGATGAGTTACATGCATCACTGATGACCCATGAACAGAGATTGAGTAGGAGTGAAAACTCATCTCTTGAGCATGCTTTTAAGACCCAGATGTCTTTCGGAAGAGGAAGAGGGCAAGGAAGAGGAAGAGGAAAAGGCAGAAGCCAAAACAGAGGTGGAAGGAACAGTCCAGCAAATGCTCAAGGAAGGGGTAGCAATCAAAATCAGCATCAAGGCCAAGGCGGCAGCCAACAGAGTGGTCAACAAAATTATCAAGGACAAAGGTATGATAAATCCAATGTCCAATGTTATAATTGTAAAAAATATGGTCATTATGCTAATGAATGTAGAAAGAAGAAGCAAGATATGAGAAGTGGAACTAGTGCAAATTTCACAAAAGAAAATAACAACCAAAACAATTTGTTTTTAGCTTGTAATATGGCTAAAGAAAAGAATGAGGATTTATGGTTTCTAGACTCCGGTTGTAGTAACCATATGACAGGAAACTTAGCAATGTTTTCTATGCTAGATGAGAGTGTGCAGTCACAAGTCACACTAAGAACTGATAGCAAAGTTTCTGTTATGGGAAAAGGAGATGTGAATGTTTTAACAAGATTAGGTGCAAAGAAATCCATAGCAGATGTTTATTATGTTCCAGGAATGAAGTGTAATCTCTTAAGTATTGGACAGCTTGTTCATAAGGGATATAATGTTTTCTTTGAGGATGATGTTTGTACCATCATGGACAAACCACCTAGCAATCAGTGTATTGCTGAAGTGAAGATGACAAGGAACAAGATGTTCCCTCTCAGAATGAGAGCAGATTTGAAGAATTGTGAAGAGAAAGCAGCAGTTGCACAGGAGACTTTCCAAAGCGAACCAAAAGATGATAATTGGTTATGGCACTTGAGATTTGGACATCTCAACTTTGGAGGTCTTAATTTGTTGAACAGAAAAGGAATGGTAAGTGTTTTACCATTGATAGAGAAACCGGACAGCCTTTGTGAAGGTTGTATTCTTGGGAAACAACACAGAGAAAGTTTTCCTTCCGAGAAAAGCATAAGGGAAAAAGCACCCTTAGAGATTGTCCACTCAGATGTATGTGGACCGATGCAAACTCCATCACTTGCTAACAGCCACTATATCTTAACATTTATAGATGATTTTACAAGAAAAACTTGGGTTTACTTTTTGAAAAACAAAAGTGAAGTGTTTAAAAATTTTTGCAATTTCAAAGCACTTGTTGAGAAACAGAGTGGGCCGCATATCAAAATCTTAAGGACTGATAGAGGAGGTGAGTATATCTCTAAATATTTTCTACGTTTTTGTAGAGAAAATGGTATTCAAAAGCAGTTTACAACTAGATATACTCCGCAGCAAAATGGAGTAGCCGAAAGGAAGAACCGAACCATAATGGACATGGCGAGGAGTATGTTAAAGGAAAAGCATTTTCCTAATGATTATTGGGCTGAAGCTGTACATTGTGCAGCGTACATCTTGAATAGATGTCCTACAAAAGCAGTTATGAACAAAGTGCCGGAAGAGGCATGGAGTGGCACAAAGCAGGGTGTCACACACATGAAGGTTTTTGGATGTGTAGCTTATGCACACATTCCGGATCAGCTAAGGAGGAAGTTGGACAGCAAGGGGGAGAAATGTATTTTCATTGGATACAGTGAGGAATCCAAGGCATACAGGTTATATAACCCATCTACCAAGAAGTTTATTGTGAGCAGGGACGTTCAGTTCATTGAAGAGGAAGCTTGGGATGGAAGCATAGAGAAAACAGTGAATGTTAAACACTGTTTATCTCATGATGAAAATGAAGATGAGTTGGCTGAAATACATCCCCAAACAGCAGCACCAACACAAGAGCAGCATAGCACACCCTTGAGGAGAAATGACTGTGCTTCTCCAAGCACACCACAAGGAGGAAATTCAAGTGCTTCTTCAAGCATTTGTACATCAAATGAAAGAGGTAAGAAATTCAAAAGTTTGAGAGAAATTTATGAAAAAGATATTGCAAATGAAGGTATCAATTCTTTGTTTGCTTTATATTGTCATGTTGATGATCCTGTTCATTTCGAAGAAGCCATCAAGGATAAGAAATGGATAGAAGCTATGGATGAGGAGGTTAATGCCATAGAAAGAAACAAAACTTGGGATTTGGTTGAGCTCCCAAAAGGTAAATATGTAATTGGTGTTAAATGGGTCTACAAGACCAAAAGTAATGCTGAAGGCAAAATAGAGAGACACAAGGCAAGGCTTGTCGTCAAAGGTTATAAACAGAAACATGGGATAGATTATGAGGAAACTTTCGCACCGGTTGCAAGAATGGAAACCGTGAAAGCAGTGTTGTCCATAGCAGCACAAAACAAATGGAAAGTTTACCAAATGGACGTGAAGTCAGCATTTCTGAATGGAGTGTTAATGGAAGAGTTTTACATTGATCAACCTCTTGGTTATGAGAAGAAAGGCCAAGAGCACAAAGTATGCAAGTTGAAGAAAGCTCTTTATGGGCTGAAACAAGCGCCAAGAGCGTGGTACAGTAGAATAGACTCTTATCTACTGGAAAATGGATTTGAGAAGTGTGAGGGAGAACCCACCCTCTACATCAAAGAAAAAGATGGTAAAATCTTGATTGTAGTCTTATATGTTGATGATGTTATTTTTACAGGTAATGATGATTGTCTTATTGAACATTTTAAAATAGTCATGAAGGAAGAATTTGAAATGACTGATATGGGTTTGTTGAAATAATTATTGGGAATAGAAGTAGAGCATGATAAAAATGAGATTTTTATCTCACAGGCAAAGTATGTTAATGAGGTGCTTGAAAGATTTAACATGCAGGAGAGCAAAGCAGCAATCACTCCCACAGTGATGGGATTAAAACTTAGCAGAGAGGACAGCAGCAAGGATTTTGATCCTAGTTTATACAAGAGCATAGTTGGCAGCCTCATGTATTTGACTGCAACTAGGCCAGACATAATGCATGTTGTTAGTTTGATTTCTAGGTTCATGGAAAAGCCAAAGGATGCACATTGGCAAGCAGTAAAAAGAATTTTGAGGTATGTTAAAGGTACTAAAAGTTTTGGTATTTTTTATACTAATTTAGAATGTTCAAATTTAGTTGGATACACAGACAATGATTGGGCTGGAAGTGTAGATGATCGAAAGAGCACTTCCGGTTATGTTTTTCATATGGGTTCAGGAGCCATTTCATGGGCTTCTAAGAAACAGCCCATTGTAGCATTGTCTACAGCAGAGGAAGAATATGTGGCAGCTACAACAGCAGCATGTCAAGCAGTTTGGATGCGGAAAATGTTGAGAAGTCTATGTCAAGAACAGGTAAAAGGGACAGTGATATTTTGCGACAATAGTTCAGCTATTGCATTGTCTAAAAATACTATTTTTCATAAGAGGACTAAACACATTGACACCAAGTTTCACTTCATACGTGAATTGGTTACCAATGGAGAAATCGTTTTGCAGCATTGTAGAACGGAGGATCAATTTGCAGATATCCTCACAAAGCCACTTGCGCAGAAAAGCTTTGAACACTTGAGAAAATGCTTGGGTATGCAGGAAAACCCAGCAGTTGAAATTAAGGGGGAGTGTTGGAATGTAATTCCAACTGCGCGAAGGAGATCGACGAACAACGCAGGTTTAAACGGCGCACAGGTAGGCAACGTGATCAGCGTCGCGAGCGAAGATCGATGGAGTACGGGGGTTCAAACCGCTCGACGGTTAACACAAGGGTACCCCCCGTAGTTGACTTCCCGATCGGGCTTTGACCCAAGATGAACGGCTAATATTGAGTGCGGGGCCTCACCCCAGCTGCTGAGTACGGGTAGACTTGACCCCCCCGTAACCACCAGGATGTGGTGGCTCCACCCACCAACCACCCACTCGCCACCAACGCACCACCACTGCCACCACGATCAAATTTGCCATAAATTTGATTTTGAAATGGTGCTGACAGAATTTTAATGGCATTTATGAAATTTTTTAAGTGGTGATATTTTGAGATTTTTGTCAACGAATGACATTAAATTCCTTTAGATATTTTTTGTTGATTGTTTTATATATATATATATAACAGAATTGTTTTTTTTTTTGCTGATATATAGAACAAATACGTTCTATTTTTATGTAAGCATAGCAGTGCATTGTTTTTATAAAAAAAAGACAGAGAGTGCAGAACAAAAATATACACAGCAGAGTATATTTGTTTTTACAAAAACAGAGAGCTGTTTTTATTATTAGACAGAGATAGTAAACAATATACAACAGCATATTTTTTTACAGAGAGAGACATGAAGTTTATTTCTTGTTGAGACAGAGGTTTTATGTATGCATTGTGTTAGGAGCAGTCAGCGGTTTGTAATTCCCTGTGTGTAGAGGAAGAACTTCTAACAATTTTTTTGAGGAATAAAAATTTGTGTTATTAAGTTGAAACTCTGTTTTCTAAGATTATATTTATTCCTCTGTGTTGTGGAGAGGAAGTTTTATTTCTCCATTTTAATTCTGAAATTTACAATATTTCAACAATCTTGACAATTATATATATATGGTACCTTTTACTATATATATATATATATTAAAAGGTACATTACAATGCCAATAAAATAGGTATTTCATTATCACCATAGGTGTTTCATTATTCGCTTACAAACATCTAAGATATGGTCTCCACTTGAAAACGTGAGTATCCATCCCCTTTCCCCACCCTCAACATTGATTTTGTCCTGTTTGAAAATACTCACATTGTTGTACAGATGATCTTCATCTTTAAATAATTTCCAATCATGTGTCCACATATACATATGTAACCACAATCCGCCACCTCCGTCTCCACGGCCGGTGTCAAACACCTCATATTGAGAACTACTATTGGAAGCTTCAAATCTTACCTTAAACTTGTTAAACTCCGTGGGCAGACCTGTCTCCACTGTAAGAAAGCACATCAATATTGCACTGTGTAATTGTACATTCTTTACCAACAGCGGAGATGCAGGTGTGGCTGTAAGAGGGACCTCCAGCACTCCGACACCATGAAAACTATTCAGCAATTTCTCGAACTCCTGCACAAATTTCACCATACATTAAGGCTTATCACACTAATTTAATTTTAAAGTTATTAGTATATATAGAATACAAATTAAATTATTATTAGTGCACTTAAACATCTCATTTAATTCCCCAAAATAACTTCCATCCTCTTCCTAATAACCATAAAAATTCACACGTAATAAAAACTAAACCCACTCTGCAAGTTAACTTAAAAAGTAATTAATACACATTATAATTTAATTTATTACCATTGCATACCCTGCCCTCCTGTCGATCTTCCTCTGGCTCACTCCCTGCATACACAAATATGTTCCTTCATCACAACACAAATCTATATATCCTAAAATTATTAGGTGCAACGCAGGAAGGAGATCTTGTAAACATGTGTTTCCTGGTAAAGAAAATGTATAAATGATTTTTGTAGAAGTAAAGATCCGATAAATGTAAGAGGTACCCACAGCGCTGAAAAGAAATTTATTTGAAAAGCTGAAAAAATTGAGGCGTTGCAACTGACTCCATGTTTCGTCTTCCATGTTTCGTGGCCAACATCTCTCCGCCATAATCTCCTCCAATGATCTCCAATCTTCAACATTCAGGCTGAAGACGCCACATCCGTTTATGCTGAGAAATTTAAGGCGTGCAAGTGTTACAGAAGACAGATTGGAGCAACAATCCAGATTTAGTTTTACAAGGGTTGACTGGACGACTTGAACCTGACGCAGCTGAGAGTTACATGAAAGATCAACAATTTCCAGCCTAGGGCAAGCACCCGGAGGAATGGTTATGGTTGATATGGATGTGTCTAACAAAGACAAATCTGTTAAAGCATCCATGCAGACATTGTTATCCAAGGAAAAAAAAATTATTGGACAACGGTATATAGTCAAAACTTTCAGATGTTTCAGCAATGCAATTCCTGCTGGTAAAACGGGCACTTTGGAGCCATATATTTCCAACCTTTCCAAACATGTTAGCTGTTCAATAGGTGTGCTGATGTGCTTTAATGTGGAGCATTCGACCAGAATCAACTCTTTTAAGTGCACAAAATTGGCCACAGAATATGGTAGCTCTGTCAAGTTTGCGCTTCCTAGTCTTAGTTGTTCTAACTCCTCTAGTGATTCTATGTTGAAGGGAAATTCTCGTAAACCAGTATGTAGTAAATTCAAGTATCGTAAACGCCTCTGAGAGGTGATTCCTTGTGGCAAGTGTAGCAATTGAGCACAGCCTTTGAAGTCGATATGCTCCAGTGTGGAAATTTCTCCCAACATATTGATTGGGATGGATAGATTAATGCAGCCTCGCAATGACAAATGTTGAAGTTGCAATAGTTGAGAGAAGGATTTGGGCAATGTGGTTAGATTCGTAGAACCAGATAGATCTAGATGTCTAAGGTTTTTAAGTTCCGAGAAGTCAAAAGGGAGTGACTGTGCAACTATGACATCATTCAGCACTATCTTATTCATGTTGGTCATGAAACTCCCCATCGATCGAAGAAAACGGGAAAAATATGGCATGACGACTTGCCCGGTAGGAGACATATCTCCATCAGATGCTTTTGAAGGATGTTGAAGATCAACTGGCTGGGCGCTGCTCGAAGAACTTGAAGATGGGCCCTCTTTCCTCACATCAATGTTGAGCTCACGCAACTCCAAAGGTATCTGCAACGACGGTGATTGGTTAATTAATTTTCATGAAGTGAGGGCATGAATGTTACGGCCATGACGGATGCATAAAATCATTGAAAAATGACGAGCTGGCTACATGATCTAATGCGAGCGTGGGACAAATACTTGTAAAAGTTTTTAGTTACTTACCTCATCATTACAAATAAAGAACTGTTCCAGGAGGTGGTCAGTAGTAACCTGAAGTTCCAGAACTCTTAAACTTTTCAGTGAGATGGTACGAGAAAGGGGGATGAAGTGAGAATTACGCCAACGAAGCCATACCAAATCGCCGTACATGGCCGAATAGGGAAAGCACGAGGAGTGTGTGGGATGTTCAACGACCAGAAGACGTACGCCCCTGAAGTTGATGTTATTTTGGAATTGAGGTGGCCCTCTACCATCTTCACGGATGCAAATGCCTCGACACAATACTGACCCACTCTGTCAACCACATTCGAAAACAAATTCAGTATTCTATTTACTACTTTTTTTTCAAATAAATAAATAGATAAACGGTACCCATAAACTTGTGATCTTGCCAAAAAAAAATTGTGTCTGTTTCTTTATAATAACTTTTATGAGGGGATGACAAATAAATATAAATATAAATAAATTAGGGAGATGGTAAATAAATAAAATTTACTTTTATATCCACTCCATAAACCTCTGTATATTTACAAAAACTTGAAAAGAGATTTTATTTAGGTGAAATTTATGAACCAAATACCATATGAAAAATTATTAATACAATGGGCCAAATATCATATTTATAGAAAAGGTATGTTAAATAAAAATATATAAAAGAGGTATAAAACTGTAAGGTAAATAAATGAAAATATATCAAACAGGATTAGAAATGAACATCTATTTATATACCAAGCTTTTGGGCCAAATACCATAGACCAAATTATTATTAATACCATGAGAAACAAATATTATTAAACCTGATATTTATATTTATATTTATAACATTGTTTTTTTTTTTTCTTGTTTAGACTAATCCTAATTTTTTCCATTTTTTCTCCTCCCATGCCACCCACGGGTTTCGAACCGGTGACCTTACAGAACGGAGTGCCTTAACAGTGCACCCCATCACCGACTGTTCTACACCACGTGGGCTTATATTTATAACATTGTTATTATTATTATTATTATTAAATACAAATTCATATTAATATCATATAATACTAATATTATTAAATTTAATAACTTTAGATTAATACAATATTAAATTTGTTATATTATAATGGATATTAATATATCATGAAATATACATTAACTCTAGATATATATGGGAGAGAAGCAGAAAGACACGATAAACGTGGAGAAATAGGGGGAGTGACAAGGGAGAGATTAAGATAAACTTAAGGATAAGGGAGAGGAGGAATGAAGAGAGAGAGAGGGAGAGGAGTGAGAGAGGTAGAGGAGGGTAAGAGAGGGAGAGAGAGACATAAAGATGGAGGTGGGACAAAGAAACGGAGAGACCAAGGGACCAGAGGAGGGAGGATTGGAGGGTAAAGACAGAGAGAGAGACGGAGAAGGGGGAAGAGAGAGGCAGGTAGGAGAGGAAGGGAGAGAGAGGAAGGATGAGAGGAGGAGGAGAGAGGGAGGGATAGAGAGATGGAGTTGTAGGGGGAGAGAGGGAGGGAAGAAGAAAAACATAAAGAGTGAGAAGTGAAGAGAGAGGGAGTGCAAGGTAGAGATGGAAAGAGAGTGTATAAGTTTAGGGGTGAGATAATGTGACATAGAAGGAGAGATGGAGACAAGGGGGGAGAGAAGGAGAGAGAAGGAGAAAGGGAGGGATATATTAACATAGTTGGAGAGAGAGATAGAGTGATAGGGAGAGAGAGAGAGAGAGAGAGGGAGGGCGGGTGGGGGCGGCCGGGGGGAGGTGAGGAAGATAGAGGGAGGTAGGAGAAAAAGGGAGAGAGAGGAAGGACGAGAAACAAAAGGACAAGAGAAAGGAATTGAGAGAGAGGAGGAGAGAGGGGGGGATAGAGAGATGTGGTTGGAGTGGGAGAGAGGGAGGGAGGGAAGAAGAAAGACATAGAGAGTGAGAAGTGGAGAGAGAAAGGGAGTGAGAAGGGAGATATTGAGAGAGAGTGTACATGTTTGGGGGTGATATTAAGAGACAAAGAAGGAGATACGGAGAGAAAGGGGGAGATAATGACAGGGAGAGGGATATAGTAACAAATTTGGAAGGTGAAGAGAGATAGAGAGAGAGAGGTGGGAGAGAAAGGAAGAGAGAGAGGATGCGAGAGAGTGTAGAGAGGTAGGGAAAGAGAGATGGAGATGAAGGGGGAGAGAGAGGGAGGTAAAATAAGAAAGGCATAGAGAGAGAAAGGTGGAGAGAGAGAGAGGGAGTAATAAGGAAGAGGGAGAGAGAGGGAGAGAGGGTGAGGAGGAGGGAGTGATAGATAGATATATTGGATAAAGAGTGTATTTTTTGGGGTTGATATAGAGAGACAAAGGGAGATAGAGATATAGATGGAAGGTGAAGAGACATAAGAGAGAGATGGAGACAGGGAGGGAGGGACAAAGAGATTGATAGATATGGAGTGAGAGTGTGTGTGTGTTTGGGGGTGTGAGATAAAGAGACAAAGAAGGAGAGATGGAGGGAGATATAGATATAGATGGAGGGGGAGAGAGGGAAGAATATTTCTTGCACTAGATGCATTGATTTCAGTGTAGATGGTGATTTCTAATCCTATATGATTGCTTGCACTAGATGCATTGATTTTAGTGTAGATGTAGATTTCTAATGATATTTGATTACTTTAACTAGATGCATTGATTTCAATGTAGATTATTTCTAATCCTATTTGATTGCTTGCACTAAATGCATTGATTTCAGTGTAGATTGTGATTTCTAATCCTATTAGATTTCTTGAACTAGATGCATTCATTTCAATGTAGATATTGATTTCTAATTATATATTATTGCTTGCATTGGATGCATTGATTTCAGTGTAGATGATTTCTAATCCTATTTGATTGCTTGCAATAAATGCATTGATTTCAGTGTAGATGGTGATTTCTAATCCTATTTGATTTCTTGCAATAAATGCATTGATTTCAGTGTAGATGGCGATTTCTAATTCTATTTGATTTCTTGCACTAAGATTAAGAGACATAGAAGGAGAGATGGACAGAATCAGGGAGAGAAGGAAATAGGGAGGCATATAGTAATAAACTTGGAAGGTTAAGAGAGAGAGAGAGTGAGGGAGAGAGAAAGAGAGGATGTGAGACAATGGAGAGAGGTAGGAAAAGAGAGATGGGTATGGAGGGGGGAAGAGAGGGATGTAAGAAGAAAGACATAGAGAGAGAAAGGTGGAGAGAGAGAGAGAGGGAGTGATAAGGAAGATGGAGAGAGAGGTAGAGAGGACAACGTGAGGGAAGAGTGATAGAAGTGAGGGAGAAGGAGGGAAGGGCAAGAGAGAGAGAGAGGGAGATGAGGAGGGGGTGATAGAGATATAGATTGGAGAAAGAGAGTTTATTTTTTGGGTTTGATATAGAGAGACCAAAGGAGATATAGGTGGAAGGTGAAGAGAAAGAAGACAGATATGGAGACAAGGAGGGAGGAGCAGAGAGATTGATAGATATTGAGTGAGAGAGCATGTGGGTTTTGGGAGGTTATACAAAGAGACAAAGAAGGAGAGATGGAGGGAGATATAGATATAGATGGATAGGGGAGAGAGGGAAGAATATTTCTTGCACTAGATGCATTAATTTCAGTGTAGATGGTGATTTCTAATCCTATTTGATTGCTTGCACTAGATGCATTGATTTTAGTGTAGATGTTGATTTCTAATAATATTTGATTACTTGCAATAGATGCATTGATTCAATGTTGATGATTTCTAATCCTATTTGATTACTTGCACTAAATGCATTGATTTCAGTGTAGATGGTGATTTCTAATCCTATATGATTTCTTGCACTACATTCGTTAATTTCAATGTAGATGTTGATTTCTAATTATATTTTATTGATTGCACTAGATGCATTGATTTAAATGTATATGATTTCTAATACTATTTGATTGCTTGCACTAAATGCATTGATTTTAGTGTAGATGGTGATTTTTAATCCTATTCGATTTCTTGCACTAGATGCATTTATTTCAGTGTAGATATTGGTTTCTAATCCTATTTTCTTACTTGAACTAGATGCATTGATTTGAGTGTAGATGTTGATTTCTAATCCTATTTGATTGCTTGCATTAGATGCATTTATTTTAGTGTAGATTTTGATTTCTAATCTTATTTTCTTTATTTCATTAGATGCATTCATTTCAGTGTATATGTTGATTTCTTATTTGATGTAATTAGATGTATGATGGTACATTAATTTTAAAGTCATTGGATTAATAGTGCGCATTGATTTTAGTGTAAGCACAAAACATTATTGACAATGTACATTGATTTTTTTTTGTTATAGTAATTAAAACTATTAATATTGGAGAGCAAGAGAGACAGGGTATGATGTTTACTACAACAACTCAGCTAAATATTTAAATGGTTTACAATTTCAACCGTCCTTTTCATATAATCGATATGAAAAGATGACAAAACTAATAAGGGTGACAATAAGAATACTAGAAGAAAATAGTTTGAAATTGATCACAATGAAGTCTATTTGTAATTGAATACATTCTTATTATTCACATTTTCTATCATTCAACACTATTACATTGTCACATTGCATTCAAAATTTGCATTTCATCATTAAAGTTATTTTACAATATTTATCATCTCAACAAACTCAGGTAACTAAGAAAATTTATGATTAAAATGACCAGATAAATCTGAGACATATTTAGCATATTTGAAATATTTATATTAATATTAGATGTATTTACATATTATTGATAAAATTAATCATATTTTCGATAGACTTTCCTTGGCTGCACACGACTGAAACCAGCTTAGATCCATCTTAACTCCAAATCTATCAAGCTTTGAAAGGGATCTATTAGTGTCAGTCTATACAGCCTGTCACAAGTGATCAAATGGGAACTTATCTGTTTTTTTAGGGTCTCATAGTAAAATTTTTGTCATTTCATCAGGTTTTTAAATAAAATTTTGGTCACTAGGTATTAGGTCTAGGACTATTTCCACTCCTTCCAAAATTTTCACATGTTGGTCCTTGTCATCACTCAGCTAAGTGTATCATCATTCAAATATTACCATCATCATTTCAGTCATCACCACCATGATTTCATTCAATTCAGTGTCTCCATTAGGTCATTAGGGTTTCAAGGTTACAAAAACTGTCATTTCATGCATAAAATCCAGAAATTGGAGGAGTGGTAATAGGAAAAAGTTTCTTCAATAAAGTTTGATTTCAAATTGTAATTTATGTTTCTATTATGTAATAAGTTCATGTTCCTAAAGCTACAAAAGAAGGTTCCAAAAAGCTACAAATCTCCAAAGGTTACAAAGTCTAAGGCTAAAAAGTTTAAAAAACTACAAGTTATGCTTGGAAAAGACATGGGGGGGCCATCCTCACTCAAAATAAGTTACTTTAGCCTATAAAAAGGCCAAAAAGACAAAAGGATATTTTATTTTCACTTTTCTATCCTCCTATCATCGAGCTCTCCTCTCACGGTGGCAAGAAAAAATGTTTTTTTCCCTCTCACTGGAAAAAACTAGAGCTCAATGCACATAGAAGGACTATGTTGCACATCTGAGGAGATCGCTACGTATAGAAGCACAGGTTCTACGCATATGAAGCCTTCGATGTGCATGGGGCAGAGTTTTTCACAATTCATTTTTTACAGTCAAGTTTGTTTTTTAGAGCATCACTTTAGCAATTACACCCTCCGTACTCTTCAAGAAGTAAGCTAAAGTCTTTCTTCTCTCTCTTGGTACTATTATCAAGAAAATTTAATGAAAAACTTCTCCTCCTAGGGTTTTCTTGGAATTCATGGTTTTGCTTCCCAAGAGTTAAATTATTGTTCAAAACCCTATTTTTCTTGCTCCTACACCTTTATTTATAGTTGGTAGACCATTTACATACATTACACACCCATTTCCCTTCAATTCTATCATTTTCCCTATAAACCCTAACCCAATTCTGCCAAGTTGGGCAGTTTTCCTAGCTAGGACTGTGTTTAAATTTCCTAGCCCATTTCCCTCACTTATTTCACTCCATTTCACTCCCTAAAGATCCCTAAGACCCCTTCCCATCTCCCTAAATTTTCCCACTCCCATATCCCTTCCCTAACTCCTTCATTTTATCCCTTTACTCCTTTTCCCTGTTTTTCCCTCCTATCATCTAGGGTTTCATTATGGAAGCTGACTCATCACCATCAGAGAAAATGAAGTATAAAAAAGGGGGGAAAATATTGAGGTTTTAGCCCTCCAATTGTATTGAAATTACTTCCCCACCATTCATCAAGAATTTCTTTCAAAATGTCAATTGTTTAGGGTTTTGTCGAACGGTGTAGGAGGTAGGTTATCATAAGCAGCTCACAGATATTTTTTCCACCACTTTAAAAGGAGAAAAGGCTACCATTGCAAGTCTTGATTTCATATTTTCAGTAGATGCTATATCTCATGCTACAAGAATACCAAATCATGGTGAGAATTGGTTCAAAGGCATGAACCTAGATATTGAAGAGTACAAACCCTATTTGAAATCACAGTGTAAAGGAGCTCATTCACATGTTTTCCCATTTAGATATTTGATGGAGAGATATGCACCATTAATGAAGGTTGTCATGTAGTTTTTTACATGTGAGGGTAGGTTTTCAAGGATGTATCAATACCACACAAGACTTCTTGTGCACTTCACAGCTGTTAAGTCTCTCAATTTGTGCAATTTCTTATATAGGAGTGTGATTAAGATGTCTGAAAAGGTGAAATGAAAGGAAGAGAGCATTATCCTAGTATTTTTCATCATATTTTGATAAAGGTCATGGTTCTCCATTAGCTGGCAGAAAATAACATGGCATGGGATTCCTTCATTGAGGCAGCTTTGCAAATGCCCATAATTACCACACCAATTCAGTAGCAGACCATGTCACCTACCATGCAGGACATGGGTTCATCAAGCAAGGTGGAAACTCAATCACCTAAAGAATTAGTGAAAAAGAAACCTAGGCTTGAGATCACTCATACATATCAGAGAGGTAGAAGGCTTGTGTTTTATCCTCAAATTGAGGAAGGGGCCAAGCCCACATCATCAGAACAGGGATTACATTCATAGCATGAGACATCCATGCATGAGGAAGAGCATGATCTTGACCTAGTAGATTTGGAGGGTAGTGATGAGCCTAAAAAACTAGAGAGGATTATCAAAGACAAGGATGCTCAGATTAAAGAGCTCCAAGACAACTTGGAAAGAGAAAATTTCATCATTTCCTTCTTAGAGCAAGAAAACAAACAGTTGAAGGAAAAACAATTAGCCTTGGAGAAAATCCAGTTTGAGACAAGTAAGAATGATGAGAAAGGCAAAGTAGTGGTTGTCATAGATGATTCTGATCAACATGAAAAATAGGTAAGAAGAAATAGGCCAAGGACCATGGGTCTCAAAATATAATTTCAGAAGGAACGAGAGCAAGACCCTACAGATGAATAGCTCAGTTTTGAAGACAGGATTTCTAATGAAATCAATGAGAACAAGGAGTTTTGGCTTGATAAAGTCAACATCCACTTGGAGAAGTTCCTTGAAAAGGCCAACAGGGATAAAAGCATTCATAAGCACATGGTTGACCATTACTATGCCATAAATCAAATTTGTAATGTCAAGGTCAAACTAAAGGAAACCATAATCAGCCATGAGGAGAAGGGTAAGTTGGATTTACTTGTTGATGCATCCATGATAGCATAAAGCACCTCATTTGAAACTTCTGGACCAATTTTGAGAATAAATGGAGCATTTTTTTTCATTTTTATGAAATTTGGCGCATTTTTGCAAAATTCAAAAAGTTTCACTAGGTCCAGATGTGTGGCGAGCTCACACTGCACTTCTTCCTCGGGCCTCCAAATGGAAAAAGATTTACATTTTTGAAAAGCTGATCACCTCCTATCAAAACCAATTTCCTCATTCTTCTTGTCCAGGGCTCAAATTTTGAAAAAAATCCAAAAGAGGGGTCAAAAATCAACATTCTGCCTCTCTTTTTCACTTTTGCTATGCACTTGGAGACACCTTGTGAAAATGGCCATATCTTAGCCTAAAATGGACCATTTTTCATTCTTAAATACTCTAAAGACATATACACCCTCCCATATTTCTATAATATGTCTCAAATTTGAATTTGGAATTCAGCAAGGCACCCAAAAATGGCCTCCAAGAGCTCGTTGTGCATCTGCGAATTTCTAATAAATTTTCATGAAATTTCACTGTGTAAATTTTGACAATTTTGAGTTTGACTTTTGTAAAAGTCAAAAAGTAAAGGTAAATGAATTTAAATCATAAAAGTAAATTTTAATGGGTAAAATAGGGTTACTTAGGTGTCTTATCCTCCATTTAATGCTTTGAGTAAATGTCTCATAATATTTAGGAAAAGGAGGAATCAGTTGAGTAACCTCCCTTGTATGTAGCAGACATTGGATAGGTTCATGCATTTGGTTTTTCTTGTTGGAAATTCGATCTCCAAGGGAGGATTTCGACCTCAGTGACTATATGAAAAACTTTGTAATCAGTTTCAAAGGTTGGATGTTGTCAAATTGAGCCTTGGAATACTAGTGTATTTGTGAATTTGGTAGGAAGTAATAGGCAGAATTTGCAGCTATTGTAGTGGGATTCATGTGGTATGTGATTTATTAGT
The DNA here is from genome assembly GCA_034641835.2 of Pinus albicaulis. Taxonomy (NCBI): domain Eukaryota; kingdom Viridiplantae; phylum Streptophyta; class Pinopsida; order Pinales; family Pinaceae; genus Pinus; species Pinus albicaulis. Next base: position 784,845,131 of record CM076580.1, read on the forward strand.
GTTTTTCCTTCTATGATCAAATGTTTGAATGTATTGTACCTTCCATTTCCATTTCCATGCTTCATGTGTTTTATTTCTAAGATGATAAACAAAATTCATTGATTTAGTGCTCTGTTTTGGAGAAGCTTCACATTTTTGTTCATATTCTTCTGATATAAATGAATTCATGCTTAGTTTGAAACCCTATAAATCTACCCTATACACAAAGATACATTTAAAGCGCTAGATTATGTGCCTACCTTGCCCCATTACAACACTGCAAATCCAATTTTCAGAGGCTTGACCTAGTCCTCCTAGACCTAAACCACCATCTAGCACAAAACCATCAAATCAAACAAACCCTGATCTAAACATGCCTAGCCTAATATCCTTTACACTCCAATCAATTTGTAGTGATCTCATTAAGAGAGCACTCTTAGCCTAGTAGGGCTAGCTATTAGGTCAAAGTGGTCTATGGTTACCTTTGTTGGTCTCCTTTCATCCTTCAGAGAACTGGTGGAGTGCTAGCATTATTGCGATGTTGTCGGGGAATGAAGTGATATATATTCCTTGGGTGTACTATTACTTTTCATCAAATTCTAGGCTTGTGGGTGATAGGCCCTAGTCTTCGTGAAGTTTGATTCAAAAATTGCAGAGAACCAAGCTGTAGAAGAAAAATAACATTATGGCTTTGAAAAGATACACAAGATTGAATCTTGATCCTCATCCACCTTCTCTAGTTGAAGATCTAGAGAAACTCATCATAAAGCATAGATCACAACACTTAGAGATTCATTCGGGTTCGTCTTCATTGGTAAGGTCTACATCATTTCCTGCAAAAATATTATCCCTTGAAGATATTCCATTCGATTTGAAATTTGAATTGTCTATGTTTAGATCAAAGTTAGAAACTTCATTGTCTGAAATAGTGTTTGATCCCTTGAGGTTGTCTAAAGTGTTGGTGAAAAAGGAGGTCTTTTGGCAAGACCCAGGTTGTAGTTTGAGGCCAATAAGGTTTCCACACTAGTCTAGGACAACACCGGAATTTTCACCCTGCTCAAGGGAGCAGGGAGTCTCACCCGAGGCGTGTTGTGACCTTAGTAAGATTAGATACTATATATATATATATATTAGCTATCATTCATCATAACATGTTTAGAGCACCAAATCAAAATATTAATCTAGGCATACATTCATCATAATCGATTAACCATCAACCAATTCAGGATATACAACACATCAACAACCCGATTCTATTAGCTTGGATCAAGACAACATAAGCATACTTTGTAGAGTCTATTACAATGTAGTTCAATACAAATAGGCTTCACACAGAGCTCTCCTGAGGCTCTACTTCCTATCAGCCTCTCACGAGACTGACTCCCTAACTAACAAAGTGACTGTCTATTTTTTCCTCCCCGTTGACATTGTCAGTCCTTGCCTCTTTTACGCTCGTCTGCTCCCTTGTGCTTCATTGTCCTCCGTTTCTTCTTTATCACTAGGAGTTTTAATGTTCATTTCTTGTCTCCAATCATTCCCATTTGTGTTGTTCTTTTCCTATGCCCCTTCACCTGTCTTCTGGCTTTCTGCAACCGTGACAGCTCCATGTCTACCTTGATTGTGTTCCGCCACCTATCCTCTAGATCTCCGCAACTCAAAAACTATTATATCCTAAAAAAAAGGCCCCAACAGGCCCCGAACACACGTTATTGACTCGTCCCGAGTCAATATTTCCCTACTGTTACGGCTTCTGGTGCTAGCCCAGTTTCTCCTGTTGCTTTTGTCTCTGTCATTTCCTATCCCGATTTTCCCTGTTCCAACAAAGGCCTCAACTCAGGAACCTTGCTCAATGTTGATGTTCTGAGTTCTGTAAACTCAAATATTGCTTGTTTCCATACTTTGAGCATTGGCTCCATTTCAGTGACGACCCTTTCAGCCTCCATCGCATACGCCACCGACATTAGCTTGTTGAACACTTCGTGTATCTTCGGCTCGGTTTCAGACACCATTTTTTGTATTGCCTCGACCTTTTGATTTATAGGTTGTCTGAGCTCCCTGAGAAGTTGTTTTGTTGATGCTGAGTGATTAAATTCCCTAAATTTTGGTTTCAAGCTGATCTACTTGGTCATACAATTGTGTTTTGCTGACCGGATCTTTGGCTCCTTTGATTTCACGGTGATGGCAGTGTGGGTACAGGCATTAAGGATAACCTCTTAAATTTGCTTACAATTGTTTCTAACTCCGGAGGAGTTAGATTCAATTCTTCGCTTTCATTTTCATTCATCAAATTTGGTAAATTTGATTAATGAAATCCACCCAAGGTTATATAAAATCTGAACAATATGATCTTTGGCTTTAAATAAAGTGCCTTTAACTATATTTCAATTCTTTAAGAACTTTAAACTATTGCTTGAAATCCTTTTAAAAAATATCATAAAAATGCATTTAATTGACATTACATTCCCTTGGAATAATATCCAAATCTGAAGCTTGAGATATTAATTTCGTTGGAGTGACTTTGACTTTTGCAAATAAGACAGTTTAAGCAACGTCTTAATTTCTTTCGGCCCCACATCAAATGTTCAAATAAAATTTACAATTTTGCAAAGAATGCTTACCATACCTTGACTTATCTTACGTGCAGCTTTCAAAGTGATTACCCTTGGATTTGCCGTTTGCTAGATCGGACATAAATCATGTTGCTTTCACCACAGAACTTTAGCACGAAAATATTACGCGAAATAGGCAGTATTTAAGTGATGACGTGTTAGAAAATGATTGGATCGCGTGAAAATTTGGAAAACCACTCCTTGGAAAATTTTGCACGCAAGACCAGTGGTATTTTACACAAAACCACTCAATCGAAAACTTCAATTTCTGACTGTATGAAGCCGGAGACTTTCAATTCAATTCAGACCAGAGTTCAATTGCTCCTTTCAGAACTCATCTTATTCGCCTAAACGCTATGAATCGACCTCACTCAACATCATTCTCAACAAACAGACTCGATGTAAAATTTAACAAGCGCAGATGCAATCTTTAAACTCCGACTTATTGAATCGCACCCATCAAAACAGAGTATTAGTAATCAGAGATTACTATGTTGCGCCCTTCATAAGAAAAGATCAAAATCCATCGAATTTTTGTATTTAACCCTTTATACAAAGAGTTACACGCGTTTAATAAAGAATGTAGATTCAATTGGTTCGAATTAACACAATGCATATATCATATAACCCTTCTACTATTTATAACCAATAAAAATATAAATCGATTCAATTGATCTCAATCAAGGAATAGGACTCGATGCTTGCAGACCTTTAGATAGAGTTTCAATATGCTCTAAATGAACAGAATCAATTCTTTCCACCCTTGTTGATTTTTCTGCATAGAGAACATTTCAATTTATTTCTACACAGCATATGCAAAACCAAATAAATCACGAAGGTGGAATCCTCCGGGGATTGCCAATAATAACAACAATTTATGAAAAACTACAAACTTTATTAGAACAGAGGTAAAACCTGTCAATCCTAGTCTTCGACGACCAACTCCGAATTTCTCACATACAGAGTTTACAATTTATAGTTTTATTACAAAACAAAGACCTCCTCAATTAGGATCGGATTTCCTAAATTGAGACAAAATCCTACTTGCCCAATATCCTCCTAAAATCTATCAACTGTAGCTAGATATGCTCAACAATCTCACACCTATTCAAACTACTTATCTAAAGAATATCCTAATTTATTACAGAAAATAATAATATCAATTTGTTTGAGGGATTCAACCCTCTCATTAAATTTGAATTTCACCCATCAGTGAATGAGTTTTAACTCAACTAACCACAACATGTGAACAATCTTTCACATTGTTGGCTAGGCTCTAATACCCCTACATCTCATGGAAAATTTTCTGAAGCTGCTCTGAAATTGGTTATGTTTTCATTCTCAATGAATTTGAGCATTCATGCAGCTGCTCCAACAGGCTATAGGCTTCTTTAACCATTATCCCGAGGGTTTCCCTTATGCCATTTATCTGTCTCTTCCTCTCCATTACTTTCTCGGCATATACTGTGGAAGGATCTGGCAATGTTGGCTTGGCTGCAAGTGCCTCTTTTAGTTTTTGGTTTGCTTTGCTCAAGCTCATGCATGTAATTTTTACTCGAATAGATCTTTCGACCATTGAGCATGCCGCAACATCTTCTAGTGTTTTTTTTATCCTGGGCAACGATGTTTGGCCATAGATCTTTAAAGACCTCTGTTACTTGCTCCAGTTGTTCCTACAGGCTATCCTTCTCGCCCTGAAGTTGATTGCGCTCATCAGTAAGTGCAATCACTTCTTGTTGGTGCTTCTTAAATCTTTGTTGGAGGTCATTATGCAGACCTTTTGCTTGTCGTGCGGTTTTCTGAATGAAATTGAACAGTTGACTAGCTCCCTCACTTTGTAGGGTCTCAGTGCTTGACATCTCTTGAGTTGGAGGTCTTTCCCTGAGCAGTTTCCTGCTAGCGATTGATCTTTCAGAATGTCCCTGTGGGGACGTTGGCTGACTCTGTTGCGGTGGCTGGGTTTTAGGAATGTGCAGATTAGTCGATGGTACGAACTGTTGCAACACTATATTGGATTTTTGGAATGGGTTTAGCTCTAGTGGGGTGGGCATTTTATCAAAATTGAGGGACTCTTCCTAGATTAATAGCTCTAGAAATGTGCCCTGTCCCACCGTGGTTTGGTCAACCTCAGGTACTCCAGTCGTACCCGAGTTAACTTCTGTCTCGATATCAACATTTTGTATGGTCCCTGGTGGCATCGGATCTGAAATGGTTGTAGAGGTGGGTGGATTGTGGGTGGTGTGGTCCCTGGACGTGAATGAGGTGTGCGGTGACAAATTGCATGTATGGAGTGGCGATAAGGTTTGGATGTTCAGGACGGATGATGGATCAAATACAGGTAGCGTAGAGGTGGTTTGGGTGGCAACCTCTGTCTTTTCTTGAATCAATATTCCTATCACTATAGGCTGGGGCTGGTCTTCTCCCGTGAGATCAACCACTTGTTTTGTTTCCGTGGTTCATGCTTTATTTCCTTTAGGTGTTGGTATCAGAGGCTTAGTCGCCTTAGTTTTGTGGATTGGAGTGACTGTGGTCAGCGATGGGGAATTGAATGTGGTGGATGGTAGATTAGTATGTATGGGGTTGGTTGTGGATGGGGATGTAGAATTTAATGTCTGAAACTGAGAAAAAATTGGAAACACAGTAGATGTGCTTATAAGAGTTTCAATTACCTTATTGAAGCCTCTTACCCATGTGTCACGTTGGTCTAGTAGTGACTGTAGTTGCAGCCGTGAGATCCTCTGCACTTATTCTTCTGGTGTCTCCCCCGGGAGTGCTTTCAGTAGCATTGCATCAAATGAGTAAAGAGGGATCCCACTTCTGATCTCCATCACTGCTCCTGACCATGAACAAACTTTGGTGTGGAAGGCCTCCTCTTCTACTTGGAACTTCAGTGGCTTCATGTGGAAAGTATTTTCGTCCATGCAACTTGGTTGGATATAGGTTCTGCTATGGTTCACCCCAAACCATATTTGTGGGAAGTATCTATCCAATATGCTCCTTGGAACCCTTTGTTGCCTCCAAACCACGTCGACCATCTGTCTGTACCAGACTGCAAAAGCTTCCTCATTGACTTCCTTGGTACTTGGATCTCCTGATACTCTCCAGGGCATGAACCATAGGGCCATTGGTTGGTTGCGAGTAATCCCTGCGAGCTGTCTGATCCATGGGTGACTCCACTTCCAAATTACAAAGGCCATAATGAGATAACCATAGATGAATCTTGTGGTTCACTTGTAGTTGTCCTCGCAAGCCTCAAACAGTTCATTCAACAAGAATGTTCACCAGTTCAACTGTGCTCCTTGAATGCAGTGTTCCGCGACTGAGATTGTGTCCAGGGTGCATTCTCCCTTACTGTAGTGCATCATCATTTTCCCAGCTATTAAATAACAGGCGAATTTTACTGCTGGGTTGTTTATGAGGTCAATTTTTGCTCCTTTTCCTCCCCTTCTTGTTTCATACTTTTTGTAGTAGTCGTAGTCTCCTGTATTCTTAGCTCTCTTGGACATAGTTTGGAAGGCTGTTGAGACGCCGTTTCTTGCTGCTGACAATCATGTCAGTCTGTGTATGTCTTATGCATGAATTGGGATCTCCCTCCCAATCCATAGTGATCCATTTTGAAGTCTTCTCATCAAGAGCTTAGTGCATTGCATTGCTGCTCCCGTCGTCCCAAATACCGAAAGGCTCCTGAGGTGTAGGATAGTTGAACTATGAATGCCTGTGAAGCCTGGGTTCATCTTCGCTTCTTCACCTCCTCCCTCTGTTGCATAATTTTCGATGTACACATGCCTTTTCATGGCTAGGAACTGGTATGAGTCTGTAAATTATGTATCTATCAATGAGGCATTATCATATTTTCCTACCAACGACTCTATCCTTTGAATTCTTCCATCGAGCTCGGGCTCAAAAACTAAGGTGGCTATCTTTGTCATTTTCTTCCTTCTATTGTATACTTGAATTGTTGTTTCTGTTCTACTACTATGAACTTTTTCTACTGGTTTGCTGCTTCGAAATTTTGCTGTTGATTGGCTGCTTTGAACTTCTGCTGCTATGGAAATTTGGCTTGTCATTGTAGCTATTTCTTTTTCTTCTAACTCAGAATTTTCCGGCATTATGGTGCTTTCCTCCTTCATGCGGGTTAAGTAATGTTACTGGCACAAATGATGTTGATGCGACCGCATAACTAATTAATTCTTGATGTCTTTCCCGCGGCTATAATCATGTGATTATTTACCAGGGTGAGGTGTAGTCTAACAGTGCTGATGCTAGCTTCAGGAGTCGGTTAGACATTATGGGAAATAATTAAGGATTAATATGGAAACTTTATTACGGTATGGAGGTTACTAATTACGACAGTTATTTTTCAAATTTGGGTGATCCTATGGACTGAAAACGGTATGATGGGTCATTATGAGTGAATTATATTTGACATGCTTAAGCTATGTGACACTGTAGACTCTCCCCCCTGACCGTAATTGGTTGCGATATGGTCTCCACATCGCAACAGGAACGATTGTTGGTTTTGCGTGACTGTGCGGGCTCTTTTTGAGGATTCCTACTCTAATGGGCTAACAAGATGAAAAATAACTATTATATGGCTCATCTCAGTTGCAAGAGAGTTATTGAATGTATTCTATGCTATTCTACTTTACTCTACTGACTGCTCTTGGGTGTGAGAGTTATTAAAAAAAAATTGTGGTGCTTACTCGGTTTCAGGCGTGTGTCGTTCACCCATCCTTGAAGTACGTCTCCGTTGAGTTGCGTGAGCCAGACCACGCCTGAGTCTCTTATCTCTATAGCATAATATGGTCCCATCCAACACATTCTAAGTTTCCCTGGAAAATTATGGAATTTGTTGTCATAAAGTAGCACTTTTCCACCAATAGTGAATGTTTTATGCTTTATGTGATGGCCATGCAAAGATTTTTGTCTCTCTTTCTATACCGATCGATGGAAATCTGCCAAAAATCTATCTTCTTCAAGATACTGCAATTCATGGAGGCATGCAGAGATGGAGTCTTCCTCTGTCATGTGTGTTTTTGAAGCAATTAAGAGGCTTGGTATGATAAACTTGGCTGGTATTATTGCCTCTTTTCCATATACCAACTAAAATGGAGTTTGATTGTGCAATCTCTTTATGGTTGTCCTGTATGCCCACAACGTGGCTAGTATCCTTTCATCCCAGTCATCACGATTACCGTTGCATATCTTTGTTAGTCCTTTCTCCAAGATTTTTTTGAATGCCTCGACGGTTCCATTTGCCTGAGGGTGGTACAGGCTGCCTTTTTGGTGTTGTATCATAAAGTTGTCCAGTAGTGATTTAACTGTAGCATTAATGAAATGTGTAACTTATCACTTGTTAGGCTCCTTAGACAGTTGAACCTGCTAATGATGTTCTCGAAAATAAATCTGGCTATTGTGTCTGCTGTACAGTCCCTTACTGGTGCCGCCTTTGCTCCATATTGTGAGATAGTCAGTTGCGGTGATTATATATCTTATCTATGAGTGTCGCGCCATTGGTGCAATTGGTCCTATCAAGTCAACAACCCATTTCTCAAATGCTTGCATAGCATTCACAGGGTGTAGTGGCAACTCATCATGGTGTGACGGTCGTCCTATTCTTTGGCAGACAACGCATTTTTTCACATATTCCTTACTATCTCTGTGCACTATGGGCCACCAAACCCTACATGTAGTATTTTCCTTGCGGTGGGTTTTGTACTGACATGGCCTCCCGCAAATCCGTTGTGACACTCCCACAAGATGTCTTCTCTTTCGTGATCTAGGACACATCTTCATAAGATATTATCCAGTCCCATTTTATATAACTACCCTGCTATGAGTTGATATTCGACTGCTTTTACTACCAGATGTCTTTCTTGGGTTGTCATGTATTCTGTTGGGCATTTCCCTATGGCCAAGTATGTCACTATATGTTCTAGATAATCTGGGATGGCTTCTACTCTGAAGAGATCAACATCTAGCAACTAGTCATCAAGGTATCCCCCGTTTTCCCCATTCTCCAAACTTGATAAGTAGTCAGGACCAACATTTAGCCTTCCTAGTTTTACTATTACTTCAAAAGTGAACTGCTAGAATAGTAGGAGCCATCTACAGATTCTGCCTTCAATTACATGTTTGTTTACCAGATATTTTAATGCTAAGTGATATGTAAAGAACTTGAGTTCCTCCCAATAAGTAGTGATGAAATTTCTATAGAGAGTATACCATAACAAGAGCCTCTCTTTCTATTGTTGTGTAATTCCTTTCAGCTGTTGAAAACTTCCTACTTGCAAAGTACACTAGATGATCTATGGAGGTTTCTCCTGGCTAAGCTAGCACTGCTCCCAAAGTAATTTTTGAGGCGTCAATGTGGACATGAAACTGCTTATCCCAATTGGGATGGGTCAAAATGGGTGCACTTGATAATTTCTCTTTCAATGTGTTTAGTGCCTTAGTGCATTCATCGTTCCATATGAATTGTTCAGACTTCTACAACAATTTTTCTAATGATGCTGTGATTTTTTCATAGTTGCGAATGAACTTCATGTAGTATCCTGTTTGTCCTAGTAGTGACCTCAACTATTTTACAATCTCTGGTGCTTCCACGTTCACAATGACTGCTACCTTTGCTGGGTCTACACATACACCTTGCTTGCAAATGACATGTCCCACAAGTGTTCCAAAAGGTACTGCAAAGATGCACTTTTTGAGATTGAGGGAAATTTGAAGTTTTTTGCACCTGTCAAACATTATTCTGAGCAGATTTGCATGGTTTTTTAGTAGACTGTACAGTGCCCAATCATTCATGTATACTTCTAAGAACTTATGGATATATGATCCAGGTGGATATTGGTGGCCACCCGCCTATTCCACTTGGGCCCCCACCATTATCTCTTTCAGTTTTTCAGTTTCGGCATAACTTACTATTTTTAGCAGTTTTTCGGGTCCTGAACTTCCGGAGCCATTTTGAGGCCCTAAACGACGGTTTTTGGGCATCGCACCTCTAGCGAATATCATTCCATTTCAAAATGATATTCATGGCAAAATTTGTATTCCTCAGATAGAGCTTTCTAATGATGTATCATGAGCGTCAAACGGAGATAGTATGCCAAAGTTACGTCCCTGGGAAGTTGAAACACCAATTTACCCAAACGGGGCCCATAGTTTTGGCGCTTCATCTCCTAGGGTTAGGTTTTTGGATGTTTAGGGTTCTCCATTGTTTCTCAATCATAAATAGGCCCTCGAGCCTCATTTTAACTCAGTTCAGAGGCCTGTAGCCGCCACATCTCTTCTCAGAGATAGCTACCAGCGCCCTAGCTAGTTTTATTTCCATTCTGGCTGTAAGCAAATTTCAGTTCTTTGATATTAATGAAATGAAGTGTTATTTCTGATGCATCTCTATATTTATGGTTATATGTTTATTCTGTTGCGTTCCTGCATAAATCCGGATCAATATAGTCTCTGAATGCTGCTATTACTATTTGTGAAAACACAACTGGTGCATTCTTTAGTCCAAAAGGCATGAAATGATAGGCAAATGATCCCCATTCTGTTGTGAAATTAGCCTTCCTTTTGTCTTCTCTTGCTATTCTCACCTGATGATATCCTGAAAAGCCATATGTGAATGGGTATGCTTCTTTTACTGCTACATTATCAAGAATTTTGTCTCTAAATACAGTTGGAAACGAATCATGAATGCATGTGTTATTTAAACTTCTATAGTCCACACATACTCTAGTTTCTGATTTCTCCTTTTTACATTGTATCACAATTGGGCTGACCCATTCTGCTTCCTCAATTGGAAAAATAAAGTTATCCTTCAACATTTTGTCTATATCTGCTTTGAATTTTTCTTTTACTCTCAGATTCAGGCAGTAAGGTCTATGTTTTACTGGCCTCGCGTCTAGTTTTAGGACTATGCGCATCTCCCCAGATCTTCTTTGATCCCTTGGAGATCTGCCACTGAAGATGGTAATAAGTCTTCTTACTCTTGTAGTAGGTCAAATAGTTCTTTTTTTGTCTCTGTATCCCAATAATCTCCGATGGATGCAATCTTGGGCTTCTCTGCACTTCTAATATTTTGCTTCTTTGTCCTCAAAGGTAATAGGTGCAATCCCTATGTAGTAGGTTCTTCTTGTATTTCCCGTTCCCATTCCTTTTCTTCAAAGTATAGATGTCGAAGATTCTCTAAATCATCATCTTATATCTCTCGATCTATCCTTTTACGAATCTTTGATTTTATGCTCTCGTAAAGATATCTCCTCATCCTCCTGAAGATTGCATTAGGGAAATTTTGAGGTCTAAAATGGGCCTCCTAAGAAAAATGTACAACCAAAATAAACTTTATCTTAAGAACAAATAGGATTCAAGATGATGATGTCAACCATGGGGGATGATTGACCTTTTTTTAAGTAAAAGGGTAAAAATATTAAAAAATAATAGAATAATAAAATAACTTTTTCAATTCGTATTTTCAACTTATCTCCCAAAATTTTTACTCAAATTTTGAGCGAGAGTACTCATTGGATGAAAAATTTAATTTCTCATCCAAGGAGTACACATGTTGCATACTTTCGATGGACCCTACTATGCAAAAAATGAGAAATACATGAAAAAACATTAATGCAATCACGTTTTTCATGTATTTCTCATTTTTCATGTAGAAGGGTCCACCGAAAGTATGCAACATGGGTAATCCTTAGATAAGGAATTAAATTTTTCATCCAACCAGTATTTCCGCTCGAAATTTTAGTAAAAACTTTGGGAGATAAGTTGAAAATACGAGTTGAAAAAGTAGTTTTTTCTTTTTTCCCTCTAAAATTTGATGATGTCATCAAATCTTATTTTATTATTTCCACTATTATTTTATAATTTCCTTAGGAGGCCCATTTTAGACCTCAAAATTCCCCTAATGAAGGGTATCTGTAACTTGTTTCGTATCTCCTTTGAAAGAAAAACATTGTGTAAATCTTCTTACAACTGTTTCCCAGGTACGAGTTTCTCTCTTCTTCTTTTTCGTCAGGTACCAAGCTTGTGGAATGGTTTCCAGTGAATGTATAAAGTTGTGTACCCATAAAGATTCTGGCTATCCCTCTTTCCTCCACTTATCTTCGCAACTTCTCAGATGTGCTATGGGATCAGAATTCCTTGGTACTTTTCTCCGAGTAACGGTCCTGAAGCCACATGGAATCTCATTCTTAATGCTCTGGAAATATCTTCCCATCGCGAAATAGAGTTGCAATGGGTTTCCCTCCACCTTGCTGATGTGGATTGTAGTGATACGTCCATAAGAGGGACTCTAAGTTCTACCAGTACTTTTTATTCCACTTTAGTAATGAATGTGTTCACATCTTGCATATTTGAAAGAGTTGGATATTCTCTTACCTTTGTACCAATCCAGTTGACTCCTCGAACATTGGCACATATTATGGTGTTGATTTCATATCCTCCCTACTGCCAATCATCCCATGCTACTTCTGACCCTAGGTCAGAACTCTAAATGCTTCTCCAGTTTACCATCCCCCCTATTGTAGGATTAATGTAATCCTCTCTCCTTCCTGCCGTCATCTGGTAGAGTTGATCTAGAAGTTGTGCCTCTTCTCCGTTGTTGGAAGTATCTGTGTATTAGGGTCCTTGATATGGGTCCAATGGCTAAAATACTCTGACCTCACCATCTTTGAATATCATTAATTCATTTTTTAAATAAATGACTGCATAATTTTCAAAGGCCCAATCTATCCCCAGCAAGGCAGGATAGAGATCCTTGTCACCCACGATGTCTATTACTTCAAAGTCTGTATAGGTCTTTACTCCTGCCACATCAACTTCAACTTCTTCCAGCCTTCCTATTGGTACAATACAATATAGATTTACCATTTTGAGTTGTATTGGTGAGTATGTCAGCTTTGGCTTTCCCAGTGATTCCCATGTATTTCATGGCATAATGTTGACATATAATCCGAGATCAAGCATTGTATCTTTGATTTGAAATCCTGTGACTTGGGTATTCACACAGAACTCCTTTCCAGTCCTTATCTTATTTCTTTTCACCCTCCTTATGTGTTTTTTTGTTGAATTATTTGAGTCTCCAGGTTCTGCATTTCCTTTCACAACCAATTCTAGATTTTTCTTTAGTTGTTCCAGCATTGGTCCATTGTTCATAATTTTTAGGAATAGTCGGAACCACTCTTCTATTGGTGTGCTTGGATGGATTCCCTTCTCTCCTTCGTTGGATTGTTTCGGAAGTTCCATACTCTAATGTCTTCCTATCTGTGAAAATGTTTGTAGTGCTTCTTTGAAATACTTCTTTTGTCGGTCTGGGTTGAAAGCTTTCTTTGGAGATGCAGGTTTGATTAGCTTTATCGGGTCCATGTCTTATGCATCCTCTCCTATTTTCTTCCCTCCTCACCTGACTAAAGCTACACTTTTCATGGGCTTAGCCACTACTATTCTTGGTTTTTCATTAACTAGGTTAGATCCCCTTTGTCTTGCTCTCTTTTCCCATCTCTTAATCAGCTCTAGACAGTCTTCAGTTGCATGTGCATTAACTTTACATTGAGAGCACCATGGTCTTCTGGGTAGCGGACACTCTCTCACTACGTTCCCTTTCTGATCACAATTATAACATCTTACTGGTCCTCTTCCTCCAATTCTGCTACCTCTCATCCCTCCTCCTCTCCCCCTTGGAGTTTAATTTACTCTATAATATGGTCTGTCTAATCATTCTGCCAATGCATCAAGGGATCTGCATTGCTTTGTATTATGAGTTGTAGAGGCACAAAACTCACAGTAGACATTTTTTGGAACATTTGAGTATTTTTGCAGAATTGGAAATAGTCGTGGAGGATGACCAATACCTTTGCATATTTCACAACATTCTTCTATTGTTTGATTGGGGAACCCCGGGAAGTGGGGTTGCAGTTGGTATAGTCCTTGAGTATTTATTTGTGCAACTCCACTGACTGGTGGGGCCCTTTGTGTTCCGTCCGCCGAAGTTCCAACGTTTTCTCCTTGCAACCTTGGACATTATGTGGCCACGTGTCCTTCCATCAAGCAGTGTGTGCACCATGCGTTGGGTCTTGTAGGTCGTACCAGTTGAATATCCTTCAGTCTCTCCATTAAACTGGATATTTGATTTTGTAGTCCTAGTATGGATGGATCTTGTACCGCTCCTCCTCCTCTAAAATTCTGCGGGTATCTTGCCATAGCTTCTATCTTCATGGCTTGCTCGAGAGCATCCTAAAGGGTATCAATATTCTGTTGTGTCAGTGGTGTCCTTGTCAACGGTAGGAGTTCTTTGATGAACCAATCCCGCTGGTGATTTGGATCGATTGGGTAACTTAGCTTTCCAATCTCGTCTTTAAAGCTTCTCATCAAATCCCAGGCTGTTTCTCCTTCCCTCTGTTTGATTTCCCATAGCTCAGAAAATACTTGCTGATTCGTCTGAGACAGTTTGAACTCTTGAACAAATTATTTCTTAACATCATCTATTTTTGGGTTCTGGTGTGCTTCTAACCATTTAATGAACCAACGCAAAGCTCTTTCTCTCAGTTTGGTTTGAAACTCAATTAACTTGAATGCATCTAGTGTCTATCAAGCTCTCCAAATTGCTTCTCAAAGATATCAGTGCTGTTCTACATCATCATTACCTTTTCTAGAGAATTATGGGTATCGGGCGAACGATCCTGCCATCTTTCCTTGTGTTGGTGGTACTAAAAAAAAACCTCTACTTCCCAGCTAAGAGATTATATTACCAGTACTGTTGCTAGTAGATACATGTACTATGGATTTAGTACTACTCAAGTTTCTAAACTCCCATAACTTAATAAAGAACTTATCAGGTGGATGATAGAGTACCAGGGGAATGTTAGGATTAGTGCTACTTGAAACTTGGGGAATAGGATTACCTTGCGTTATGGTTTTCGGCCTCTCTTGGAATAGTTTCTCCATCACAACATGCAGCTCCACATCAGATTCCTCCTTGGGGCACTTGTCCTCCTCATTAGAATTTTCTCCCTTTTCTCTTTGGGCTGGGCTCCTATAAAATTGCCTAACTTCCTTAATGGTCCCTTCCATTCCTTGGGATCCCATCTAACCTACACTTTTCTCTATCATCTATGGCACCTTTTCCTTGTCCTATCAATTCTTCTCCTATTTCTCACACTCTTTCATCACTCTTTCCTGCCACTTCTCAGAAATATGCGCCCTCTGATGTGCTCTCCTCTCTCTCAACCTACTGGAGGTTCCAACATCCATATCCCTATTCCCCACTTTCCTTTACTCGTATCATCTTTCCCTCAACTCCTTCCCCCAGTACTGGAGGTTTAGGTCTCCTTCTCAAGGTTTTGGAATGACATCAAGACCTCATCCATCATTAGATCTTTAATCCACAACGGGATTTCTTTCAACAATTCTCCCTGCAAACTAGATCTAAATATGTCTTCGGATTTTGTAAAATATTGGTACCACTCGGCTGCAAACTCCACAATGTAACCCTCCAAAGTAGATTTTACCCAAAAATATACTTCTCAGGTTAGATCTGTATCTAAACGATGTAGCGCTACTAAATTTATGTGCGTCCACTTGCCACAAACTCTACGCAATCCTTCAGGGAGTGACTTGATCTGGAGTCTCTGCAACCAGTTGTAAAGCTCTTCGGGAAACTTTCCCAAGAAAATTTCATACAGGTCACTCACAGATTCAGAAAAAAGGACTCGATCTTTGACAGTCTTTTCCATTTGCTACCAAAGTTCTTCTTGTTGCGATATGAACTGATCTATGTGCTTATACCACCAGCTTCGTAGTTCTTTCTCATAGATCCTCGATACCATGATCTAGCTTCTAAATAAATTTTCAAGTCCCGGAAATGAAACCATTTGTTGGCAAAAAAGGAGGTCTCTAGGCAAGACCTCGGTTCGGGTTTGAGGCCAAAAAGGTTTCCGCTGTAGTCTAGGACAACGTCGGCATTTTCACCCTGCTCAAGGGAGAATTGAGTCTCACCCGAGGTGTGCTGTGACCTTAGTAATATTAGAGACTAGATCAAACAATAACTATGAGCATGCAAAAGCAACATATATATATCTCATCTCCAAGAAATAGCTATCATTAATCATAACATGTTCAGAGCACTAAATTAAAATTTTAAACTAGGCATACATTCATCATAATCGATTAATCATCAACCAATTCAGGATATACAACACAGCAACAACCCAATTCTATTATCTTGGATCAAAACAAAATATTCATGCTCTGTAGCGTTTATTACAATGCAGTTCAATACAAAGAGGCTTCACACAGAGCTCTCCTGAGGCTTACTTCCTATCGGCCTCTCACCGGACTGACTCCCTAACTAACAAAATGACTGCCTATTTGTTCTTCCCGGCTGACACTAGCAGTCCCTACCTCTTTTGCACTTGTTTTCTCCCTTGCACTCTCTGTCCATCATTTCTTATTTATCATTAGGAGTTCTACTATTCGTTTCTTGTCTCCCATCACTGCCATTTGTGTTGTTCTCTGCCTATGCCCCTCCAACTGTCTTCTGGCTTTCCGCAACTGTGACAACTCCCTGTCTACCTTGATTGTGTTCTGCCACCTATCCTCTGGCTCTCTGCAAATCAAAAACTGTTCTTTCCTAAAACAAATGCCCCAACATGAAGTAAAATCATTATCTAAAGTAGTATTTTATTCCCCAAAACTTGAAGATAGTATATTATCCAAAGAATCCAAATCTGAGTCAGATTTTGATAGGAAAGTCTGGATTTAGTTTGATATAATTAAAAAATTAGCCAGTCAACTCCAATATACATCTAAGAAAGCTATCATCCAGTATCATAAAGAGTCTTTTTTCATTCCCACACAATCTCAATCAGTTGTTGCTACCTCTTCCATCCCTTCTACTTCATTACCTTCTCAGTCCACTCCTCCCATTGTTACTCCTGCACCACATTCAAAAGGGTTCATGGCAATATTTTCACCTTTGATTTTACCTGGTCAAATTTCACCCTTACCACAAGGCTATGGTCAAAGACTTCCTCTCTTTGATGAAAACTCAGTGATTAGTGCCAGACAACACCCAGTGAAATTCATTGACTTCATTTATTTAGACGAGATTGATGTCGATGATGCAAAAATGAGGATCATTACCCAAAGCTTCTCCGGGGATGTAAGAACATGGTTCCATTATTTGACTTCCAATTCCATAGGAAATATAGAGCAGTTAGCTAATGAATTCATAGCTAGATGTGAAGTGGAAAATAATCCACTTCATATTCTTTCTGAGTATAAAAATTTAAAGAGAAATCCAAATGCGTTTGTTAAGGATTTTACTACTCGATTTAACCGAGTGTATAACTCAATGCCAAATGAGATCAAACCTCCTCCAGGTTTTTCTCTCTTGCACTATTTAGATGATTTTGATTTGGATATGGCATATCAGCTCTGAGAAAGAAGTCCTGCAACACTTGAGGAGATGCAGAGAAACACAGTTAGTGTTGAAACAAATTTGACAATAAAAAAAGTCAAAGACCAAAGGTGAAATAAAGGTAACAATCAAGGAAGAACCATCCACATCCTCTGATGTCAAATTGAATACTTTGATCAGGACTGTGGAGAGTGTTGTCAACAATTGTTGTCGCTCCTAGAGACAGCCTAGAGTTTCCATAGACCAGTGCCTAGGACATCTTATCATAGCAAGGAGCATACAATATATCTGGGGTGTCAGTCCAAATTCTCTCCTGCTATCTCTTGTAAAACAAGGAAATTGATTTAAATGGAACCAGCAATCACATAAACTGTCACAAGGAAAGCAATGCTGCAGAGGCACAATGCAAGGCTCTAATATAAAAGCATCAGACAGTTAAGAGACAATTTATTGCAAAGAGGGCTGATTCAAATAATATGCCACAAAAATCAGATATCAGAAAGTGTATGTGGTGAAAGAATCATCAAGAAGATATTAGTTAACTTTGGACTGATACCCAGATACACAACAGAACCATGCATGGGCTTACCAATCTAAGAATCCATACATGACAATGGTGTTTTAAAAGCACCCTCCCAAAGCAACTAATATAGCAAAAAGATGTATGAGATGTATATGGAACAGTATATCATGCACGGGCCTATTTAAAGCGCTTGACTGATTTAAGTATGGGCATCAACTAGGATGAATCCTTACCTAAAATCAGTGAGCCACTCGCATTCCAGGATCATGATACAAGAAGAAGATATATGAAATGAAATATTGTATTAAGCACATAAAATAAGTTTACATACTATGAGATATCAAAGACCAGAATCCTCATTACAGATAGAACTCCTCCTCACTGAGACCCTACGGGCTCTGAGCCTTCATACAAAAGCAATTACAGAATGTATACAACAAGTCTTTCACTGCACAATTTTCTGATAAGAGTCTGGAACCCTTACAATGTCTTTTTTCTGGGTTTTTATAGAAGAGATAGAAAACTCTAGAGAATGAGGTAGGTGAAACATTAAATTTTCTTAATTTGAACCAAATGGCGGAAATCTACGCGCCTATATTACTTGACAGCCTTGAAATGCTAAGTGTACTCTGCTGCTACTCCATGGAGTAAATGCTGTAGGTGTAGATTCCTTCAGAGATAAGACATACAAAATAAAATATGCAATACTCTGTACTTTCCTGAGAGAGAGATCTATTGAAGTTTAAAACTGGAGGATATGATTTTTAAGCACATGTACTTTTTGCCTTCCATCTTTTGAATTCACATCTAAGATCTTAAATGCCAGAGGCTAAATTTCTCGATCATTCCCTAATATTTGTATTGCTCCATTAATATCCCTATCTGCAAAATCTGTATTTTAAAAGAATCTCGAGGGTTTGATAGATTTCGAACCCAACTGTTTTAATGTGAGTTGTGTAGTGATAGCTTTCCAGATCTTTCCTCATGAATTTTCCTCTGAAAAAGGATCGTCCTTCGGAGCAACCTCAGATTCAGTAGTGGTGGCTGCAAATTATAATAGTTCTTCAACACCAGACACCTGCAAAACCCTCAAACATATTAAACAAACACTACTACATTTGGCGGAAATTCCGACACCTGTTTCCGACGCTTTTGACCAAATGTCAGAAATTTTCCCAAATTTTTTCTATCCCGCCCGAAACCATCGCTATACCGACGTCTATAGAAAAGTGTCGCAATACCGACACTTAAAAACGTGTCGCAATTGCGACGTTTAAAGGAAGACGTCGCAATTGCGACACCATGGCCCAAAGCGTCGCTATTGAGACGACTCTAAACGTCGCAACTGCGACACAATGTCTAGGTGTCGCCATTGCGACGTTTGGAGGCACCGTCCTAATAGCGACGCCTTTTCCGCCGTCGGTATAGCGATAGTTATTTTCGTGCTACATAAAAATACCAAACTTATATGGGCGCTACATAAAAATTCGAAACTTATATGCGCGCTACATAAAAATGATTTTATTGTTTCGTATT
Source organism: Pinus albicaulis (assembly GCA_034641835.2). Classification (NCBI taxonomy): domain Eukaryota; kingdom Viridiplantae; phylum Streptophyta; class Pinopsida; order Pinales; family Pinaceae; genus Pinus; species Pinus albicaulis. The sequence continues at coordinate 784,864,200 of CM076580.1, forward strand.
TGTCGCAATAGCTACATTAACGTTTGATATCACGCGCGCATTTGCCCTCTGCTCTTGCAGAACAGCATTTGCCCTCAGCATTCGCGCTCAGCTCTTGCAGAACAGCTTTTTCCCTCAGCATTCGCCCTCAGCTCTTGCAGAACAACATTCGCCCTCAGCTCTTGCAAAATGGTAAGTTCTTACTGCAGGCCCTTCCTCCTATAGTAGGGTTGACTCTATTTGGGTTTTTTTTGTCAATTCCATTGGATTGTGTTAGGCTGTAGGGTTCTCTCTAGATGTCAAGAATCAAGATTCAATACCCTCTATTATCTTCATCACCTAATACAAGATTTAAATTTTTCCCAAAGAAACGCTTATTAATTTGGCAGCCATTATTTCTCCCTGCTTTAAAACCCTACATTTAAATGAAAACAAGCATTGCATTTCAACTACAAAAATCTATTAGTGTTCAAATGTACATGTGTGCTACATTAACGTCTGATATCACGTGCGCATTCGACCTCCGCTCTTGCAGAACACCATTCGCCCTCAGCATTCGCCCTCAGCTCTTGCAGAACAGCATTCGCCTTCAGCATTCACCCTCAGCATTCGCCCTGAGCTCTTGCAGAACAGCATTCGCCCTGGATTCACCCTCAGCTCTTTCAGAACAGCATTCGCCTTGCATTCGCCCTCAGCTCTTGCAGAACAACATTTTCCCTCAGCATTCGCCCTCAGCGTTCGCCCTCAGCTCTTGCAAAACAACATTCGCCCTCAGCGTTCGCCCTCAGCTCTTGCAGAACAACATTCGTTGTCAGCTCTTGCAAAATGGTAAGTTCTTACTGCAGGCCCTTCCTCCTATAGTAGGGTTGAATCTATTTGGGTTTTTTTGGTCAATTCTATTGGATTGTGTTAGGCTATATGGTTCTCTCTAGATGTCAAGAATCAAGATTCAATACCCTCTATTATCTTCATCACCCAATACAAGATTTAAATTTTTCCCAAAGAAACGCTTACTAATTTGGCAGCCATTATTTCTCCCTGCTTTAAAAACCCTACATTTAAATGAAAACAAGCATTGCATTTCAACTACAAAAATCTATTAGTGTTCAAATGTACATGTGTGCATCACTTGTGTAGGGTATTCTTTTTCCACTTTCACATTATCCAAGAATGTGTGCAGTATAGTTCATATTTTTTGTGATTTAGACTGCCTTGAAAAAGGAAAGGTAAATTATTTCCCATGGAAAAAGAAGGTTTTCCATTTTTATAGGTTGTTTGGACTTACGTGGAAAAATTTATGGTATGTCTTTCATATTATGTAGTTTAAATTTGAATTAACAGATTATTCTACATGAAAATATAATTACCTATGTGATGTCCTTCATCACTAATTAAAATTATAGGGTTTCAATTTCCTAGACTCTAACTCATCCGATGCTAAATTCTAGGTTCTCATTGGTGGATCACTCTTCCATTGATTTCCTTTCCCTTTGGATCTTGTCATACTTTAAAAGTCATCAATGATACATATATTATTTCAGGTATCCCAAAAGGCTTTATAGTAGAACATATTGTGAAGTTTTTTTGACACTTGAGGATTCTTTTTAGAACCGCAACGTGGTCTATGCTATCGAGTTATATACCAAGCAACTTGTCCTTAATAACCACACTATGAGGTAGGTTCAACCAGTTTGAACTTGTTGGGACATAGCATATGAAGTTGTGTGACGAGTCCATATCACAGGTCTATTATGGTGAAAAAAGTGAAGACACGTAATGATAGTTATTATGTTAACATTACTAGAAACATTTTCAAAATTATCCATGCTATCAAGATGTCAAAATTCTAGGCATTAGGTGTCAATAATCGTAGCTAATAGATAATAATAATAATATAAAAAAATCACAACTTTATTCTTGAAATATGATTGTTACACATTGGTAACCTAGTTCATGAGTTATTATCACCCAAAGATTGCAAAACAAACTTAAAATATAAATTAAACCAACATGAGAATCCAACTAAGGGTTTCTCGACAAAATCATGCCATAACCTGGCATTTTGGAACCCAAATTTGAATCCATCATAAGTAATACAATGCAAACTCAGATGGATTTTCAATGCATGTTTGCATGCTACACTTATTCTCTCTCTAGATGTCATTTTTTAAATGGAACCATTAGTCAAGACCACAATCCTTTTTATGTGAAAAATTTCAGCTCTATTTGAGCTCTTTTTTGCTCCACCACCTCCATAAACTAGTGTTACACGGGGTCTCGCCCCCCCACCTAGGGGTCTAGATTCCTCGCCCCCTCGCGCTCCGGGGTCTTGGGGACTTCTAGGGGATGTTTCCCTCTCGCCCCCTCACGTCCCCTCACCGCCCCTTTTAGTTTATGGTTTCGTGTTAAAATTTGATGTGCCACTTAGCATATTTGAGAATCCAAGTGATTCTGATTCACATGGTGACATGGTTGATCTTGATATATTCGTGCGTGTTGATGCAAGAGACCAGTGCGTAACAACTCGACATTTATGCTCATTTATCGCATGATGATATCATTTGATATTCATATGTTATGTTTTATGTTTTATGTTTCATGTGACATACCCTATTTTGCGCTTAAGCCTTATGTTTCAGACTGAGTTGTAACCTACTTAAACTCATTTTGAACTTTGATGTATGTCATGCTGACATTCAACTCTGTTCTTCATTATTGTTGTAAGTGCTATAATGATGACAGAGGAAAAAAACCCACTTACTTTTTATGATTGCAAGATTGTGTGTTTTTTCAGTCTTCTATCCGTGGATTGGTTTCAATTATATGATTCATCATTCATCGATTTGTAATTTTATCATTTATGATTTATCTTTCATGATGCAAGTGTATGATGACTGTATATACATTCCTTGAAAAAATATAGTTACATTTTAAATATTAAATTTTAATAATTTTTATGACCCCGACGTCCCCCCACGTTTCTCGAAATTGTGAGCTTTTGCATAGGCCGGCCCCGCTCCTCGTCCCTCGCTCCCACCTCCAGACTTGGTGGAACATTGCCATAAACATATGCAAACACATATCATGATCTGGAATTTAATACATATGTATGTGCCAATGTTCCACAATCATTCCCCATCATCAATTTAAGAAATTTCCATCGAATATCAAATTAAGTGGAGGGGGGGAACTTTTACGCAACATTTGGTTCAAAATCGTGGACCATCTCCGCATGAGGTGAATGAGAACTATAGATATTTGAAGAAGTAGATTAGTGGTTTTTCCTTGGCCATGGAGTCATATACATTCATCCATCGCAAAAATTTGTCTTTGTTCATTCTCACCTTGAAAGTTGCAAAAAAATCATGCCCTAATTGAAACGACACTAAATTTGGAAAGATATAATAAAAATGCAAGCTAGAAGTGCCCTATTAATACAAAGGGAAAACCTTCCTACCTACCCTAACCGAGATAAATTTTTGATTGAATAGGAAACATGATATTTCCCATGGAGTTGATCCAACAACTTGTTAAATTTATGGACTAAATCATGCATTTGATTTCCGTGGAAACATGCGCATTAGAAGAGAAAAAGTGCAGAATTAATGGAAAATCCATACATGCCACTTATAAAAACCACACCGAAAGGTCAAAAAATACTTAAGGCCTTAACTTAATTTGAATCCAAAATGACAAAACAAAGATTAGTGAAAAAACACGAGAGTGGTGGAACAATATAAATAAAAAGTGAAGATACCTTTCCCAAGATGCCTTTGTCACCGTTTTTGTATGAAAACATGTTTTTTCCTTTATACATGCAAGTGAATGCATTATAGGTATGGTGTTTTCCTGCATTAGGATAAGCCTACTTAAACATATCATTCGTACTGAATGTTTGGTGCCTTAATGCAAAATGACATGTTTCTAGGATCGATCCAATGCAAGGCATATTTGAAACTCAACTCGTTTTCCGGTGTTCTATTAGAAATTATTTTCTCATTTTCATTTTGTGTTTTTCAAGTTAGATATTGTTTTCAAGTTTTTACATTTATAATTTTATTGCAATGTGCGTAATCGATCGTAGCAAAGGCAGGAACAACCCCGAGACGGATGATCAGCAGAAGAGCCAGCGAAGAACATGTAAAGTGCCGCATTGCTCTATCTTTAGGTATTTTAGTTATTTACATAATTGAAATAATATTATCTTTTCAAATATGCGGCATACTCAGCCATGGTACACCCGATGATTCTCTTTGAGGAAGAGCTTTCTTCATCTCCCTAGCTCCGTTGTTCTTGTTGCAAAAAAAGGCACGCAGATGTGCAAGTGTCGGAATTTAATGCTTCTTGACAGACGCGCTCAAACACTCGAAACAGAAGAGAGGATGTCAACATCTTATGAGGCAACGAGAAAGATACTGTGTAACAAATAAAAATTCAAAAGGATATTTTTTTGTTCTCGCATGAGATGAATTGTGATAGTTTGATTTTTAATTTTTACATTGACTAAACTAACAAAAAGTTCTTCGTATGTAGTGTTTTCTCTCGGTATTTGTCGAACCCTAAGTTGGTGGTAGTGGGACACAAGGGCAAGAGATTGCCCAACAACCCTCTCGTACACCTTCTACCTTTAGGTGCTAGCCAAGAAACACACCGGCCCCGCGTACACCCACGAACCGCTCTAACTGTTGGCAATGATGAGGTCGATATGGCCAACCATATTATTGCGTTTCCCCGGAGCCACACGTGTCGTATCCACAAGGACCATTAATGGCACGTTGTTGGTGAACCATGAGGGTGTCCCTATAAAGTACAAGCAACTCCTGGTAAATTTTAATATTTTAACTATTTCATGTACTTTATCTAAAACATATTTATCATGATTTTTATTTTTAAATTAATGATAATATCTTTTTCTTTTTGGTTTTATTTCGTGTAGGAAACAATGAGTTTCATGATTCCGAGAGCCAAGTGCGTTGGTACTATGGCTCAACCATACGTACACAGTATGGAATTCCCGTACCTAACTCGAAAGAACTTCTAGATTATCTAGTTTCTTTGGGGGCTTCGCACATTTGACAGAAAGCGTGCTCGGTAGTTTACAAATATTTGAAATATACTGTGACACCTATAGGACGCAAATTGCAATTTTAACCCCAGATATGAGCGCGTCCTCTCGCAGTTTCGGGTAGAGTCAATGGAGACACCCATCCATGACTTTAAAAGAGAAAAGGGCAAAGAAAGAAGGAAAAAATGCCAACCTGACCTGCAAGGTAAATTACAACTTTAATTCAATAGCTTTTAATTTTCTTTTATGTCTAAAATAAAAGTGTGCTACGTCATATCCACTAATCTTTGATGCTAGGTTGCCTCGACACCTCAAAGGCAACCAAAGCTAGGATTGAGAAAAAGGGCCATCACAAGCTCACCAGGGTGGCTACTTGAAATTAGTCGCAAGGAATTGTAATTAAGTAGCTAAACATCTTATAATTAATTGTATCGCCTTCCAACGTTTTTGTAATCCCACGTATATGATTAAAAATACACAATCACATATAATGTAGGGTGATGACTTAACAACCACAAGAGGAAGACAAAAATATCGCTCGTTTCGCTACTGCCGTAGTTGAACGTCGTAGCTTGGGGCAAGTCCCAAGATCTACAATGCCCGATAAGGTAAAACATTAACCTTTCAATATTTTTGTTTTCGTCCACAAATTCTACTGTCTAACAACTTTGTTTAAATCAGAGCAAAGACTACCGACGAGGCAACAACCCGCCTTTAGAGCCGTATGTAGATGATCCTCTCGTGCAACCTCGATCATTGTAGTGGGGACCAGCCGGCATAATGTCACACGTGAGGGCCGTGACGGTAATTAATTTCCACTTATATTTTTTTCTAATTATACCTTTGATGGTTGTCCTTATAATGTTTTTTTTTTAAATGACAGAGAATGTTTCTGAGGATTCTATCACCGAAGAGAGGAAGATAGGGCAACAATCCCAACGGCGACAACTCGGTGCACCAAGTAAATAATCTCATTGCAAATTTTTATTAATATTACCGAACTAGTTCAATGATATTTAAAAACCGATAATTAAAATTTACTATTATTCCGTTTTTGGAGGCGATGCCTCAACATCGGATGAGACCGACATCGTGACAATGCAACCAGGGCCGGCCGTTACAACCGGTGCAATTGTAAATAATCTCATTGCAATTTTTTTTATTAATATTACCTAATCTGTTCAATGATATTTAAAAATCGAAAATTAAATTAATATTATCCGTTTTTGCATGGCGTTCGTCACCTGATGAGCCCGTACATCGTGAATACGCAACTAGGTCGTGCGATATGTTGAAAGGCACGAAACAGGAGGAAAGCACGATGATATTGATGATGTAATTAGGAGCTTTAAAATAGGAAGAAGAAAAAGAAAATTTGACAACAAAATATTGTATTATTATAAGACAAACGTTACTACTTGGAACGTTGCGTTATACAAAAAACTCATTTATCATACTATTTTTATGTCAAGTATTAATTGCAATGTTTCTCCCTTGCGTACTTTTTGTTGATTTTTTTTTTATTAGTTATTGAACATTTTTTTATGCTCATGAAAGTAAAAAATGAAATACAGATTGGTATCGGGGGAATTGAGAGTGATGTAGGGGGGTGGAGGGGCCATAAGAGCTTCCACCTTCACATGGTTGGCCCCGTTTAGTAGAGAATAATTGGCCGGGAGCGCATTTACCTTGGAGCAAACTCCTTGATCCAAATAAGAAAACAAAAAAGTCATCATGATTTAGTTGCTACTCTTTCAGATCGTGAGGCTTGTTCCAAGTTCATGCGACTCCAATAAATTGTTCTTGAAACGAAGAGGAGCTTATTCAGGTATGTTTTGACATTTTCAACATATGTTCTAACATTATCATAAGAATGCATCTTAGAGTAAAAAATACCACATCAATTACTTGTATTTATTGTATAGATAATGATGGGATTGGATTGACTAGGCGTTGGTGTACAAATCCCCCTTCTCGTATCATGAGCAATACAACTTGTCAAACTGGTCATGTCTGGTGGATATTTTTGCTTGTGCGTTTGACCAGGTTCGTAATGTCACATTTTTAAAGTTCCTTACGTTCATAATTCAATATTAAGCTTGTTCACGATTATTCTTAGGTTTTTGTATGTGTTTTTCATCTATTTGATTGTAAGCAACCATGTACAAGCCGTTGTCTACCATGATTTCTCCCATTACCACTCCCGTGACGAACCGACTTTATTGTTACACAGGTTACTTTATTGTTAATATGATTTCTCCATTTACGACTTCATAGGTTACATCATGTAAAGTTGTCAATCTCAAAGCTGGTGATGCGTATTTTGGGCCTGCATTTGGGGCTTTTCTCGATATTTTCTCTCCCCTCATGTCATTCCCCGCATCACCTCGTTGGTTCGAGCATGCCAATTGTCTACCACTTGTACCAATTGGCACATGTCAATCTCTTGCTGGTGCCACATTTCACCTATTTTCAAAGGAGAGTTTAGGCCTCTTCAATACAGCTTCGTAACCGATTCAAATGTCCGTCAATATTGTCACATAATACTTATGGTTTGGATTGATGAGCATGTTCTCGAATGGTTGGTTGATTCATAAGAACCACCCATATAGTCATCTTCGAGATATTCTTTAAGATTTTCGGTTTCTTTTTTCACCGTTTCTAGTGGTGGGATGGTGTGGGGTGATCCATCAACAGTTTTGGTAGTAGGGAATTTTGTTTTTGGGGATATAAAGGAGCATTTGATGTAGATATCCCATTGGATGCATTCATAGATGGGCACTAGAGGTCAAGAATTTAAATTAAAACATGCAACCTTCTAGCATGGCAACCTCGAAGGCTTAGAGACACTCGTTAAAGATTGTTTTGTGTTGGCCTTAATATAGTCGTGATTTTCTATTATCTTAATGCAAATATATAGTCCTGGGTCTTCATTAAAATGAGGATTGTGGTTGTATTTCTCTTTTGTTGTTTCTCTCTTAATGCCCGAAGTTTCCAAAAGTTGCGATAGCTGTTTAGTTTGCTCGTTACAACTTAAAAGTGGTTTTTAGCAATGGGAGTCAGTGTTTTTTAAGGTTCATACTAATAGGAAGATCTTGTAATTCTACATTTAGCATAAGAGAAGATGGCTTCCTTTGCGTATGACAACAATTGCCACATCTACCTCATATTGGGTAACAATGAAAGGGGAAGAAGTTGGGTGCAATGTTTGAGCACTATGGCGTACAATTGTCTTCTTTTCAGCTTTTTTCACCCACTTTAATCGCTCAAGGCAAGAGTGGGACTCGAGATTACGCGACAAGAGAGAAGGTAGTTAATACAAGAGCTATGGAAAAGGAGTTGTACTTCAACAAGGATGGCTCGTTGACAAAAAAATTGGGTGTCAAAGAAAAATTATGTTTAAAGGAAGGTCACCGTACGTGAAACTTCACCGCGGTGGATCTTTCCTTGTCCACTTATATTCGATTTTAATGTGTTATTTTAATTTTTCATGGAGGGTTGTTTTGGCATATGGTCCGGCATTCAATTGCACACGTACCGAAAGCATTGTCAATTTGTCTCTATAAAGTGTGTGAACAAATCCTGTCGATCTTGCTGAGTCACCCTTGGGGCGAAGGGAAAATGTTGTCTTGGAGAGCAAGCATGGTTCTCCCAAAATAGTTAATGATGGTGTGACAGAGGCCAAGGAGGCATTTGTATATGCAAATTGTTTTTTAACGTTTGTATTAGTTCCCCTCTTAAATGTCTTAGATTTGGTAGGCATAATTTGAAAACTCAAAGGTGAAAGAAACATATTTGTTACCCGTTGTCTACTTGGCCTATGGACTAGCCACATTAGAGTAATGTATAAAGCTTTTCACAACAATAAAAGGAAAGGGTTATACGAGTCAAATTTTTATTGTTATTGATGTTATAATGAAATGTATCTCAATGCTATGGTTTTGGCTCTTTTTATTAACTAGAGGACCCAAATGAAAATATTGGGGCCAAGTTGGTAAGGCAAGTCAAGCAAGAAGACAAATGATTTAGTTTGGGATGGAACCACAACATCCGTTGTTTCGCATGTTGGAATATTGAAAATTTCCAAAACAATGAATGAGAATAAATCTCCTTCCTCTAACACACATAAAATAAAAATATCTTTGACAGACAGTAGTTTCAATACTTTGAAAACAAAACTTTATTCCCTTCAATAACTCAAAAAAAAAAAACTATTACACTACTTCTCACCGAGAGGGATTACAAAATTATGACTCACAAAAATGCAAAAGGCATAAAACCAACTCACCGTCTCGTTCAAAACAAACACACCGTCTCTAAAAACACTCGCTCGTGTTTTTCCCTTTTCGCACCGTGCACACACACTTAAAAGTTACACTCGCTCTTTCACTTTTACACACCGTGTAATAAAAAATTTACGATCGTCTATAAAAAAAACTACCAATCTTTTTCGATCTTTTTTATTTTTATATGCCGTAACATATAAAACATATTATAATAAACCTCTTTTAAAAAAATAAAACTAAAAACTAAATTCTATGGCCCACCTTTCATTTCGCATATGATATATATATATATATATATATAATATATGTTTAAAATATATGTATATTAAACTATCAAAACATTAAAGAACCCTTTCCGTCGGACTTCAAAAGTCCGAATAGATTGAATTTCAAAACCAAATTGCTCCAAAATGGGATGCCGACGTCCGCTCAATTTTAACTCGACCTCAATCCAATGTGCCCTATAAAAATTCGGGTCCGGTTTTCAAAGCCTTTTCGTATTCCCTTCAATTTCATGCGATCCAATATTAATGCTCCACGTGTCCTTTTGAATTTACAAAACTCACGGTAAACTTTTTGTGTTTAATTTCTAGTTGGTGAATTGTTGAGTTAATGTCGGTTGTTGCGTTTGAACACAATCGTATTTAAACATGGTCGCGCCGTTCACAAAAACTTGGTGAATTTTAGAATGTCGAATTAAATTTCTAGATGGCATGCAAGCAACCTCCAAAAAATGTTGTCGTCGTATCCGTCTTCTAATGGGCACAGCTGAAGCAAATTCAACAACACAGGTTTAACAAGTGAGGGTGTAAAGGTAACTTTTTGTCGATAGCACTGATTAAGATCATCTATTCATTTTTGTGTAGGGTCTTATGGTGTCGGTTTTTAGTTTTGGGCTTATTGATTCTAAGATAGTTTTTGAGTGAAAAAATCACATTGTGTATTAAAAAATTTGGTTCTTTTGTCAAAATTTATGAGCTTGTTAGGAAATACAAAATCGACAAATGGTTGTATCTTTAAATTTGTGGAAAACAATTTGAAATAAAACCTTTTGTTTAGGTTGATGCAGCAGTGTGCAAACCCCATCCAAATTACTAGGGGCATTGACAAGACAATAAAGGCTCCTCGTTTTTAACCTGTACCTTGTCAAAGGAGGAAACGCTTGCCTTTATAGGTCAAGCCTTACTTTTGGCCGATGGTTTGGGTGTATCTAATTGAATTAGTTGCCCAAGGTATTTTTGGTTGCAAACTCTTTTCATTTTTCAAGGCGTATTGGCCTTTGTGAACACATTTGATTGTGTGGTCTTGTTAGATCTACAACATTTGTAGTTGTTTAGTCTTAAGGGTTTAGGTGCACTTTTATTATGGAAATAGCGTTGATGCAATATTGTCATTTAACTTTACCTAGTAGCATGTTGAGAAGTTTTTTGTGAAACATTTGGTATTCAAAATGACACTTGATCCTACATGCCAAAGATCATGCACTTGACTTGAAAATTCATATTCAAAGTGTGCCAAGACAATTCTTGAAAATTTTCAAATATTTATGTTGTTTTAACCATTATCTTTTTCTATGTATTGGATGTCGAAATGTGAAAAAGACTTTGGTATGAAACCAATCGTGAATAATTTCCAACACAACAACCACTTCCAAGACATGATTTAGAAGTAGAACAAATGCTTATGAAGCACAGAAAGATATCCCCGATGCATTGTCAATGTTTGGCTAGGGTTATTTTTGGAGAAAATAACTCCTTATTCCTAGAATAGTGATTCTCAATACAAGTAAATGCCGAGAAGAGAGATTTTTTTATTGTATGACGCAGAATAAAATCGAAATTGGACCCCAAGAGCTTGTGTCTACAATCGTCCACAAAGATTTTCCTTTGGTGTACCCCGTTCTTTCTCCACTTCAGTCTTAATTGACTTCTTCTTTTCTAAGCTTATTTATCAAATTCGTAGAATTTGACAAACAAATACTATCCACAATGGTTGGACTTTAATTTATATTCCCGACTTTATATTATCTCCAATCCTTATAACCAATGTTTAACTTTCATACCTTGTATTTATACTCCACGTTTCTTTTTTTAAATAAATAACTTGTAATTAACTTTCGTCTCTATATTTCACCACCCGAAATTTCACAACAACTGGCCGCCTCCCGTACTTACGTTAATTATCCGCCAATCGTTTAATTAAACAATTGCATTATACCCCACCCCACCCATATATATCAATAACCAATCAAACACTCGTACGTATTCGGCTATCCCTCTCGCACACCTTAGTTAACCTCCTAGGCAAGTTCAACGTGCGACCACCCGATGGCCCTTCTCCAAATCAACGACTTGGCAATTTCGCTTCTGCCTCCAACGTCCTGCTTTAACGTGCGAGGGCGCGGGTTAAATCTGGTTTTCCGGGTCACTTTCGCCACATGTCGCATTCCTTGGAATCGCTCGAATAGGAACACCGCCTACTCGCAAAAGCAGCTGCGATATGGGCAACCCGCTTGTGATTCCGCCGTGGTTTTCGGTAGAGACCGACCACGCGGTGTGCAAGTCCGGTTCCGCTTATCCTTTTGTTTGTTAACTCATGTCCAATCCCCGGTCAAGTTCCAAAAGCACAACAATTTTGTCTCTCTTTTTTTATTAAGCGGGATTTTTATATTTGAATAGTTTTCACGACCCCCCCGGCTCTCTTCGTTGGCCGCACCCTCGCTTCGGATATTTTTACATAAAAATGATTGTTCTCACAATTATTTATATAACTTTTCCACATGTTTATGTGGTATTCCCATGATTTATTATAAATATGTGTATTATCAAAGAAAACCAACACAAATTTTATAAGATGGGATCAAACAAAATTGTTCTTGAGTCATCGCCGAACTTCAAATGGCGACAAACCATAATTCAAACCAAATTCCGCGTTCAAAATACCCCCATCGACGTCGGCCAATTTTGTGACACGAATTTCTTATCAAATTCGCCTAATATTTTACGGGTCCCATTTCTTAACGCGTGAGCGGCTCAAACAAAGATCCGCTCCAATCAATTTCTCGCCACGTGTCCTCACAAAAAATTGCCCCGACCCCCGGCCGCGGGCATTCGATGGCGTTTAAGCGGTGATGGGACATGGATATGGCGATTTCATATCAATTTGACTAACATTTAACGCCGCCAACTAAATTTTCACATCAAATCGCATTAATTAATTTTTAACACCGTTCAAGATCTAATTCTCCACCTCCCTTCAGCGATTCCGCACGCTCCAATTTGATCCGGCCTTTCAGCCCTCTCATTATTAATGACCGAGACTACCAGGACGGCGTCCTTGATCGCACGTACCGGGTCGACAAAATGGCGTTTAGCCATGGTTTTTCAGACAAGCCGGTTGCTAGATTACACTGCCTGCTAAACGCCATGGTTTTTCAGACAAGCCGGTTGCTAGATTACACTGCCTGCTAACTGTGATGATAAGGAGAAGTGGCCAGCTGAACTGCTGCCTAGACCTTGCTGCATATTTTCATTTCTCTCGGTTCTGTCTCTATTTGTATTCCTCTGTTAATTGGAATTTTGTTTCTCCGTCTCCTCTTGTGCCCACTGCGCCTGAGATTGCACCCATGCCTCGCGTGCGTCATAGGATGCGTTGCCGCAGGGGGAGCACTAGAGGTCAACCCCTGCGCGCTCCCTCCAGCCCCTCAATATAGTCGACTTCTGGCCATTCCAGTGATTATTACACAGGTCGATATCCAAATACTAGGAGTGGGCGGGGTGGGCTTGTAGGATCTAGCCATCGTATGGATTCCCCTGCTCCTCGCTTCCCCACCGCTAGTTCACCTTCTCCCACGACGCGCACTGCGCAATTTTCCTTTAATTACTCTCTCAACCGCCCGCGAATCATGGCTTTAGTCACTGTGGTCTTCTACGAGGAGGCCCAAACGGAGGAAGAATGCACCCGTCCAGTGGGTCTGAGCTCGGAAAAAGCTGGCCAGCATTCGGGCCTTCAGGAGGGGAGCCGTGGCATGCATGTGGAGGTAGCACCTAGCGATCCTGGACCTTCCGAAGGATGGTGCCGAATCGTGGAGGAACCAGCGGAGGATTAGTTTGGTTAATTTGTTTTTCTTGCTTAGTAGGCCCAGTTAATTGGGCTGCTTTTAGTTTATTTTACTGTGCTGGACCTTTAAGTAATATTTTTGAATTCTGTAAATTAAACGTTCAAGACTGGTTTCCCCGTATGAGGGCAGTCTTCTTAATTTTTTGATTTTTTGATGAAAAATTTGCCATGAGTATGGCCAGGAAATGTTTTTGACTTCGATGTAATTTTATTCGCAATGTTAATAGATTAACTTTACTTTGAATTCTCACATGATTAGCATTTTTCTTGATCTGTTCAAGGATTTTGGGTACTTTAATTTGTATTTGGAACAATGGACGTCGGTACTCTATCTGTTGCTTTACTATTCTACATACTATTATTTCACTTTCTTATAGATGCCTCGGGCATATTTGGATGCTTTCTCAGATTGTCGATAATCTCCATGTGGACCGTTACTGGGTTTTATATCATGTCCCCGTATGTGACATGGGGTATTTTTCTATCATTGTCTGGGGTGGGACTTCCACTTTTCTGGATGGATATTTGGGTTCCAATCTTCAGATGTGAAAATGTAATGACTTCATGGACTGTTTTACTTCATATAATATATTCAAAATAACGTTTTTTCTCTTCTGAAAAAAAAATGATTAATGTTTATCATTCTGCCTTCAAAACTAGCGATGCTGGTCTATGTTGCTGGTTTATTGATATGGTCTGATGGTCATTTTATATTTTGGACATATCACACTCCTCACATGATTAGCGTTTTTCTCTGTTCAAGGATTTTGGGTACTTTAATTTGTATTTGGAACAATGGACATTGGTACGTACTCTATCTGTTGCTTTACTATTCTACATACTGCTATTTCACTTTCTTATAGATGCCTTGGGCATATTTGGATGCTTTCTCAGATAGTCGATAATCTCCATGTGGACCGTTACTGGGTTTTATATCAAGTCACCGTATGTGACATGGGGTATTTTTCTATCACTGTCTGGGGTGGGACTTCCACTTTTCTGGATGGATATTTGGGTTCCAATCTTCAGATGTGAAAATGTAATGACTTCATGGACCGTTTTACTTCATATAATATATTCAAAACAACGTTTTTTCTCTTGTGAAAAAAAATGATTAATGTTTATCACTCTGCCTTCAAAACTAGCGATGCTGGTCTATGTTGCTGGTTTATTGATATGGTCCGATGGTCTTTTTATATTTTGGACATATCACACTCCTCACATGATTAGCGTTTTTCTCTGTTCAAGGATTTTGGGTACTTTAATTTGTATTTGGAACAATGGACGTCGGTACTCTATCTGTTGCTTTACTATTCTACATACGGCTATTTCACTTTCTTATAGATGCCTCGGGCATATTTGGATGCTTTCTCAGATTGTCGATAATCTCCATGTGGACCGTTACTGGGTTTTATATCAAGTCCCCGTATGTGACATGGGGTATTTTTCTATCACTGTCTGGGGTGGGACTTCCACTTTTCTGGATGGATATTTGGGTTCTAATCTTCAGATGTGAAAATGTAATGACTTCATGGACTATTTTACTTCATATAATATATTCAAAACAACGTTTTTTCTCTTGTGAAAAAAAAATGATTAATGTTTATCACTCTGCCTTCAAAACTAGCGATGATGGTCTATGTTGCTGGTTTATTGATATGGTCTGATGGTCTTTTTATATTTTGGACATATCACACTCCTCACATGATTAGCGTTTTTCTCTGTTCAAGGATTTTGGGTACTTTAATTTGTATTTGGAACAATGGACGTCGGTACTCTATTTATTGTTTTACTATTCTACATACTGCTATTTCACTTTCTTATATATGCCTCGGGCATATTTGGATGCTTTCTCAGATTTGTCGATAATCTCTCCATGTGGACCGTTACTGGGTTTTATATCAAGCCCCTGTATGTGACATGGGGTATTTTTCTATCACTGTCTGGGGTGGGACTTCCACTTTTCTGGATGGATATTTGGGTTCCAATCTTCAGATGTGAAAATGTAATAACTTCATGGACTGTTTTACTTCATATAATATATTCAAAACATCATTTTTTCTCTTGTGAAAAAAAAAATGATTAATGTTTATCACTCTGCCTTCAAAACTAGCGATGCTGGTCTATGTTGCTGGTTTATTGATATTGTTGTGTAGATTAATCCGTCTTGCGGACAAGACCAATCTCTCTAGTACAAAAGGTAACTAGCAACAAACAGCCAATTATACTAATCTCTCTCTAAGCATATGCGATTTATAAAAACACTATACGGGTGTAAAGCCTACCTTATGTCCAACGCTTGCTTGATTTTGTTGAAGTCCTTCCCGTGCAGCTTTACTATTCTACATACTGCTATTTCACTTTCTTATAGATGCCTCGGGCATATTTGGATGCTTTCTCAGATTGTCGATAATCTCCATGTGGACTGTTACTGGGTTTTATATCAAGTCCGTGTATGTGACATGGAGTATTTTTCTATCACTGTCTGGGGTGGGACTTCCATTTTTCTGGATGGATATTTGGGTTCCAATCTTCAGATGTGAAAATGTAATGACTTCATGGACTGTTTTACTTCATATAATATATTCAAAACATCGTTTTTTCTCTTTTGAAAAAAAAATGATTAATGTTTATCACTCTGCCTTCAAAACTAGCGATGCTGGTCTATGTTGCTGGTTTATTGATATGGTCTGATGGTCTTTTTATATTTTGGACATATCACACTCCTCACATGATTAGCGTTTTTCTCTGTTCGAGGATTTTGGGTACTTTAATTTGTATTTGGAACAATGGACGTCAGTACGTACTCTATCTGTTGCTTTACTATTCTACATACTGCTATTTCACTTTCTTATAGATGCCTTGGGCATATTTGGATGCTTTCTCAGATTGTCGATAATCTCCATGTGGACCGTTACTGGGTTTTATATCAAGTCTCTGTATGTGACATGGGGTATTTTTCTATCATTGTCTGGGGTGGGACTTCCACTTTTCTGGATGGATATTTGGGTTCCAATCTTCAGATGTGAAAATGTAATGAATTCATGGACTTTTTTACTTCATATAATATATTCAAAACAACGTTTTTTCTCTTGTGAAAAAAAAATGATTAATGTTTATCACTCTGCCTTCAAAACTAGCGATGATGGTCTATGTTGCTGGTTTATTGATATGGTCTGATGGTCTTTTTATATTTTGGACATATTCGTTTTTCTCTGTTGCAGGGTTTTGGGTACTTTAATTTGTATTTGGAACAATGGACGTCGGTACTCTATCTGTTGCTTTACTATTCTACATATTGCTATTTCACTTTCATGGACTGTTTTACTTCATATAATATATTCAAAACAACGTTTCTCGTCTTTTAAAGTTTCAATTTTTATTTTTTAAATTGAACCCTCCGTCGGTCTACCGACACCTTGTAGACGTCGGAACTGCGACAACCTAGAAACGTCGGAAGAGAGACAGTATGAAAACGTCGGACCACATTTCGTCGGAATTGCGACAGATTACAAACGTCGGAAGAGCGACGTTCCAAACGTCGGACCACATATCGTCGGAATTGCGACAGATTACAAACGTCGGAAGAGCAACATTCCAAACATCAGATCACATATCGTCGGCATTGCGACATCTTACAGACGTCGGAAGAGCGACGTCCAAAACATCGGACCACGTTGGGTCGGAATTACGACGGCTTTTAGGTGTCGGAAGAGCGACGTTCCAAACGTCGAACCACATTTCATCGGAAGTGCGATAGTTTACAAACGTCGGAGGCGCGACGGTTTGTGAGACGTCGGAAGAGTGACGCTCGTTCGGAAGCGACGGAAGAGGTGTCGATAGTGCGACACTTTTTACGTGCGTCGGAACTGCGACGGCAAGACAAACCACGGTTTGTCCGCCCTCGAACTGTCGCTCTTGCGACGACTATGTGTCGGAATAGCGACGAATTGGCCGTCGGAATTTCCGCCAAATTTTCTAGTGTTTGATGCTGTCTGCAGATGCTAACTCTGTTTTATTTTAAGAAAAGCATTTGATTTCTCCTTGCATCTCCTCAATCTTCCTCGAGTACTCCGCATCATTTTATATATTTGTTATTCTGACACTACTGAATATATATATTCTCCCTTTCAAGGTTTCTGTGGATGTTGTTGGGGTTAGCCCCTTCTTATCCATGTTGCTTACCGCTGGTTTTAACCTGGGCCAGTTTCTTAATTGTTTCTATTCCTAGGAGATACATGCTTCAAACAAGTCTAAATAACTTGACAAGATGTGCGTTGGTATTTACTTCAAGAATGCTTGTAATGAGAATATTTCGATTTTCCCCAACCAGCTCCGTCTATATTGGTGTCCACAGAGAACTGGTTTTAGCTGTCACCCAACAAGGTCACGCTACGTTCACATCCCCGAGTTATGTCTTTTTTACATTATTTCTAAGGCCGAAAAGAGCTTTCCATCTGCCTTCGAGACTTAGCATTCTGCATGGCTTTCCAACTAAGCCTGCAGTCAATCCTATCCCAAGGTGCTTGTATCCAGTAACCACGTCCAAGATTTCCCTTACAATATAAAAAGTTGTTTTTATTATAAGAGCATCATACAGTTTTTTTTCCCTGTTACTACACATTTCCTACCACATGGGAATGTGACGACAACCCCATGTGAATGTCGTGATTGTGTCCATGTGAGATTGCGAGTTTCTAAGAATGTACCCTTATCATTTTACCCTCTTTTGAAGGAAAATACTACTGCCTCTCTTTATCCCTGTTTACTTATACTTGAGGCTTATTCAAAATGAATCTAAGGTGCGAATACTCATATGTGATACTTTAGCAACAAGAGTGACCACTACAAATTTACAACTGCTCGTAAATACTGAAATGATAAACTATAGCTAAAAGACATTTATTCCTTGAATATGGACACCAATAGCACCTTGGAAGATGATCACATTATAGTCTATGGAGGCAACAGCCTCAAATGTAGAAAGAGCTGAGGGAAAGAACGTGCAGTCTCTTTTGGCATGTCTGATTTCTTCACACCATAGAAGATGTCATATTTATCAAGTTAACTAAGAAGGGCTGTATAGGTCGGCCCTGATCCCTCTTAGAGTTGACTCATATAACAGTTTTAGGTCAGTAAATTTGAAACAAAAGTAGAATAGAGGCAGATGCAGAGCCCCAACAGACATAAGAAACACCTAGACCCACTTTCAAACAGCCAGGCCCACGCAGAGTTAAATGCACAAAATCAAGTGAAGAAGAAATCTATATGCAGAGCACAAATCAATCCATATCAAGTAGACGCAGATGATCCTGGAAAACCTATTAATATCAGACAGCTCTTTTCAGATCTTGTAAAAAATATGGGTGCTATATAGCTAGAAGGGAATCTACACAGGTAATTTCCATCTCTGAAATTCAGATGACAATGCAAAACAGTGATCAATTTAGCCATGCCTGTTAGTCAACTCCTCCATCTTTATCTATATAGAAGTTCGGCAGGAATTTGGAAACTGTTATGTCCTCAAAAAATAAAAATTTTATGGCTCCGATGGCCCACACAATAACTTATTTATAGCTGTCAGGTTCACAATATGATAACATTCGAGGTCACTGATTCGCTCAAATTAGAAAAGCAAACTGAACTCATTTTCTCTACCTCAAACGAGTATAGTCATTACATATGTAGTGTCTACACAGATCATCGAAATTGACCATATCAAGGAGCCATCGTTCGACGATGTGTATCTAATGTTGAGAGGGATGGAGCTCGTCACTCCAATATGTGAATATAATGCCGAAATGGTTCGAAGATGTGTATCTAACGCCAAAATGGAGGGTGCTATCGCTCAAGTTATGAATCTAATGCCGAAATGGAGGGAGCTCATCTTTTGAAGATGTGGCTCTAACGCCAAAATGCAAGGAGCCATCATTCAATGATGTGTATCTAACGTCGAAATGGATGGAGCTCATTGCTCCAAGATGTGAATCTAATGCCAAAACAGAGGGAGCCATTGTTCGAAGATGTGTATCTAACGCTGAAACAGAGGAAACCATCGCTCAAAGATGTGTGTCTAACCTCGAAACAGAGGGGGCCATCACTCAAGATATGAATCTAACACCAAAACAGAGGGAGCCATCTCTGCAAGATGTGAATCTATTGTCGAAACAGAGGGATCTCATCATTCGAACATGTGGCTCTAACACCGAAATGAAAGGAGTCATCGTTCGAAGATGTGTATGTAATGCCAAAACAAATATCTCAAAACTCAAAACCAATTCAAACTTGTGTTATCCATTACATAAAAAAGTAGGGTTTTTCTATCAACTTTGCAAGTTTGGTTCCAAGAAAAAATCCCAACTAATAGTCAGTGCCTTCCTCTCACTTTTTCCAGTCTAGCTTTGCTCATTTGGAGGAACGAAGCTAGGCCTGCAAAATTGTCTCTAAGCTTTTGTTAAAAGAATTTAATTAAGCATGTTCAGTGTTCACTAGTCAAGCTGTACAGATCACAATTTCACAAGTTTTAGGAAGAGTGGTGGATAGAGTTTTCAATAAATATTTGAGTCCCCTCGATGCACATCTATTGGTTTTTATATTTCTGAGATTCATACTTAATCCACTCACTACCATTTATATAGTTTTCTCAGTGCCACAGTATGACCTGGGCCTTTCCCTCCCTCATTTATGGATAACACTACAGCCTTTTCTTGTTATCTCTTGAAATATCTCATTGGAAACTCCTCTAGCTTAATAGCCCATCTTGTAATATTTTTGAAATAATTTATATGATTATAGAAGAAGAAGCCAATTAAACCAGTTAAAACACAATTTGCTTGGCTTGAATCAGACTTACCACCCTTATCTTATTATTATTGATCAACGCATATGCGGTTATGATAATAATATATAGAAAACCAGACATCTAGCAGCAAGTTATAGGCTTAGTGCTTAGTACATGGGGTGTTTCTGTTAGCCGGTATGCAATGTTGAGAGAAATTGCTAAAGTCAGAACAATGGGCACATTGATGCACTCACACACAGTTTTAGTGTTCTATTCTGCCTAACCTGGTCGGCATGGCTGTCAATAAGTATAAAGAGGTAAGAGTTGAAATTTGTGATGGTGCTTGTTATGGTCATATTTTGGCATAAAGATCCCTTGTTTTGAAATCCATAAATGAACCTCTTAGAAGACTATTTCTAATCAATCCTGAAGGGTGATTTGAATTTATGCATGAATGCAATAAAATACAAAAATAAACATAAACGCAGAGATTCAACAAAAAATATACTTCATTTCATTAATATCAAATAACTGAAATAAACTTACAGACATAATGGAAATAAACTAGCTCAGACCATGGTAGCTTATTTATGAGAAGAGATGTGGCAGCTACATGCCTCTGAATTGTGTAACAATGAGGCTCAAGGGCATTTTTATTATTGAATGACATGGGAAAACCTAAACAACCAAAACCTTAACTCCGGGAGATGGAACGCCAAGAGTTTGTGGGCCCCGTTGGGGTTAGTTGGGCAGCCAACTTCCTGGGGTTGTAAATTGGTCATATTATCTTCATTTGGCACATACGATATATCGTCAGAAAGATCTCTCTCAATACTATAGGATTTTCCACAAGCCTTTGCCTACGACTATGGGCCTGTTGTGGACCTCAAAAAGACACCGTTTAGGGGGTCAAAATTGCTCCAGAAGTTTAGGACCCGATAAACTACTAAAAATAGTAAATACTGCTATAAACAAGGAAACTGATGAAACCGACTAGAGGTCTAGGTGGAATAGGTGGGTGGCCACCAATATCCACCTAGATCATTCCTCTCCCCTTAGGAAGCAATGGTCCCCATTGTGTATAGAGCCTCCATGAGGTGAGGAAATTTCTGTTGAATTTGGTCCCTGGTGAACCACTTGCCCCGGTGAAGGAGTTGGCTTGCTTTGACAACTTGAGATTCCGACCAAAATAATTTTTCTTTCGCTCCTCCCTTGGTGACTTGACTCAAGGGCCAAGTGATATGAGAGAATCCCAATACGAACCTGTGGTAGAAATTAGCAAGACCCAGAAAGCTGCGAAGCTCTGTTAGAGTGGTTGGGGCCGGCCAATCTCGAATTACTTGGAACTTGGTTGGATCCACATGCACCCCCCATTCATTAATAATGTACCCCAGATATTGAACCTCGGTCATGCCAAAAGTGCATTTCTCCAAATTGGCACATAACTAGTGTTGCCGCAGTGTTTGGAGGACCTGTCGAATTGGTTGAGGTGCTCTTCCCAACTCTGGCTGAAGATCAGGAAGTCATCCAAATACATCACCACAAATGAGTTAGTGAATGGTCGCAAGACGTCGTCCATCAACCTCATGAAGGTTGCGGGAGCATTCGTCAACTCGAAAAGCATGACCAACCAATCAAAAAGACCCTCCTTGGTTTTTAAAGCAGGTAGTCTTCGACACATCAGAGGGTTCGATTGGTACCTGGTGATACCCGGACTTCAAGTCAATCTTGCTGAAATATTTGGCCCCCTTGAGTTGGTCTAAAAGGTCATCAATTCGTGGGATCAGAGTCTCTTCCGGGCAGTGATCTTGTTCAGCGCCCGATATTCAATACAAAGTCTCCAAGTCCCATCCTTCTTCTGCACCAACATGATTGAATTCCCACAAGGCGATGAACTCGGCCGGATGTGACCTTTCTGCAATAGCTCACGAGTCTGCCTCTTGATTTCGTCATTCTCCAGAATAGAGCTCCGATAGATTGGTCCATTGGGTAGCGGCGCGCCTGAGGTCAGATCGATGGAGTGTTTGACCTAACAGTGCAGAGGCACCCCTGCAGGTGAGGTGAAGATGCCCCCCTACGCCTCCACGACTTTTTCCATCTGTTGTTGTCATGTGAAGGAGCCCTGTCTAGAGGTCGTGGCCACAGTCTTCTTCTTGTTCTGAGGGTGGATCATAAGGAAAACAATTTTTTCGGTTTGGGAAATGATTTTACTGCATTGCTTCACAGTGATCAAAGCGATAGTGGTAGGCAGTGCTACCTCTGGTATCCTGTACAACTTATTACCCAAAGTAACGATAACAGCGCGAGGCCGAGACTCATGCACAACATGTCGCTTCCACAAGTATGGCTGGCCTAATAATACATCACAAAATTCAAGAGGAGCAACATCACATAATACCTCATCTATGAAGGGCTTGATGTTGTAAGGAAGGCAACACTGCTGGCTGATGCGAAGGTCCCGTCCTTGGTGAAGCCACCCAATGGTGTATGGTTGTGGGTGTGATGTGATCGACAGGCCCAACCGCTTCACGACCTTTGTTGAAATGAGGTTCTTTTGGCTCCTGTTGTCGACAATGACCTGGAGCAGGGAACCCTTCACCCACATTTGGGATTGGAAGAGACGCTCCCCCTCCTCTGGATCTTCAGGTTCTTCCTTCTGGATCATGGTGGTGGCAACAGTGACACTGGGCTCCACATCGATAATCTGCTTCCCTTTGTCATTCCCCTTGTTGGGTTCTAACTTAGAGTCGGAACATGCATCTGATTCGGAAGCCTTCAACTCGGCCACCAGTGACTGCTTGGCCCGACACTCGTGTTGTGAGTGGAGCTCTTATGGAACTCGCACCACTTTCCCATGTCCTTCTTTGGCTTCGTGGTGTTTTTCTTTGCTTGCAGCTTCGACGGGTTGTCCTGGGCTGCCCCGCCTCGGCCTTGTCCTTTGTTTTGCGGTTTGGGGGCGCCTTTTCCTTGCTTCTGATTCACAAGTCCGAAAGTATCGCTTCTTCTGTTTGAATTTTTGCTCAATCTTGGCAGCATACCGGTAGCACCAAGCGACGAGATGTCGAGGAACTCCATTTCCTCCTGGATGTATCTGTGAAAACAACTGCGGTACTTAAGCATCAAATGTTTCTCTGAATCTTTGATACCCAACTTTGTGTGCAGGGTATGGAACATATTCGTCAGCTCATGCACATCTTGATCCTTTTGCTGCCGCAATGTAGTGCATTATATGTACTTGTCCTCATAGCTCCCCATGGGGTAGTATTGTTCCTTGATGGCGTCTCGGAAAGAATTACAAGTAGGTTCGGATGAAAATAGGGAGGCTTTCTCCTCATCCATTTGCTCACAGTAGATTTCCCACTAGTCCTTAACATGGGGGGCGATTTTGAGGAGTGTGTTGTCGCATAGAATGTCTAGGCACCACGACAACGGCTCAGATCGGGCGCTGTCACCTTGATCCCCAATCCCTCTATTTAAATTGTCTCCTTATGGCAGACTAATGGGGGTAGACCCTATGGAAATGGAATGAAGGAGAACTCATTGGGAACCAACCAGTTCGCGAGACAGAGTTAAACGACCATATACTTGTAAAAGATATAGCAAGATTAAATGATTCGATTGAATTGGAAAGATTGATACTAGTGCCTTATGGAGTCAACTATCCTGCTAAGGAAATTACAACCAAGTACTTGATGAGAAACTGCTACTATGCAATGTTAATTTAGAATGCAGAATTCAAGGAAAACGATTTGAAGAAGGAGCGAGATGAAGCTAGCTTCGAAGATGAGAGTTAATGTTAAAAAGCCTAAAGCACTTAGATTATAAATAATCTGATCTAACCACTAAGTACTTAAGCGAGAGTGTCAATTATGAAGATGCCAAAATTACTCGATTAAAAGATATACAGATTCACAATAGAGCTCTCAAAATCAGATATCAATCACACTTACTTGAAAATATTTCCCAAACATTAGTATTCAATAAACATGCAATAATTCAAGTAAATAAAAAAAAAGTTAATTAAACATTAGACAATTTTAATTGATAGAACACGTTCCAAAACTCAGATGCGAATGATCATCAAACCCAACTGAAACATATGAAATTTACTAACACTTAAATCTCAGTAATTATTTATCCAGATATACCATGAAAGTTAGATGCTAAATAAACATTTCATCAAATAATTTATGGATTGAACGATATTCTAAAATAATGCAAATCCAATAAAATTTTAATTTTCTCCTATAATTAAACTTATGATATTTTCTTCAGCAAGATTTCAGATTTGAAATATAAATTGCAGCAGTAATTTAAACCATAGATCAACAAACAAACGATACCAGCACCAATGTCCAAAATGACTAAAAATAGTAAAAATTGTTGAACTTGAAGAAAAATAATTTTTTAGAGTTTGATTAAGAGAAATTTCAGATCTGATGTTTTTATTTCAGCAGTGAAACAGTGACAGATCAGCAAGATAAAATTGCCCAAAATAGCCGCCAAATACTTCCAGAAATAACAAAAATATATTAAAACTTGTAAATTTCAATTTTAAGGCTTTAAGAGAGTTTGATCAGTAATTTTCAGAATTGATAAGTTTGTAAGAGCAGTAAATTTATAACATATCAGCAAACTGAAAATACTGAAAATGATCTCCACTATGTCAAAAAATAGTAAGTTTTGCTGAAAAAACTGAAAATTCAAATTTTTTAAACCTTATTTAGGATATGCATCAGAAATGTTCAGATCTGATTTTTCATAGTTATGCAGTAATTTCCAACAAGCTTTAAAGTCAGATTTAAACAAAATTAAAGATGCCCAAATGGCCAAAATTTTTGAAAATGAAGATTTTGCAATTCTAAACAATTTTAACTATATAAAATGTGTTTTTAAGGCCTAATTATTTGTGATTTGCTTGCTGTAATAAAATTTGTAGAAAATAAGGGTTTAGAGATCAAACCCTTAGCCCAAGGCTTTGAAGATCCCACCGTTGAAATTCTTGAAATTTTGGAATAATGTTGCCGCTTGAAAATTAGAATTTTGAAGACCAAAATCCTTTGAAAATAGCCTCAAAAGCCTATACGTCCTCAAGGGTTTAGATCTGGATCATATTTGAAGATTTCCTTGGTTGATTTTTTAAATCTATTCTTGCGAACAAATATTGAACTCCGATCTTGCCCTCCAGGGTTTAGATCTGGCTCAGATCTAAATATTTCTTTGGTTGATTTTTCAGATCTATTCCTGCACAAGTGAAAAAAAGAAAAACCAAATACCTAATATGTACAATAATAGAGAAAATCCTAAAAATCCAAAGTTAGAATTCAAAATTATGCTACAAAACTTCAGATCTACATATGTAAATTACAAATCTATACAATATATTTACAGATCTAAGTGTTGCAGATCTGTCAGATTTGAGCAGCATAAGTCTGACTTCGCTCCCAGATCTGAAGATCTAAGGCTCTTACTAGCTAGATCTAACTTTAAATTCAAAAAAATTAAGATAATTTTTTTTATTTAGGCACAAGCTCTAGAAAGACCCTACAAAAAATATTTCGTAAGATAATCTTAGAAATTATGAAACAATGGGCTTTTTCAAATTTTCTGAAATCTGAGAGTCGACTGATCTAACTGAAGATTTTCCCAAACACTCAAATCTTGAATAATGATATGTGCACACTTAGATCTGAATTTTAGATTGATAGAGATTTAAAAAATAGCCATGAGACCTTTCAGAAATATAGATAACTGATATTTCCGTCAAATCACAATGCAATTTAAGAAAACCTAGAAAACTGCACAAGATACCTGTATGCAGATCAATCCATAAAGGCCATCAACCATCAAATGCCAATAAAAGTAGCAGAGTTTAGAGACAATATCACCACATATATCTGGAAAAGGAACACCAAAGTTTGTAACCCCAAAGTCTTTATGTTTTATTGATAAAAAAATTACAAAAGCTTCTAAGAACAAGTGCACGATCCAAAGATCGGATGCCTCAAAGACTAACAAAGACCTTTAATTTATAAGATAAAATCTCCAACGACTAGTTCAGTTGATCATTTTCAAAATAATCTCGACCGTTGAAAAGATTTAATTATCTTTTAATTTGGACCGTCGAAATTATAATTTTGAGGAAATTCAAATTTATAATTTCGACGGTCCAAATTAAAAGATAATTAAATCTTTTCAACGGTCATTCAAATTTATCATTTAATTCCATTTTAATGAACTCAAAAATAATATTTTTGAGTTAATTACTTCAAAATTTTGACTTTGACTTAACCACCAAGGGTTCAAAATTTCTTGAAATTCTCAATATTCCCTTGGTTTGGGACCTTTAAAAATTTATTTTTTAAGGACCCACAAATTTTGCCTATGAAGAATTTTAACTCACCTAGGATTTAAATTAATTAAATTTTTGGCTTAGGATTTTTAATTTAAATTGGCCAGAAAATTTAATTAATTGACTGAGAGGAGATTTAGTTATTTTTCCAACATTCTTCACATAAGATAAATATATTTATATACATAAAAGGAGAATACCCATTCGCGATTGACCCTCAAATAGCTACCCAATTCTGCGACTCAAAACATGATCTAGTAGACTAAGTAGCTTGTAATAAAATAATCTAGCCAATTAGCTAGGATTATTCCCAAACTACTTTCACAAAGACTCGATAGAAAACACTAAGACTCACTTAGCAACTTGATGACAAAATCCACCCTAGCTTTGGGGTGAGGCTAGAAGGGAAAACTCTGCTGATCACTTGTGTCAAGAAACACAAGTGAATCAGTGAGTCAAAAAACCTCCTAGGATAGAAGTCATCACTAAAATACTAGGCTTACCTAGGTTGTTACATATATGGTGGTCTTGCTTAGATCATTTACATCATAAACATGTAGAATGGGTTTACATCATTTATGAAACTGCCGATTGATGATGAAATCTGAATGGCGTGAACACATCGAACATTATGAATCTCATTTGAAAAAATGGGGGTGTATTGCTATAGGGTCGTTGACAAAGTGTGGTCAACAGAGTGCAAAAGTAATTTTTTCCCGTTTGGAAAAGTCATGAACCGAAAAATATCCTTCTAATAAATTCAAGTTTCAACCATCTATCTACGACGCTTGCATCTATTTGGCCCTCAAATATGGGAATGCCGAAGTTAACTTGTACCTTCAAAGGAGTGGCGCCTCCAGAGTGGTTGTCGAATGAAGATGCGTCGCTGGTGGGTAGTCGTTGAAGGATCATATTCCTCTATTTCTCGAGCACTTCCTCGAGCAATATTTTGATAGGATCTCTTGCTCCCTTGTCTTTCTTTTCCTCCACCATGGGAGGTTGTCAGGGTTTGCTGATCCAGGTAGATATTGGTGGCCAACCGCCTATTTCACTTGAACCCTCACCATTGTTTCTTTCAGTTTCCTTAATTGTAGCACAATTTACTATTTTTGGCAGTTTTTCGGGTCATGAACTTCCAAAGTCGTTTTGAGGCCCTAAGCGATGTTTTTTGGGAAAATCAGGAGCCACATGGGTCATTGACCGATGTTGGTCACTCAAAAGTTGTAGTCCTTAGATAGATATTTCTAACGAGGTATTGTGCACGTCAAACGAAGATCATATGCCAAAGTTATGACCCTGGGAAGTTGATGCACCAATTTACCCAAACGAGGCCCATAGCTTTGGTGCTTCATCTCCTAGGGTTAGGTTTTTGGATGTTTAGGGTTTTCCATTGTTTCTCAATAATAAATAGGCCTTCGAGCCTCATTGTAAAACAGTTCAAAGGCATGTAGCCACCACATCTCTTCTCAGAGATAAACTACCATTGCCCAAGTTAGTTTATTTCCATTCTGTTTGTAAGCTTATTTCAGTTATTTGATATTAATGAAATGAAGTATATTTTATGCTGCATCTCTGCATTTATGTTTATTTCTGTATTTTATTGCATTCCTGCATAAATCCGGATCAGTGGTATCAGAGAAATCTGCTCTTTCTTGATCTTTCTTTGCATGTCCCCGACGAGATCGCAATATAAAGGATTTAGGGCTCGATCTGGTTGAACCTTTGCAAGATAAGCCTCGCAAACCCTGACGGCCCATGGTAGAGGAAAAAAAAGACGAGGGAGCAGGAGATCCTATCAAAATATTGCTCGAGGTGGCCCTCGAGAAACAAACGAACGTGATGATAAATAACTTTGCCCAGATTCTCGACGGCTACCCACCGTCGACGCATCTTCATCTGACAACCACTCTGGAAGTGCCACTCCTTTTAAGGCATAAGTTAACTTCGACATTCCCATATTTGAGGGCCAAATAGATGTAGACATCGTAGATAAATGACTAAATATATTAGAAGAATATTTTTTTGTTCATGACTTTTCCAATCGGGAAAATATTAATTTTCCACTCCTCAAAGCTTCGCCCCATGTCAAGGACTCGTGGAAAACCTACTATGAGAAAAAGGACAAGGGGGAATCCTCCCTGTTCTCGGGCGCACCCACTTGGAATTATTTCCGAGACGCTGTCAAGGAACAATACTACCTCCTGGAGAGCTATGAGGACAAGTACATACAATGGACTACGCTGCGGCAACAAAGAGATTACGATGTGCATGAGCTAACGAATCTGTTCCATACCCTACGCACAAAGTTGGTTATCAAAGATTTAGAGAAACATTTGGTGCTTAAGTACCGCAGTTGTCTGCATAGATACATCCAAAAGGAAATGGAGTTCCTCGAAATCTCCTCGCTTGGTGCAACATACCGGTATGTTGCCAATATTGAGCAGAAATTCAAATAGAAGAAGCGAGAATTTGGATCTACGAATCAGAAGCAAGGTAAAGGCGCCCCCAAACCGCAGAACAAAGGATAAGGCCAAAGCGGGGCGACCCAAGACAACATGTCGAAGCCGCAAGCGAAGAACAACACCATGAAGACAAAGAAGGACACAGGAAAGTGGTGCGAGTTCCATAAGAGCTCCACTCACAACACAAGTGAATGTCGGGCCAAGCATCACTGGTGGCCGAGCTGAAGGCTTTTGAAGCAGATGCATGTTCCGATTCTGAGTCAGAACCCAACAAGGGGAATGACAAAGGGAAGCAGATTATCGATGTAAAGCCTAGTGTCACCGTTGGCACCACTAAGATCTAGAAGGAAGAACCCGAAGATCCAGAGGAGGGGGAGTGCCTCTTCCATTCCCAGATGTGGGTGAAGGATTCCCCGCTGCAGTTCATTGTTGACAATGGGAGCCAAAAGAATCTCATTTCAGCAGAGGTCGTGAAGCGATTGGGCCTGCTGATCACAACACACCCACAACCACACACCATCGGGTGGCTTCACCAAGGACGGAACCTCCGCATCAGCCAACAGTGTCGCCTTCCCTATAGCATCAAGCCCTTCACGGATGAGGTATTATGTTATGTTGCTCCTCTTGAAGTTTGTGATGTATTATTAGGCCAACAATACTTGTGGAAACGACATGTTGTGGATGAGTCTCGGCTTCACGCTGTTATTGTTACTTTGGGTAATAAGTTGTACAGGATACCAGAGGTAGCACCGCCTACCGCCATCTCTTTGATCACTGCGAAGCAATGTAGTAAGCTCATTTCCCAAACCAGGAAATTTGTTTTCCTTATGATCTGCCCTCAAGGCAAGAATAAGACTGTGGCCACGACCTCCAGATAGGGCTCCTTCGCACGTTAACAACAGATGGACAAGGTCATGGAGGAGTAGGGGGACATCTTCGCCTCACCTATAGGGGTGCCTCTATACTGTTAGGTCAAGCACTCCATCAATTTGACCCCAGGCGCGCCGCTATCCAATGGACCAATCTATCGGTGCTCTATTTTGGAGAACGACGAAATCAAGAGGCAAATTCAGGAGCTGCTGCAGAAAGGTCACACCGGTTGAGTTCATCGCCCTGTGGGAGCCTGATTGTGTTGGTGCAGAAGAAGGATGGGACTTGGAGACCCTGTATTGAATATCGGGCACTGAACAAGATCACTGTTCGGAATAGGTATTCGATCCCACAGATTGATGACCTTCTGGACCAGCTCAAGGGGGCCAAATATTTCAACAAGATTGACTGGAAGTTCGGGTATCACCAGGTACCAATCGAACCCTTCGATGTGTGGAATATTGCCTTCAAATCCAAGGAGGGCCTTTTTGAATGGTTGGTTATGCCTTTCGGGTTGACAAATGCTCCCACAACCTTCATGAGGCTGATGGACGACATCTTGCGACCATTCACTAACTCATTCGTGGTGGTGTATTTGGATGACACCATGATCTTTAGCTAGAGTTGGGAAGAGCACCTCCACAACATTCGACAACTCCTCCAAACACTACGGCAACACAAGTTGTGTGACAATTTGGAGAAATGCACTTTTGGCATGACCCAAGTTCAATATTTGGGATACATTATTGATGAGTGGGGGGTGCATGTGGACCCAACCAAGATCCAGGTCATTCGGGATTGGCTAGCCCCAACCACTTTAATAGATCTCTGCAGCTTTCAGGGCCTTGCCAATTTCTATCGCAGTATCATGTTGGGGTTCTCTCATATCACTTCGCCTCTGAGTCAAGTCACCAAGGGAGGAGCGAAAGCAAAATTCTTTTGGTCCAAATCTCAACAGAAGGCATTTGCAGAGTTGAAGCATCGCCTCTGCTCTGCACCAGTGCTCACATTACCAGACTTGCGGCAACTATTTGAGATCGAGAGAGATGCCTTCTAACTATGCTATTGGGGCAGTTCTTACTTAGTAGGGGCATCGACAATGGAAGCATTACATTTTGGGGAAGGAAACAGTCATCCACACAGATTGCTGACCCTTGCAGTTCATATAGACACAAAGGAAGTTGCAGAACGATTTCCATTAGAAATGGTCCAATACCTGCAACAATTCCATTTGAACATCAAGTACAAGAAGGGTAGCACGAATAATGTTGCAGAGTGCCTTAGCCGACCGCCGATCGTGGCGCTAACCACTGTGCTCGACTCTTGTGGGCACCAGACTTCGGGTTGGCAGCATCTCTACAAAAGCAATCTAGAATTCGGCAACACATACTAGACGCTTCTGTAGGGTAAGAAAGTTCCATATTTTCACCTCCAGGATGCATTGTTATGCCACCTGGGACACCTCTGTGTTCCTTCAAGCGAGCATGGCAAGATGATTTGGGAAACGCACTATAGTCAAGTCGTTGGACATTTCGGGGTTGAGAAAAGAGTGGCAGTACTGTAGAAGTATTTTCTATTGGCCGAACCTTCGACAGGATGTCAGGAAGTACATCAGATCCTGCACTGCCTGCCCCATTGCCAAACCGACCATCAAGAAGCAAGGCCTATATACTCTGCTACCTACCCCTAGTCGAATTTCGGAATCCATCTCGATGGATTACATGTCGGGCCTTCCTTCTACCAAGCATCGCAACGACTGCATTTTTGTGGTCATAGACAAATTCTCTAAGATGGCCATTATGGTGGCCTGCAAGAAGAATATCACATCATAAGCCATCGCTAAACTCTTCTTTGAACGAGTGTAGGTACACTTTGGGATCCCACCATCCATTATCTCAGATCGCGACAACAGGTTCCTCAGTACATTTTGGTCAAGTCTCTGGTCGATGCTGCACACCAAGCTCACTAAGTCCACAACTTTCCACCCCCAAACTGATGGCTAGACAAAGGTTGTCAGCAGGATGATTGTACACATTCTGCATATGTACAACTCGAAGCATCGACGCACATGGGATGAAAGCCTCCCCTATGTCCAACACAGGTGTAACCAGACTCTCCACAACTCAACTAGCGAAAACCCCTTTCAGGTGGGCTTGAGATTCCAACCACTATGTCCCATTGATGTGGCCATACCATTTGCAGCTACTCAGGCAAATTCGGTTCATGTCCAGTCTAAAGCTGACAAGGCGAATAGTTTCATTGAGCGCATTCAACACATCCACCTACAGGTCCATGACATATTGGATAGAGCCAATGCTAAGTACAAGGAATGACATGATCAACATCGGGTGCCACATAAGTTCCAGGTGGGCGACAAATTTTGGCTACATTTGCAGAATGAGCGCCTCGCTGGACCCCACTGCAAGCTTCGCTCGCTCTGATATGGGCCATACACCATCACTAAGGCTATCGGGGAAAATGCCTTCGAGCTCAGTATTCCACCATTCCTTGGTTTGCACCTAGTGTTCAATGTGGACCGCCTTCGACCCTACTTTCCACCATTACTAGACACATCAAACATTGCAGAACAATTCACACCAACAGAGCTAAACCCTGACTGCATGGAACAAACCACAACTGATCGGATCATGAACACGCAGATCAAGAACACTCGCACGCAGAAGATCCAACTGTATCGGGTTGTCAAAGCTGGCCAACTCCTGCACCAAGGCAAGTGGCTCACTAGGGACCAAGTTCAACAGAAGTTTCCTCATCTCATGGAGGAACTCAACGCAATGGGGACCATTGCTTCCTAAGGGGGGAGGAATGATCCAGGTGGATATTGGTGGCCACCCGCCTATTCCACTTGGGGCCCCACCATTGTTTCTTTCAGTTTTTCAATTTCCTTAATTGTAGCACAATTTACTATTTTTGGCAGTTTTTTGGGTGCTGAACTTCCAAAGCCGTTTTAAGGCCCTGTATGATGTTTTTCCGGAAAAACAAGACCAACATGGGACCTTGATCGATGTTGGTCACTCGAAAGTTTTGGTCCTCGGATAAATCTTTCTAACGAGGTATTGTGCGCGTCAAACGGAGATCGTATGCCAAAGTTACGACCCTGGGAAGTTGATGTACCAATTTACCCAAACGACGCCCATAGTTTTGGCGCTTCATCTCCTAGGGTTATGTTTTTGGATGTTTAGGGTTTTCCATTGTTTCTCAATAATAAATAGGCCTTTGAGCTTCATTGTAACAAAGTTCAGAGGCATGTATCTGCCCAATCTCTTCTCAGAGATAATCGAACATCGCCCGAGCTAGTTTATTTCCATTCTGTCTGTAAGCTTATTTCAGTTATTTGATATTAATGAAATGAAGTATATTTTCTGCTGCATTTCTGTGTTTATGTTTATTTCTGTATTTTATTGTGTTCCTGCATAAATCCGGATTATTTGCGAGGCTGATATTGCAAAGGTTCAACCAGATCGAGCCCTAACTCCTTATACCTTGATCTCGTTGGGGACATGCAAAGAAAGATCGAGAAAGAGAAGACCACTATAATACCACGAATCCAGATTTATGCAGTAACGCAATAAAGTACAAAAATAAACATAAACGCAAACTTGCAGCAGAAAATATACTTCATTTCATTAATATCAAATAATTGAAATAAGCTTATAGACAGAATGGAAATAAACTAGATCGAGCGATGGTAGCATATCTCTGAGAAGAGATGTGGTGGCTACATGCCTTTGAACTGTGTTACAATGAGGCTCAAGGACCTTTTTATTATTGAACAACATGGGAAAACCCTAAACAACCAAAACCCTAACCCCAAGAGATGGAACACCAAGAGTTTGTGGGCCCCGTTGGGGTTAGTTGGGCAACCAACTTCCCGGGGTTGTAACTTGGTCATATTATCTCCGTTTGGCGCATACGATATATCGTCGTAAAGATCTCTTTGAATACTACAGGATTTGTCATAGGCCATTGCCTATGGAAATGGGCTTGCTGTGGACCTCAAAAAACGCCATTTTGGGGGTCAAAATTGCTCCAGAAGTTTAGGACCCGAAAAAATGCTAAAAATAGTAAATGCTACTATAAACAAGGAAACTGATGAAACTGACTGGAGGTCTATGTGGAATAGGTGGGTGGCCACCAATATCCACCTAGATCAAAGGGCCACCAACTTTAACTTAAAAGACACTTTCATTTCGAATTACTTTTCAAATGTCTTTGAGATTGGTTGCACACTCTCTTAGAAAGCCATTTGGTTGAGTCTCCATCTCAAAAATCCTTGGAAGCTAAGTTGCACGGTATGGGAAGACGGGTACATGTTGGAAACATGACCCCTCCACTGCCGTCACCATGCTGGAATATATACATCCCTTTCTCTCTCTCTCTCTATATATATAGAGCACATGCAAAAAGAATAATTAGAAAATTTAAATGAAGCAATGCAGAGTATGCTTGTTGTAGCTGTAGGAAACACTTATGTTCAAAGAGAGAGAGAAATCATGATTATAGAATTGGCATGGGTAACAACACTTCTAAAGAAGAGTTCTTCCTTGTTACCATATGCTGGCTTGGTTAATATCTCATAGAACTCATATGCCATATGATGGATGATATAAGAGAAGGTGTGCTAGCATAAATAAAAAATTTGCATCTTGTGTGTAAAGATTCACAAGATTTACTCTTACATTTGCTTCTGCTGATGTGAAAGATATGCCAGAGGAAGGTACAAGGTGAGCAATGTTGTAGCAAAATGTATCCATGTGGACAGAGTGCACATTATTATAAGCTACAACAATTAGATTGGCTCAATGTAACGTTCTCGATCCCCATCTAGGCAATGCAATGGAAAACCAAAGCTTGGGTATTGTAAAATTTTAGCGGAAGCCTCAAAACCCTGGTACAATTCCAAACCATGGCTCGTTTCCTGAGCTTTTGTGACAACACCAGACCACTGCTGGTCCTCAATAGCCAATTCTACATTGTACATCTGCCCTTATACATGTACTAGTTCTGCCAAGGCAAAACCCTTGCACCTAGCATTATGAACAATTTACATGCAATACCCAACTCTGAGCACCATGTGCAATTTAAGTATAAATTTGCACAATTAACCAGTAACACACATCAGAGAATACAAAACAAATCAAAATAATAAACTCATCAACACCAAACCCTAACTAGGGTTTGTAGGCATAATCATATAGAAAAATACATCATAATGTACTCAACAAATATAACAAATACCCATATTAGGGTTTATTATCAGGACACATAAATACACATAAAATATCATTATACACGTTAAACACTTGCTTGAATAAAATGTCCAACTGGCTACAGGCTCTCCACGTTCCGCCCAACCATAGATCGCATTGTTCATAAATCTCAACCACGGGTCACCCCTAAGTCGGGGCTGCAACTCCACAGAGAACAATATAAACCAAATAATCATCCACACATCATCATTGGCCAAGGTACCAACCCGACAACCATTGCTCCAACCATAGGCTCACGCTTCCCCCGAAACCTGCACCCAAGTGTCACACCCCTTCTCTGCACCTCGCAGTGCCTCAGTGGTGCCCACCTTCCAAGGCGCCTTACAACCAACCAGGAACGATCTCAACTCTAGGCTTCCAGGAGCTCATGCTGCTCTTTGGGTTTCCAAGTACCCTTCTAGGCCATAAACCAACTCGGCTCCCAGTCAATTACAAAACCCAAGCATAGGGCTCACCAACTAGTTGCTAAAAACTGAGTTCACCAGAACTCTAGTCAGTTCCAGAATCCAAGCACATGACTCGGTGATTAAAATCCTTAGTCCTTTCTAGAACCCAAGCATAGGGTTCACCAACTAGTTCATAACCATGAATCACTGCCCCACTCCAAGCCATGAATGAATGAATCCTTCCTCACAAGCAAAACATTCACCTTTAAATATGCATGGCCTCTCTCTATCATGTGGCACACCTTGAGGCCATGAAGGCCCCAGGTGTCCTTTTCTCCCAACATCTGTCACATCACCCTGTTGCCTTTGCCATCATGGAGTTGCATGTCCCCGATACTTTACCGTGGAGTGGGCTCCACAACCAGCTTATTTATTATTAAATTATATGTACAAAAGTTAACCTCATTTTTACAATCTCGGGCCATACAACCAAAATGGCATATATATTTGGGCACAATGGCCCCAAAATATACCTGACATATTTACATGGGCATGCAGGACACATAATATAACTCGGCTCACCAGCCTATATCATCTGTATCCGGCTCACAAGCCTAAATATCACACTCTCTAGACCCGTTACATAGGCACTCCGATCTTCTGCACATATTATTGCATGATTATTACATTAACCATTCAGGGGTGGAACTAGGGGTGTTACACTCAGAAAGCCATCTTGGATATTATTTCAGTTCAACAATCATGATCCCCCCTCGGCCACTAATGTTCCTTAGTCAAGCTTGCTAGAGTAAAGCTAAAACAGAACCACCTTAAGTGGTCATCTTGGCCACTTGCATGACCAATCATAGGAGAACCGGATCTAAAATGAACTACAGAATGTTTTGGATATAATCCTGAGAAGAGGATGGTATATGTGATGTAATTATGCATAACTTCTCCCATAGCAAGCTGTTCAAGACAATTTCATTGGTGCACTGTATTTCCATAACTGCAATCTTTTCCCCGCAATTGTAGCTTTGGTTCACATCTTTACAATTGCAGGGAAGATAATGCTTTGACACATCCTTACATGATACATATGCTTTGTGTGCTCTCAGACCAATCGGATTTTGTGTATATCTGGAACCATTGCACAAATCTGAATCCCATGGTCGTCATTCTGAATGATGGGTTTACATAAGTTATTTTCGCCATCTTTGGCTGTACGACAAGTCTTCCTCTGTATCGATTTTCTAATTTGTTTGAATATTTGTGCTTGTTTGTTATTGATTTGTGTCTAGTCACTTCATCCTAGTATTAGGTAAAGTTAGGGCATTCCTGGTTGCAAAGTATCTTATAACTTTGGATCGGAGTTTCTATATTGCTGATGTAACTGCTTTTCTCTTCGTTCGGAATTTGGAACCTTTGTCCTCAACTAATCATATTTCTGCCATGGTAGAAGGATTCATTGAGGTTTTTTGTTACAGAAATCGACACAAATCTTATTAACCGAGATATACAACGAAAACACATCTATAAATTCATCCAAGTATAACAAATACATCACTCGAACCATTAAGCTGTTCTGTGCACTAAATGCGAATAGTAAAGAAATCTACTCCACTATTTCAAATATTTACAAAACCCAAATATATGCACGACACACATATACCACGAGTTGTAAGTGAAGCTGATAAAGATCTTATTGCAGTCTAAAGTATAATACAATATGATACAAAGTCTCACCTGATTAGTTTTATCTATCCAATTGTGCATATAAATATATGCTGAGACAGTGATCACATTATTCAATTTTTTAATATATTAACATTAACTCTTAAGCTTGTACTTGTTATATTTCTTGGTCTTGTACGGTGCAAGGTTGAAGGGAACAATTTTGGAAGAAAAACTAGCGTAGATGGCTTTGGAGTGAATGTGTCACAGATGATGAAGAAGATCCAGAACTACATCTGGTGAAGGTGACTAGACTTGCTGAAGAAGATGAGATGGGATTAGTGCATTGTGGCCACCATCCTAGACACCTTCAGTTCAACACTTTCATGACATCCAATCTATTACAATTTGCCTGCATGAGGATAAGTTCGATATATCAGTGGACTGATCAACATCTGGGCTAGTCCCGAGTCCAAAACATGCATGAAATCATGATTGACACCTCCAACGGGTGTTGGTGCAAAATTTCACTTGCAACACCCAGGGTTCGACCACTGGTTGCCAACAAAAGTCTCCGCTGTACTCTAGCGCAACGCCGGCCGTTTCATTCATCCGCAAAGGAGAAACGTCTCACCCGAGGCGTGCCCAGACATTCAAGGATAGAGGGGACCAATAGAGAGCGTCGAGGAAAGACTAATAGAGAATTGTTTCATTATTTAAGTAATTACACAGCGTGCACAAGGTGATTCAGAGATCTTCATATATTTAAGACCGAAGCGTATACCGAAACAAGTAACATACAATGCATCGAAACAACAAAGCACAATTTTTATGAGGCCAACTAATTCATAATCATTTCACACACAGAGACACATGGTAAATTCCCGCAAAACTTCCTTTATATTATAGAAGAGGACCAATACATTACAAATCTGCAGAGATATGCGGGATCTTTCAGAAAATATTAAACTGCAAAATATCAAATCAGATTACAATCAAGCACAATTCAATCCTCATTCTGGCAGCATCTCGGCATGGGCTTTATCTCTTCCCTTTCAACTTGTTTCCTGCAACCTTTCATAGATTTTCTGCTCCAATCCCGCTCGCTTGATTCGGTCCACTTTGACAAAATCTAGTGCTTTGGTCTATATCTCCTAGATTCTTTCAAAATTAGCACTTTGGTCCCTCTTCCACAACTTTATCAAATTCCAAAATAACCGCTTCCTTCTTCTGACCGCTGCTTTCTCTTTTCTGGTTTCGCTTTCTGGCTTGTTTGATCATTTTGATTCTCTGCTCCTGCTGATCATTTCCACGACCTTTTTCTGATGAAAACTTAACCAAAATTGACCAAAACGAATGACCCAACAACGGGGTAAGATAGAGTTGCATATAGGCTAGGATTGTTATGCGAGTGGATTATGATTACTTCTGTTTTATAGTTCGATTGCGCAAAGACAAGCGTAAAGGGTTAATAAAACTAGAGAGTGGATAAATATAAAAAATGTGTTGTGCTTTGGAAGGAGAACTGCTATCTTTAGAAACTGCCATTTTTAGAAGTTTCTATTATTTGGATGCTGCTTTATGTGGACGAGGATACTGCTATTTCTGGACTCATGCAAGCAATACTCTCAAAAAGGTATTCTGGAGTTGGCTAATTTGGAAGAGCATGCACTTTTGTGTTTGTTGATATTTTTGAAAGAATGCTGCTAATATTGTTTTTGTGCATAAACCTTCTGTTTCCGGGGAAGAGAGTGCTTCATTTATTTTGGGAAATTATTAAGAACATAACTTTTCTTGGTTGTGCTACAGAATGCTGGTCATATCTTGGAGAGTGTGCATGTTCTAAAGAAGGAACAGATTTGTGCTACTCTTGAGCATGAGAATATTGGTTTATTTTTGGGAGCTTTTCTGAAGCAACATGTTTTTTACTTGCAAAGTCTGCTGGAAACAGCCATAAAATGATGTACTAGATACTAATAATGAATGGGCGGCAAACTGATGCAAAACAATGACTAAGACTGTTGTTAATTACAGAAGACTCAATAAAATGGAGACAAATTGAAACACAATACAAAATGCCCAACAACACAAATCAGAGACTATGTTGCAACAAAATCCTTACAGCCATATAAAACGATCTTTAATACTCATATACAACTGAAGTAGGAAAAACCACACATAAACAACTAACAAATCAATTATTGATTTGTGGTGTTAATATTCCACGCTGTAAAGTAACAGATTTGACAATATTGAATGACAAAAAGAGAAAAGCCTCTTAGAATCTCAGGTATTAGCAATCTGATAAAACCCTTTTACTTGTGGAAAAAAGTTAAAACAATAAAAAATCAACAAGCGAGAACTAGGGATAGTTCTACACATATTCAGTTTTATGCCAGTCCATGAAATTTGCCAAGACGAAAAATTTAAATGTCACCCAACTTGCGTGTCAAGCAGAGAAATATCTCTTATGAGATTATACAAGCACAATGAATGCCAAATATTGATTATTTGCTAGTTATTTTGCTTCTGGCTGCAAATGAGAGGCTGTTAATAGAGCTTTTATGTACGGAAACCTTTTTACTGTTATGTATGGAAGTACCAAGCAATTATTGATCTAAAAAATTTAAATGACCAAGAGCACAATGGCATACTATTGGGTTCTCAACAAAGAGGATGGCCATGTTAGAATTTTTCATTTTAAAGCAAGAGTTCTGACTCCTGAGAATCCTTGTGAAATTATGAACTAAAACTACTCAACATTAACAACAACTTTACAATTCATGATCTTGCAGTAAAAGAGAAGTATATGAGATAGATAACTGTATTATGTAGAACATAAAATGCCAATTGACTTTGCATGGTGTGTATGAAAATAATTTTTAATCCACCAAATAAAAAAGACTGGTCAAATATTGCACACTTTCTAAAATATTTGAAATACTAGCCATAATCTTATGTCAAATCAATTCATGGGTTAACTTAGTCATTTCAGCCTGTGTTAACTTGTAACATATAAAAAAAAATGAATAAACTGATTTTATTAATGTTGAAATATATGTCTCTAGTACATAAAGTTTTAGAGACTAAATGTCCCATTGATTCTCACAACAAATACCCCCCATTTACAATGACATAAGGACGATTGAACCCTTAGCTAGTCACTATTCGGTGGCCTTTCAGTTTCATTGTACATGTTGTGCATATCAGCCCCTCCATTCGAAAATTTGGCTAACAGTCCCATCCGAATTCGTTTAAAATCCCTATAGTGGCCCAAAACCCTCACATTTCATCTATCGTTCCCCCCCTCGCGCACAAAAATACACCATCCAAAGTTAAAACCCGCAATTAAATTTTATATCGGGTCTTAGCCCCTTGGTTTTAATCCCCATGTGACTCGTATGCAAAACCTTGTGTTATAACCAAATGGGGCCCATCACTTTATAGTTTCGGACCAAGCCTTAGTCGTTCGATCTCAACCAAATCTACAGCCCGCAATCAATCCAGCAATGGTGGTCCCCGCGCTCGAAAACCATTGGTCTTTTCCGCACCACTCATCCATGGCTGGCGGTATTCCCCGCGGACCCATCAATTCCATACGATGGGTGACGCGTGTCCCAGGGTACGATTGCCAAACCGCCCATTTCGCGCGTTAAATGTCCGACCATAGACGGGCATCGGAATTCACCAGCGCCGTCGGATCTGTTGACTTCCATCCAACGGTGGATATCCTCCGAAGCTGCACGCGCTTTAACCCGTGTCTGTCGCGTCCATGGTCCACCGTCCCATTGCCTCAAAGCATTTGTAACCGTGGATCTTACTCCGGAATTGAACGGTCCAGATCATCCGCTTGATCACCCGCTGACCGAGTCCCCCACCACGTCATCGCTCCACGTGTTCATCATCTCACCCTCCGCTATTCATATATATATATTTCATTCTTACGTTATGTGTTAATGTTTCCCTCTGGCCAGCCTTTCCGCCACACCTCCACAGTAATTTCCTCGCCACCCTGCTTGTTCTAGTCATGTGGCCATGTCCTCGACGTCACCATCATCTCCACCTCCACGCCCCTTGCTCCTGAGTCTATTTTTTCTAATGAATCTGTGGGTTTTTGCAGGTTTCAAGACGATGAAGAGACGCTATAATTTGTCGCCTCCATTACAGAGGTCAAGAGCATCTCAAAGGACGATATTCCGCTGGCGAAATTTAAGAGGGAAGCTTGAGGTAGCTGTATGATATGACCTCATTAATGGAAACAGAAAGAAAACCCATTGAACCTCTCCAAGCAATTCAAAGGGAGCAAATTCTGGTAGCTGAAAGCATAAATGAGGTTACGAAGAATATCAACAGAAGATCGAAGAGCTCAGTGTCCGGCATTGAAAAATGCAAATTCCAGTTTGGGGCTCAGAGGGCGAGAGTACCATGTACAAATACAAGCAACCTCAAGGTTTTATTGCAACATATTTTTCTCTTCCCGCTAAGTTCAGAGCATGTATATATTTTATTCCTTATGTCTTGTTCATGAGGAGATTTTCATCCTCAGCATTTATTTCATGAAGTTGTAGCAGAGTACTTGCACCAGTTCAGCACCGCCAAACGTGCATAGGCGGGTTTTTCTTTCAAATTCATTTTAAATAAGATCATTAAATGTATATCACCTACCTCATTCTCTAGAGTTTTCTCCTTCTCCCATAAAAGCTAGAAAGAAAGACATTGTAAAGGGTTCCAGATTTCTATCAGTAAACTGTGCAGTGAGAAGTTCTTGTATACATCTTGTAACACTTCTGTATGAAGGCTCAGAGCCCGTAGGGTCTCAGTGAGGAGGAGTTATAACTGTAATGAGGATTCTGGTCTTTGGTATCTCACAGTATGTAATTTTCTCTTATGTGTTAATATAAAATCTCATTCCATGCTATTTATCTTCTTGTATCATGTTCTAGAATGCAAGTGGCTCACTGATCTTAAGTAAGGATTCATCCTAGTTGGTGCCCATACTTGGATTAGTCAAGCGCTTTAAATAGGCCTAGTCATGATATACTGTTCCATGTTCATTTCATCCATATTTTCTGCTATATTAGTTTCTTGAGGAGGGTGCTTTTAAAACGCCATTGTCATGTATGGATTCTTAGTTGGATAAGCCCATACGTGGTTCTGTTGTGTATCTGGGTATCAGCCTCATGCTAACTAGTATCTTCTTTATGTTTCTTCACTGCATCCACGTTCTGATATTTGATTTCTGTGGCATATTATTTGAACTGGCCCTCTTTGCAGTAAGCTGTCTCTTAACTGTCTGATGCTTTTGTATTGGAGTTTTGCATGCTGTTCCTACATTATTCTTATCTT
Organism: Pinus albicaulis; assembly: GCA_034641835.2. Classification (NCBI taxonomy): domain Eukaryota; kingdom Viridiplantae; phylum Streptophyta; class Pinopsida; order Pinales; family Pinaceae; genus Pinus; species Pinus albicaulis. The sequence continues at coordinate 784,906,811 of CM076580.1, forward strand.
TGTATCAACTTCTGAGAGAGTTTGGTCCCATTTAAACTAATTTCCTTGTTTTACAAGAGATAGTAAGAGAGCTTTTGGATTGACACCCAAGCTATATTTCATGTTCTCTTGCTATGATAAGATGTCCTAGGCACTGGTCTATAGCAACTCTAGACTGTCTCTAGGGGATGAAAAAATTGTCTACAACAGTACAAATCACTGCCATGATGCTAGAAAAACAAAGTAAAGGCAAAGCAATACTGCTTGCACTAGCTGGTCACTATTCGGTGGCCTTTCAGTTTCATTGTACAAATCACTGCCATCATGCTAGAAAAACAAAGTGAAGGCAAATCAATACTGCTTGCACTTCTAGTTGCCACATATGCCACTTCTTGTTGCACAACCCCCACCTCCTCCAATGGCTAATGTTCCTGCTTTTCTATTGAACAAATACGCTCCATTGGCCTTACCACAAGTGCTGAATGATATGCCACAGGATTATTTGAAGATTTTGCCTAGATTTAATGGAGAAAATGAAATTGATGCTCAGAAACATCTTGAGACTTTCTGCTCTTTTGCAGAAAACTTAAATGTAGAACATTTGGATGTGGTCTTAAGATTATTTGTGCAATCTTTGGATGGTGAAGCCAGAAAATGGTTTAAGACCTTGGGAAACCGTTCAGTAACCACCTGGGATGACATGGAGAATACTTTTCTCAGGAAATGGGGAGAAAAGAAAGACCATAGACAGTGTCTTACTGAATTCAATACACTCAAGAAGAGACATAATGAAGGGGTGTCGGATTTTATTAAGAGATTTAATAAGTTATATCTAAATCTCCCTACAGACATGAAGCCTCATCAGAACGCTGCAAAAGTTGTTTTCATTGCAGCTTTTGAATCAGATTTCGGTTTCTTCCTCAGGGAGAGAAAGCCTGCCACCCTAGATGATGCTCAGTCAGATGCTCTTGAATTAGAAGCAAACTTTGCCTCCTCTGGAAAATTAAAAGGGAAGGTTGAACAGGACACTAGGAGAAGAGGCAAGGAAGAAGTTTCTACCTCCAAACAAGACAAAGACGTAGACAGAATTGAAGAAATGAGCAAAATGATCAAAAATCTGTCTAATAAGTTGTGTAAGCTCGAATTGGAGGCCAAGAGTCCAGCTCCCAAGAATTTCTACAATGCTCCAAACAGAGGATACAATCCCCAGTATAAGAGACCATTATTGCAAATATTTCCAAGGGAAGTAAAGAAGCAGCAAGATCAGGTACCACATCCCTTGTACCTGGAAGGTCCAGCAGATGACTCCACTGAAGATGCTGCTTGTGAACTAGAAGATTCAAATCTTGCTTTCTCAAACAATGATGAAATGGAATGCCCATTGCAAGAAGAAGAAGAAGAAGCAGAGATTGATCATTATTGTAAACAATTTGCTGATTTCATGCAAGCACACTTCAATAGAAAATATGATCTCAGATCTTCAAGGAAGAGGACCCGAACTCAAGATCAAGAAGAGGAGCCACCTCAGAAGGAGGTACTTGCTCAGAAAGAATCAGCAACAAAGAGAAACAAAAAAAAAGGTAAGAGTCCTCTAAATACTCCCTTGCAGCCTAACGATCAGATTCCTTCTTCTTCAAAAGTATTTAGTCTTCCTAATGATGAATCTGTGTCGAAAGAAATTAAATTTTCAGCTGAAAATAAAGAGTCAAAATAAGTTGTGATAGAAAAGCCCCCTCCTACTTTTAGTTTGCAAAAAGAACTTGAGAAAATTAAAATTCCAGTCCCCTTGACCGAGCTGCTAAAACAACCTGCATATCAGTCTCAAGTTACTTCTTTTACGCTCCCTCCTGAAATATCAATTGTGCCTGATAGTTTAAACCTTCAAGAAGAAAGACCCATGGTAGTATTTGGCCCACATGTTGAGGAAGTAGATCCTTCTACTCCTCCTTTTTATGTGTCTCTAGTTATTCATGACCTGCTGTTACACAATTGTATGTTAGATTCTGGGGCTTCCCATAATCTTATGCCTCTGTCTGTCATGGAACAACTAGGACTGCAAATTACAAGACCATATAAAGACCTATACTCATTTGATTCCAAAAGAGTCAAATGCTTGGGGATGATTAAAGATTTAGTGGTCAATTTGGCCCAAATTCCAGCAAAGAGTGTGGTCATGGACATTGTAGTGGCTGATATCCCAACCCGCTTTGGCATGTTGCTGTCAAGGTCCTGGGGTACAAAAATTGGTGGGTCAATTAAGCTGGATTTAACATATGCTACCATCCCAGTTTTTGGTGGACAGGAGAGGAGGTTATACAGAGAGACTAAATTTGTCAAGGTAGTTACTAAGGCTGACAACTCTGAAAATTCACCAGTCTATAGTAAAGAAGGAGATTTTTCATGCTTTATGCTAGAAGAAGATCAAAATTATGTGCATGAATCCTCCTTCAAAATTAAGGATGAGCAGCCTTCAGAAAATTATGAAGCTGGAATCTAGACTTTACATTTTGATGGGGCAAATTCAAGAGAAGGCAATGGAGCTGGAGTGTTATTAATCTCTCCTACAGGCAAATGGGTCCCACTGTCCTTTAAATTGGAATATGAGGCTACCAATAATGTAGCTGAATATGAAGCACTTTTGTTGGGATTACAGACAACCAAGAATATGGGCATACAAAGTTTAAAAGTCATGGGAGACTCTGAGCTGGTGGTAAGGCAGGTCAGAAATAAATGTCAAACTAAGCATCCACGGCTGAGGGCATATAGAAATGAAGTTTGGGACATGGTGGAAAATTTCTTCTCGGTTTTTAATATACAGTTCATGCCCTGGGAGCAGAACATAATGGTAGATTCTCTTGCTGTGGCTGCTAGCACATTTCGTCCTCCATAGAATCCTCTTTTGAGGTATGAAATTGAAGTACGATACAGACCATCAATCCCAGATAATGTTAAACATTGGCAGGTATTTGAAGATGATGAACAAATGAAGAGATTCTTGGAGACAGTAGGAGAATTCTCCAATATGGAGATTGATGATAATGAAGAAGAGGAGGCTGAAAATGTTGTGGAAAACAAATGGGAAGAAAAAATAGCAGGCAATAGAGTGCTGCAGCTGAAAGGAAATATTATACCTAGAGGGCTGGTACCTCTAGAAAGATTGTTTGACAAAAATGATGTTCCATTGCAGCATAATAAAATAGTAGAAGAAAATCAAGTAGAAGACTTGAATTTGGGCACTTATGCTGAGCCCAAAATTGTCAAATTATCCAAGAAGGTCCCAGATGTATACAAAGAAAAATACTTGAAGTTGTTTCAATCTTATAAAGATGTATTCACATGGTCCTATCAGGACCTAAAAACTTTCGATATTAATATAATGCAGCATAAAATTCCTTTGAGGGAAGATGCAAAGCCTTATAAGCAGAAGCTCAGGTAGATAAATCCTCTGCTGCTTCCCTCAATTGAAAAAGAAATCAAGAAGCTGCTACATGCCAAAATAATTGTGCCATTAAGATACTCTGAATGGGTTGCTAACTTAGTTCCTGTTCGAAAAAAGAATGGAGAAATAAGGTTGTGTGTAGATTTCAGAAACTTAAATAGAGCATCTTTAAAAGATAATTATCCATTGCCTAAGATGGATCACATTCTGCAAAAAGTGGTTGGGGCCTCCAGAATGTCAATGACGGATGGGTTTTCTGGTTATAATCAGGTAGCTGTGTTCCCAGAGGATCAGAAGAAAACTGCATTTACAACACCATGGGGAAAATTTATGTATGCCAGGATGCCATTTGGATTAATTAATGCAGGAGCTACTTTTCAGAGGGCAATGGACATAGCCTTTGTTGGAGAACAGGACAAGTTTCTGGTGGTATATCTGGATGATATCACAGTATTTTCAAAAGATGATACTGAACACATTCAACACTTGCAGAGAACCTTTGAAAAATGCAGAAGGTATGGTCTTTCCCTCAATCCTCAAAAATATTTATTTGCATTAGATGAGGGAAAACTCTTAGGGCACATTGTAACTAAAGATGGTGTGAAAATAGATAAGAGAGTTGAAGTTATAAACAATATTCCTTTACCCAGGAATAAGAAGGAAGTGCAGGTATTTCTAGGCCGAATCAATTTTTTGAGAAGGTTTATTCCTAACTATGCTGAGATAGTTAGGCATATAACTGATATGTTGAAAAAGGAAAATGAAGTAAAGTGGTCCCAAGAATCTAGAGATACATTTACAAGGATAAAACAGGCATTCGCTGAAGCTCCTGTGCTAGCTGGACCTGATTATACAAAGCCATTTATGATCTTTTCGTTTGCTTCACCTCATATAGTAGCTGGAGTCTTGTTGCAGAAAAATGAAGATGGATTTGAGCAACCAATAGCCTTTTTCAGTCAGGTGTTGCATGACGCAGAATTGAAATATAACATACTAGAAAAGCAGGCATATGCCTTGGTGAAGTCTCTCAAAGCTTTTAGAACATATGTTTTGCAATCCCACATTACTGCATATGTTCCTACAGTAGCTGTCAAAGACATTCTTGTTCAGGGGGATAGTGAAGGTAAAAGAGGAAGATGGATTGCAAAAATTCAGGAGTATGATTTGGACATAAGACCCACTAAGCTGGTTAAAGGACAAGGGCTAGCCAAAATTTTGTCAGAATCAAATCATCAGGCTCTAGGCATAAATTTGTCTATGATAGCAAATGAGGAGTCAGAAGAAGGAGAAGGGCAGCGTGGACTAGAGCTGGCCACTCAAAAGATACACGCAAAATATCTCACTAGTCCTTGGTATAAAGAAATAGTTGAATATCTCTTAACACTCAGCTGTCCTCCGGGTTGTAATAAGGTAAAGTACAGAGCTGTAAGAATGAAATCCCATAAATACATAGTTGCTAATGGACAGCTATATTGGAGAGATCCTTCAGGTATATTACTATTATGCCTTACAGAAAATGATGTGGAGAACATAATGACAGAATTTCATGAAGGAATCTGTGGAGGACATTACAGCTGGAGGGCTACAGATCATAAAATCTTGAAGGCTGGCTTCTACTGGCCAAAATTATTTACAGATGCTTTTGCTTGGGTCAGAACATGTGACAAGTGCCAAATATTTGCAGAAAGACAGAAATTGGCAGCTTTACCCTTGATTCCTATTCATGTAAATGAGCCATTTCAGAAATGGGGATTAGATTTTATAGGGGAAATACATCCTCCATCAAGTGGCCAATATAAATGGATACTAACAGCCACGGATTATTTTACAAAATGGGTGGAAGCCATACCTGCAAGAAATGCTACAGATGCTGTGATAATCAAATTTGTGGAAGAAAATATCATACCCAGGTTTGGCTGTCCTGCTAGAATTGTAATTGATAATGCACAGGCCTTCAAGTCTGCCAGGTTCATAAATTTCTACCAGCAGTACAACATTATATTGAATCACTCCACGGCTTACTATCCATAGGGGAATGGCTTGGCAGAGTCCTCAAATAAAACCCTGGTGAGGACTTTGAAGAAAACAATAAATGAGAATTAGAAAAACTGGGATTCCCAATTAAAATTTGCTCTATGGGTGAATAGGATAACCAGCAAGAGAGCGACAGGGAAATCTCCTTATGAATTAGTATATGGGCGAGCAGCTGTGTTTCCTGTGCAATTGGCTTTGCCGGTGGCACGTTTCATGCAGGAAAGTCGGGAAGAACCAGATGACATGGTCAGAAGGATTAACCAACTGGTAGAATTGGAAGAAACACGGAGCGAATTGAATCAGAGATTAGCGGAGTATCAAGAGAAAATGAAAAACATTTTTGATCGACATGCGAAAGATAGGAAATTTCAAATTGGAGACCTGGTTCTCAGATGGGACGTTTGAAGAGCAGAGAAGGGCAAGCATGCTAAATTTGATCCACTCTGGTTTGGTCCATTTAAAGTTGTGGAACAGGGAGGTAACAACACGTTCATATTGGAAAATTTACAGGGTGATTTGCTGGATGCCCCTGTAAATGGTCAATTCCTCAAGCCCTACTTTCAATTCTGATTCAGGCAGAGCAAGCCTGATGTATCATACTGTATATATGTTTTAGTTTTAGTTTTGATTTTGTGTGTGCACTGATAAATTATGAAGAGAAAAGCTAGAAGAACAGAAGATCAAGGTATGCACAGGAATGATCAGTGGTCTGCAGGTTCTCGTCACGTCCAAGGATGAACATTCCGTCCCCAGATGGAGCCGATGTTGTGCATATCAGCCCCTCCATTCGAAATTTTGGCTAACAGTCCCATCCAAATTCGTTTAAAATCCCTATAGTGGCCCAAAACCCTCACATTTCATCTATCGTCCCCCCCCCCCGTGCACAAAAATACACCATCCAAAGTTAAAACCCGCAATTAAATTTTATATCGGGTCTCAGCCCCTTGGTTTTAATCCCCACGTGACTCGTACGCAAAACCTTGTGTTATAACCAAACGGGGCCCATCACTTTATAGTTTCGGACCAAGCCTTAGCCGTCCGATCTCAACCAAATCTACGGCCCGCAATCAATCCAGCAATGGTGGTCCCCGCGCTCGAAAACCAGTGGTCTTTTCCGCACCACTCATCCATGGCTGGCGGTATTCCCCGCGGACCCAACGATTCCATACGATGGGTGACGCGTGTCTTAGGGTACGATTGCCAAACCGCCCATTTCGCACGTTAAATGTCCGACCATAGACGGGCAGCGGAATTCACCAGCGCCGTCGGATCTGTTGACCTCCATCCAACGGTGGATATCCTCCGAAACTACACGTGCTTTAACCCGTGTCTGTTGCGTCCATGGCCCACCGTCCCATTGCCTCAAAGCATTTGTAACTGTGGATCTTACTCTGGAATTGAACGGTCCAGATCATCTGCTTGATCACCCGCTGACCGAGTCCCCCACCACGTCATCGCTCCACGTGTTCATCATCTCTCCCTCCACTATTCATATATATATATTTCATTCTTACGTTATGTGTTAATGTTTCCCTCTGGCCAGCCTTTCCGCCACACCTCCACAGTAATTTCCTCGCCACCCTGCTTGTTCTAGTAATGTGGCCATGTCCTCGACGTCACCATCATCTCCACCTCCACGCTCCTTGCTCCTGAGTCTGTTTTTTCTAATGAATCTGTGGGTTTTTGCAGGTTTCAAGACGATGAAGAGATGCTATAATTTGTCGCCTCCATTACAGAGGTCAAGAGCATCTCAAAGGACGATATTCCGCTGGCGAAATTTAAGAGGGAAGCTTGAGGTAGCTATATGATATGACCTCATTAATGGAAACAGAAAGAAAATGCATTGAACCTCTCCGAGCATTTCAAAGGGAGCAAATTCTGGTAGCTGAAAGTATAAATGAGGTTACGAAGAATATCAACAGAAGATCGAAGAGCTTAGTGTCCGGCATTGAAAAATGAAAATTCCAGTTCGGGGCTCAAAGGGCGAGAGTACCATGTACAAATAAAAGCAACCTCAAGGTTTTATTGCAACAGATTTTTCTCTTCCCGCTAAGTTCAGAGCATGTATATATTTTATTCCTTATGTCTTGTTCATGAGGAGATTTTCATCCTCAGCATTTATTTCATGAAGTTGTAGCAGAGTACTTGCACCAGTTCAGCACTGCCAAACGTGCATAGGCGGGTTTTTCTTTCAAATTCGTTTTAAATAAGATCATTAAATGTATATCACCTACCTCATTCTCTAGAGTTTTCTCCTTCTCCCATAAAAGCTAGAAAGAAAGACATTGTAAAGGGTTCCAGATTTCTATCAGTAAACTGTGCAGTGAGAAGTTCTTGTATACATCTTGTAACACTTCTGTATGAAGGCTCAGAGCCCGTAGGGTCTCAGTGAGGAGGAGTTATAACTGTAATGAGGATTCTGGTCTTTGGTATCTCATAGTATGTAATTTTCTCTTATGTGTTAATATAAAATCTCATTCCATGCTATTTATCTTCTTGTATCATGCTCTAGAATGCGAGTGGCTCACTGATCTTAAGTAAGGATTCATCCTAGTTGGTGCCCATACTTGGATTAGTCAAGCGCTTTAAATAGGCCTAGTCATGATATACTGTTCCATGTTCATTTCATCCATATTTTCTGCTATATTAGTTACTTGAGGAGGGTGCTTTTAAAACTCCATTTTCATGTATGGATTCTTAGTTGGATAAGCCCATATGTGGTTTTGTTGTGTATCTCGGTATCAACCTCATGCTAACTAGTATCCTCTTCATGTTTCTTCACTGCATCCACTTTCTGATATTTGATCTCTGTGGCATATTATTTGAACTGGCCCTCTTTGCAGTAAGCTGTCTCTTAACTGTCTGATGCTTTTGTATTGGAGTTTTTCATGTTGTTCCTACATTATTCTTATATTTGTATCAACTTCTGAGAGAGTTTGGTTCCATTTAAACTAATTTCCTTGTTTTACAAGAGATAGTAAGAGAGCTTTTGGATTGACACCCAAGCTATATTTCATGTTCTCTTGCTATGATAAGATGTCCTAGGCATTGGTCTATGGCAACTCTAGACTGTCTCTAGGGGATGACAAAATTGTCTACAACAGTACAAATCACTGCCATGATGCTAGAAAAACAAAGTGAAGGCAAAGCAATACTGCTTGCACTAGCTGGTCACATTTCGGTGGCCTTTCAGTTTCATTGTACAAGTCACTGCCATCATGCTAGAAAAACAAAGTGAAGGCAAATCAATACTGCTTGCACTTCTAGTTGCCACATATGCTACTAGCAAGTCACAGCTTGGTCATACAAATCCTTTTAGAAAGCCCTAGAAACATGCCTTTTGCAAAAGGCGAACATCCAAGTGTGGCTGTTGGAAGTGTTACTTGTCGAAGAAACATAAACAAACTTGAATACAAATAAACTAACTTGATTTTGAAAATAGAATTTATATATTATTATCTATTAATGAAAAACAATGTATTTAAATATGAAAAGCTACATAAATATTATAAATTTTCAATGGTAAGAGTTTACACCATTTTTTTTCCTTATAAAGCATATGCGCGACCTCTTTGTGTGGGAAATAGATTGTGAATAGAATGATGGGTGATGATATTTTGATTTCCCGCTTTATGTTTCATCTGAGGTGAGTTTGGTCTTTTTCTGGCCCCTGCTTCATCTATTTGGGCGCATATGTCTATTTTCTAGTGGAGAAGATTCTCTAATATCACCCTCATTTACCACAGTTCTATCCTCTCCAGCAGTGTGATTTTTTTCAATAAAAAAGGTGTTTATTTACTTGCAAGGACAAGTTCTTTGCATCTTCACCACATTCATAAGAAGATGGATGCGAAACCACTGAAAAATAGATGGGTAATATAATCTCATAGGAGTCTTATCAAATAGTGGTGGGCCTACAAGAGCATCCTTTGGTGTCATATCAAATATTGGCATAGAACATGGTCCACATAAATACTAAATAGTGTCATCAATATTTTATATGCACAATTGGATAGTGAAGCCTGTTACCTAGCACTTCATGGGTGATATCCCTAGGATAAATTTCTCCATGATGGACCTCAGTCGGCAACCAACAACCCCTTGCAACCTTCTTTTAGGTCGTTGTGCCATTTCTCCGCCACCTAAGCCAACCATGTGGTGCCTCACCCACCTGTATTGATCGTATGTTTGAAGGTGGGCCTCCCAAATATAAAGGTATGCATTGTCATTTGGTAATTGAGTATTGAGTTTACTTATCATGATACTTATGGGTATGGATTGATGGAGGGATTTGGAGGAAAGAGTGGACTTAGCCCGTGCTCCTGTCCCCCTTGATCACTTTTGGATGTTACCTTAGATCTATTCCCGTGGAATCTCCTCTATTGACCATTTGGTTCTAGGGTGGTACTACTTGGGAAACCCTGACTTTAGGTGTGTGGTCCCGCTCCTTTATCCACATATATTACTTCCTTTGCACTCACTATACCCCCATTCATCATTTCTCCCACCTAGGTCCACATTGTCTCTCTGGTTCCACTTGGGGGAAGCCTCCCTATTCCCTTGCCCCCACCTTGGGTCAGGCCTAGAATGATGCCTCGGATGTTGAAGAAGCTAAAAGAAAAAGAAAAAGCATAATTGGCCACACTTAACAGGAAATTGTACCACAAAATGCAAAAGATGGCCAGGACAAAAATAATTAGCACGTGGGAAAAAACCAACATATGAGCTCTACCCCATCCATGGTCATCACCCTGATTCCATAGGCCCTAGATGAGCCTCATTATCATTCAGAAACCCATGATTGTCCCAACCCCTAGAGGGAAATGAACCGACCTACCTTAAAGGGGGTAATCACTGCCATATCTTACACATTATGCTCTTGTCCTTTGAGATCCTAGCAGTCAATTAAAGAAAATTCATAAAAGACAAAAGGCATATAAAGAAGGGAAGAAAAATCAAGGTCGGGGAAACTTATGTACCAAATGATTATAATTACGCTAGTTGTTGCATGATTGAAATGTGGAATTAAGTGTCTATTTAGATCATTTAATGTATGGGCCATTGTTAGATGAATGAAATGTCCTAAGGATTGTTTTGTCTTGATAATCTCACACCATTTGTATGTATTATAAATGCTTGAAGGTCACTTTTCTTCTTTTTCCCTTATGATTGGATGAAGTTGACTTTCCTAGCCTCCTTGATTAAGAAACCGAATTCTCAATCATTATCATCCTTGAATCCATATCCCCAAGGGAATCAAGCATTGGTACCTCAAAAGGGTGGTCATTTTCCCTTCTTTCTTAAATTTTTCCCCTTTTCCCTAGGTCTAGCCCTAATAGGTCACCTAGGGCATCAATTTCTCGAGAATTCACCCACAGGAAAACTTCGATCTTCTAGAGGCTACTGTGTTGGTGGGTCCCCTCACTCCTCCAAATTTTAGGCAATTCCAACGGTGGAATCTCTGGGAACCTCAAGCCCTAGATCTAGGACCAAGTTTTTCCTAGGCATCCCCAAGGCTAGAACCTAGTAGGATCAATTTGACCCATTGAAGAAAAATTTCTTGTTTGATCATTTCCCTTCACCTTATCTAGAATAGGAGCATCATTAGTTGCTATATTCCATCCCTAAACCTGGGCTGGGGTCCACTTGGTCCCGTTTTGTCAAAGATTAAATCATCAAGGACTATTTGAGAATCCAAGTTCTTATAGGACTTTAGGGATCAAAAAGTACCTCTACAAGTTGTACCCTTCACCCTTACGCTCCAATCCCCACCCCTTCTCCCTTGGAAAACAAGTCCCTTGCTTAAAGAACAAGAAAGTTCCATTCTTCACCTCCTCCTTGGGAAAGGGTTTCTGGGATCACTTCATATCTATTCATTGACATATCCTTTATAATTGGCTTCCTAAAACATCGAGACTCCTCCCATCGGTGAAATTCTATAAAGAGCAGGGAGTATTAGCCATAGTGATAATGTGTTAAGCCTCCATCGTTTCCCTTAGTTTATCAGTTTCCCTCTTAGGAACCCATTTTAGGCCCCCTGCTGGTTTGAGTGGTAACATTTCTAGTGCCATTGTCGGGGATGAGATGTGTGTCTGGTTCTCCATACGACAATATTGATATATCATTCTTGACGACTCCATTGGAAGAATGAAGCCCTAGTTCTTCATTGCACTATAAAGTTAATGCTTGTAGGGTGAAGCAAACATCTATCAAGGCACTTCATTTCACCCTAACGACTCCATCTTAACCTTAATATGCAAAATCATAAAAATTGGACTATCGGAAAATGGACATTTGTCTTGGTCTTATATTTGCAAAGTTCAATAACTGAGACATTCAAGAACTACTAAAGAATGTGGTTAAGTATGCATAATCATATAAAAGTATATTGGAAGGTATGGATATGGAATTCATGATTAGATCTTATAGGTCGCAACAAGCACAACTTGACACAGTGAGGTGTTACTATCTGAGGGATCCTACTCGCCTTCTTGTCTTTTCTCACATAACCTGTGCTTTGAATACCATGGATAACCTGATCAAAGGCTATAACGAGGTACGAAGTCCCACAAAGGGTGATCCATTAGATGGCATTGAAGAAATCTAGAGTGCAAGCAAGGATGATAAGAAAATGTCAGTTATGGAGGTGGAAGACCATGACAATGAAAAAGAGAATATCTCTTCCCAGGATGATGAAGAGTTGGATCCTCTGAGCCTCCAAATCACACAAGAAATAATGGATGGATATAGTAGGTCATGTAGAGGGTTAGTGAAGAAATATAATTCTAATGAAGTATTCTTTCATTCACATGAAGAAGAGGTGAATCTTCATAAGATGAAATGTGAGTATAAAGAAAACCCCACTAATGCTCTCCTCTGAGAAGCATACTACCAAAATCATGTAACAAATACCTTAGCTATTGTTCTTCAAGAGAAGAGGAAAGAAGAGTCTTCCCATTGGTCAACTAACCAAGATTAAGATACCTTTGAGGATATAGTTGAGGAAGATAAGTCCTTGTTGATTCTACATGACGAATGGGATAATTCTGAGAGCACGTGTGTTGAGGATGACGGGGCTATGGAAAGTAAATTTGAGGCTTACCTTACCTTTCTCGAGGATGTCACGCCTGATAACTCTCCTTTCGAGGACCTTGAGGAAGGTGGTCCCATGAGCTCCTTGGAAGATAACATTGAAGATTATTTCTGCATCGAAAAGGAGAAATGGAAAATTGTTGGGCCTCAATTTAATTGTGCTCCCATTTATGATACCGACAAAGAGGATGAGGTTGAAATTAGTATTCCTTTTCTATCGAGCATTACTTACGATGACATATCCATCGATACCCTTAGGAAGGAGGATTATTATTTTCCTTTGCATGAGGAGGGGCGATTGGGAGTAGTTGATTCTCCTTTTAGGGAAGACTCAATCTTTGGTACTGATAACAGTGAAATCGATAAGACTCCCACCTATCTTCCTTATGATTCTATATTCAAACCACTTGAGCCTTTAGATTATGGTTTGGAGGAATAAAGACCCGTTGAATATAATGTTTCACTTTCCCCTTTGTCTTTTCCTCTTGTTCATCATCTTGAGTCTCCCATAAGTGATTCTCTCACCCTTTGTCATATGATCCCAAGTGTCTGTGAGCCCTTTTCCCCTTCCGAGTGTAGTGTCAAGGGAGAATCCCTCGGTGATTACAATTTACCTCCTTGGACGCAACCTCGGGGTTTTGATCACCCCATGTCCTCCCCTCTCTAGTGTGACCATCACCTTGAGCACCCTAGTTGTCACACTTCTTCTCAACATTCCTTCCCCTCTCATCATGGCCCGATGGCATCTACAACAGATAATACCATAAGTAATGATCGTGATAGGGAGTTCTTGAGAGTGACCATCCATTCCTCCATTTTGTACTTGGAGGGAAAGCCCGACACTTCTATATCAACTCATTTTCTTTCTCCTAGGGATTCCTTTTACCTCGAAGGGGGATCACGTTCTCATGCCTCCCACCCCCTTAATCCTCCATGTGGCTATGACCACATTCGATTGGAGATTTTCTACATAAGTAATCATAATGGCAGACATAAGTATATTGATATTGATACGATGATATGTTGGTTTCACTGGATTTATGATTACACGTAGTAGTAGATCTGTTTGCATGTTAGAGTAGGATGCATCACATGCTGATTTCCTCGTGATAGATTAGATGAATTTAGATTAAAATTTGCATATTTTTATTACTTGTTGATTTTATGAGCTGATATTAAGCATGGGTGATCATAAGACACTGTGAAAAACATGTTGTACTGTAGCTTTGATATTTGACATGTGTAGATAACAGGTCCACGGTGACCAAGAGATTGTTGAAGTTCTTGTGACCTCCCGTTCGAGTAGCCTTGTCCACTTCTTTGAGAGATCACATCCCAATTGAAGCCAAATGTTACCCACCACTTCGTGGGTGATATCCCTAGGAGAAATTTCTCCATGATGGATCTCAACTGGAAGCCAACAACCCCTTGCAACCTTCTTCTAGCTCATTGTGCCATTTCTCAGCCACCTGAGCTAGCCATGTGGTCCCTCACCCACCTGTATTGATCGTATGTTTTAAGATGGGCCTCCTGAATCTAAAGGTATGTCTTGTCATTTAGTAATTGAGAATTGATTTTACTTGTCATGATACTTATGGGCATGGATTGATTGGGGGATTTGGCAGAAAGAGTGGACTTAGCCTGTGCTCCTGTCACCTTGATCTCTTTTGGATGTTACCCTGGATATTAGTCCCATGGAATATCATTTATTGACCATTTGGTTCTAGGGTGGTACTACTTGGGAAACATCGACTTTAGGTGCATGGTCCCACTTCTTTATCCACATATATTACTTCATTTCCACTCACTATACCCCCATTCATCATTTCTCCCACTTGGGTCCACATTGTCTCTCTGGGTCCACTTGGGGGTAGCCTCCCTATCCCCTTGCCCCCACCTTGGGTTAGGCCTAGAATGATGCCACGAAGGGTGAAGCAGTTAAAAGAAAAAGAAAAAACATAATTGGCCACACTTAACAGAAATTGTACCACAAAATGCAAAAGATGGTCGGGACAAAAATAATTAGCACATGGGAAAAAGCCAACACATGAGCTCTACCCCATCCATGGTCATCACACTGGTTCCATAGGCCCTCGATGAGCCTCATTATCATTCAAGAACCCATGATTGTCCCAACTCTTGGAGGGAAATGAGTCGCCCTACCTTAAAGGGGGTAATCATTGCTATATCTTACACATCATGCTCTTGTTCTTTGAGCCCCGAGCAGTTAATTAAATAAAATTCATAAAAGGAAAAATACATATAAATAAGGGTGGAAAAATCAAGGTCGAGGCACCTCATGTACCATGATTTCTCCCTCCTACACATTATATACGGTTATACCCAGGTGTGGGCTTCCCCTTATCTAGCTGTCACTATGCCCCAATATGTGGCCTAGGATTTCCCCTCTCATTCCCTACTCCATCTCACTTATTTATTGTTTTCCACCCCCATTAGAGGGATGTAACTTGTACATATTATCCCCTTTAAGGGCTGAAACCACCTAATAAGTCGTTTGGTTAACCCCCTTTGGAGCTTGGAGATACTAGCACATGCCAAATCCCACTACAGAAGGGCATGCCATTGTGAAGTGCCCAATTTTTTGTCCATGGTTCTTTTACCTGATTACTCTAATGACTGGTTGTATTGGAAGCCTAGGGGACACATTGGATCTTATACATGATTTTAGGTGGTTTCCATTTGGGTTTGGTTTTCCTATATGGGGTCTTAACCCCTAGAGGGCTACATTGGCACCTATAGGGTGTGCGTAGAGATCCATGGGCCTCCATAACAAAAAAAAACACTCCACAGAACCCCACTGATGTTCAGAGTTTACTAGCGATCCACTGTTGGGATGATGATGGTGGGCTTGGTACACTAAGCCGAAGAAGCCCCGCAGGAGCCCCACACTCTTGGCAGGTATCCCAAGACTTGTATGATGTCATGGCAACATTCATTCCATCACTCGAGCCCTTGCAATGATATATAAGCATCTTCGACTCATACGGAGGCCCATAAGGTCATTTATGTGCCCTAACACCCACTGGGAGCACCACATGTCTAATACTTGGAGAACAAGGGGCCACCCCATTTGTGCATCATATTTTGAGGAATTTATTCATCATTATGGAACTTCTGGATATTCTTAGGCCTTGGAGGGCCCCATGGCATGTACATATTATTATTTGACCTCCTAAGAGGCTTATTTTTCCATTTATGAGCTATTTTGGTGGGCTTGTCACCAATAGGGGTTTTATTTGCACATTATTTTATTAGTAGGGACGAATGTAGGCTCATAGGCTAATTCAAACTCCTAAAAGGGGTATAAATTGATGATAGGTACATTCATTTGTATCATCACTTCACTTTGGATTTCTCTATCTTTAGAGAACTTCACATTTCTTCTTGGAGGATTATTTTTGGATGATGGATGAATTTTAATGTATGGATTTGGGCCATTTTTATCTTGGAGTTTCATTTTTTGCAAACGCGAGGTTGGATATACTCTCTAACATTGAAAGTATATCTTTATGATATATTATTATTGCTACATACTGTGGAACTTCACTATAATTAGGGCTAGTTGCTACATGATTGGAATGTGAATTAAGTGTCTATTTAGCTTGTTTAATGTATGGGCCATTGTTAGATGAATGAAATTCCCTAGAGATTGATGTGTCTCGAAAATCTTGCACCATTTGTGTGAAGTATAAATGTTTGAAGGTAAATTTTCTTATTTTTCCCTTAACATTGGACTAAGTTGACTTTCCGAGCCTCCTTGATCAAGAAACCAAATTCTCAATCATTATCATCCTTGACTCCATATCCCCAAGGGAATCAAGCATTGGTCCCTTAAAAGGGTGGTCATTTTCCCCTTCTTTCTTACCTTTTCCTCCTTTTCCCTAGGTCTAGACCTAATATGTCACCTAGGGCATCAATTTCCCGGGAATACACCCACAAGAAAACTTCGATCTTATGGAGGCTACTGTGTGGGTGGGTCCCCTCACTCCTCCAAATTTGAGGCAATTCCAACGGTGGAATCTTTGGGAACCTCAAGCCCTAGCTATAGGACCAAGTTTTTCCTAGGCATCCCCAAGGCTAGATCATAGTAGGATCAATTTGAACCATTTAAGAAAAATTTATTGTTGGATCCTTTCCCCTCACCTTGTCCAAGATAGTAACATCATTGGTTGCTATATTCCATCACTGAACCTGGGCTGGGGTCCACTTGGTCTCGTTTTGTCAAAGATTAAATCATCAAAGAATATTTGGGAATCCAAGTTCTTATAGGATTGTAGGGATATGAAAGTACCTCTACAAGTTGTACCCTTCACCCTTACCCTCCAATCCTCACCCCTTCTCCCTTGGAAGGCAAGTCCCTTTATTAAAGAGAAAGCAAGTTCCATTATTCACCTCCTCCTTGGGAAAGGGTTTCTGGGATCAATTCATACCTATTCATTGACATATCCTTATAAGTGGCTTCCCAAAGCATCAGGACTCCTCCCATCGGTGAAAGTCCATAAAGAGAAGGGAGTCTTAGCCATAGTGACAGTGGGCTAAGCCTCCACCGTTGCCCTCTTAGTAATCCCTTTTAGGTCCCTTGTTGGTTGAGGGGTAACAAAGCCAATAGGGTGATACTTTGTATAATATTGTATTATACTTTATACTGCAATAAGATCTTTATCAGCTTCACTTACAACTCGTGGTATATGTATGTCGTGCATATATTTGGGTTTTCTAAATATTTGAAATAATGCATTAGATTTCTTTACTATTCTCATTTAGTGCACAAACCTGCTTAATGGTTCAAGTGATGTCTATTCATTTGTTATACATAAATGAATTTATAGATGTGTTTTTCATTGATATCTTGGTTAATGAGATTTATATGTTTTCCATTGTAGCTCTTTCTTATTATTTTTCTCTAGAAATTTGGCAGAAGATAAAATAGGATTTGGCTGGTTACATGGTACGACTGTAAATACTCTGAAAATAGCTGAAGAAATCAATATAAAATTTTTTATTCACATTTTCTCCATATTTGGTTTCTTGGTAAAAAAAGAAGAGCCCAAGGCTACAAATTTCCTTCAAAGAAGGTAACTCTCAAAGGCTGAGCCCAGTTTCATTTCTCCCCATATATAAATAAATATTTCCGTTGCATTATTGATCTAGTGGAAATTAAATATTTATTTATATAAAAATTAATCTTTATTTATTTAAATCTTCATTGATATTAATTAGTTTTTATCCACATTCAACAACAACAATAAACTGAAATAAAAATATATGTCCTGGTAAAATTGGGGAGATAACACTACTCAAAATGAAGAGGCACAATGAATTTGGGACCAATAAGTGCAATTAGAAGAACATCAAGGTTCCAAATGGAATTCTAGATCTTGTAAACAATTGAAGTGGGGACTCAACATTAACCTATTTGGTTGCAAATATTATAAGTTAGGAAAAATGATCAGTTCCCAACAACCTTCCTGATGTATTATCCTCTTGATATTTATACATGAATAGAACAAAAAAATTGAGGACAAAATCATAAGACTAATCAACATTAAGATATCCATCATCTCTAACCAACCTTGATGATGAAACACGACATGATCCCAATGGCATGTTGATCTTTCCTTTAGGAAAATGTTCTATAGAAACCAAGAAGACAATATAATGATGTACATAAGTCTTGACTCCTCATTTTGAGTATGGCATTTATTTAAATAATCTAAATCATGAATTTTCAAAAACTACACTGAATTTTTTTTAAAGAGGAAACATACTAAAATGAATGTATGCAGTGCAGTTGATTATTGCCTTGTAAATCAACTCTTTTTAATTACAAGAAGGAAACTATTATTACACGAGTCTGGAGAATTCCATAATCAAAATGCAATATTCTGCTATGTTTATTAATCACCGAATGTCATATTTAAACAATCAAAATTGAAACAAACAATTATGTTTCCATAACTAAAAAAAATACTGGAAATACCTAATCTATTTCCTAATTATAACTATATGAAAAATTATAAAGGATTACAACATTCCCCCCCTTAATCCGAAAGGACATCTGACATACCAATTAAAGATCTAAACCTTTCAAACTTTTCACGCTCCAATGCTTTGGTAAAGATATCTACAATTTGTTCTGAAATTGGACAATGTGTTAAATGTATTGTTTTGGCCTCTACGCAATGTTTAATCAAATGATACTTGGTATTGATATGTTTGGTTCAATCATGAAACTTTGGATTCTTGGCCAATTGAATTGTAGAAGAGTTGTCGAAAAATAGAGGAGTTGAAGCTTTTTGTTTCTCCTGCAAATCTTCAAGTATTTTCAAAAGCCAAATGATTTCCTTTGTGGCTTGAGCTGCTGCAACTTATTCAACTTCGGTGGTAGAATCAGCAGGAACATATTTCTTACGTGATCTCCCACTGATGGCTGCCGATCAAAGATTCATCAAATAACCAGAAATAGAGACTCCCTTCCCCTGATATCCATCAAAATCAAAATATGAATAAACAACAAGATGGAAGTTTAAAACTTTGGAATATTTGATGCCATATGTTTGGGTTCCTTTTAAATATTTCATAACTCTTTTTGCTGCTATCCAATGCCTCTCACAAGGATGATGAATAAATATGGAAAGTACTCCAACAACAAAGGTTATATCAGAATGAGTAATAGATAAATAAATCAAACTTCCAACAACTTGCATGTACTTTGTTGGATCTTCAAATGGTTTGTCTTCTTCTGAAGTGAGCTTCAAATTCTACTCCATTTCTATAGCAACATGATTACAATCCGTCATACTATATATGTTCAATAAATTTCTAGCACATTTCTTTTGAGAGATAAAAATATGTTGTGGTTTTTGATCAAATTCAATTCCAAGATAATAATGAAGTAAACCTAAATCTGTCAGATCAAAAACCCTTTTCAATTTCTCCTTAATAGATGATATATATTCATCATTGTTCCATGTGATCATCAAATCATCAACATATACAACTGATTTTGCAACTTTCTTAACGATATACAACTAATCTTCCAATTTTCTTAACGAAGAGAGTTGCATCATCTAGGTCAAAATGCTTATAATTTAACTTAAGAAGATGTTCAGTTATTTTCTCATAACATGCACATGGCGCTTGTTTCAAGCCATAAGAAGACTTCATTACTTTTCATACCCTTTGTTCTTTCCCTTAAAAAAAAAACCTTTTGGTCAAAACATGTAAGCATCTTCTTTCAAATCTCCATTTAAAAAGACAATTTTAACATCCATATGATGAATTTTCCATTCTTTCTGAGCAGCAATATCAAACATAGATCTAATAGTGCCCATTTAGCTGTAGGAGAAAATATATCTATATATTCAACACCCTCTTTATATGCACATCCCTTTGCTACAAGTCTTGCTTTGTGCTTATCAAGTGAACTATCAGCTTTATACTTAGTTTTATAAACCCATTTGCAACCAATAGGTTTGATGCCAAAAGGAGGATCCACCGGATTCCATGTGCCATTTTTTATGTAAGCATCATATTCCTTTTGCATTGCATATTTCCACTGATCATAACTAGCATCTTTTTAAAAACAAGTAGGTTCACAATCAACATAAAAATTAAATTCACAATAAGAATAGTTACCTGAAGAACTTCCTGTCTCAAACTCATCATATTTCTTTGGAAATGTTCTAATACGAGTTGATCTTCGTAGAGGTTGTGAAGGAATTTGCTCATCTTATGAAACAAAATCTTCATTATTCTCTGCCTCAGTTATTTCTATCTTTATCCCCATCATCTTTGTACTTGCATCAACCAATTTTACTTCAGCATTAGAATTATCATCATTGAGAGAAAAAAAATCCACAAAGTGATCTAATATAGGAATCCCCCTTCAGGTTGTAGAAGAATATTATCTGATTCATAATAAAACTTTTGAGACACAAAATTTTCTATCTGATTAAGTTGCCTATTAATAATGAGTGTATATTTATCAAATTCAAGAAAAACCACATCTCTTGACAAAACAAACTTCTAGTTATCTTCATCATACAATCTGTATGCCTTAGAAGTCATAGAATACCCCATAAATATACATTTTATACTTATTTCACTCAACTTATTTATTCGTTGTTTAGGAATCAAAGCATAACATTGAGAACCAAAAATTTTGAAATGTTGAACAACAGGAATTCGATTATACCACATTTCATATGGAGTTTTGTTATTGATGACAGTGGAAGGGCACTGATTACTAATATAAGTTGTATAGAGCATTGCTTCTCCCCAAAACATCAATTTTATATTCTTTAAAAGCATCATTGATCTAACTATATTAAGCAATGTTCTATTCATTCATTCTGCAACACCATTTTGTTGTGAATTATATGGTATTGTGGTTTGGTGTTTGATGCCATTCTCTTGCAATTTTTTTTCAAAAACATGTGAAGTATATTCTCACCCATTATCATTTCTTATAGTACAAGTATTAAGATGAGCTGAGCAGATACACCCAATACATTGTCGAATAATCATCAACAAAAGTCATTATGTATTTATTTCCATTAGCAGTTGGTACATGCATAGGTCCACACAAATCTGAGTGTATGAGAGTTAATTTCCTGGTAGCTCTAGAAGTAGAATTATGAAAACACTGTTGGTGATGCTTGCCCAATATACAAGCATTACATGGAGTCAATTTTCTTGGAACTGTTGAAAGTCCTTTAATCCCCTGTTGTCTTATAATTCTAATACTTTCAAAATTAATATGAAAGAAGTGTGAATTCCACAATAAAGATGATGATAGAGTATCATTTTGTTGGACCAAATGATTAGAATTTAATGCAACAAATGACATACCTTTCAACTTCAACAATTTTTCTTCTTCTATATCAGTCATTACATTTTTATTGTCTCATCTTCTAATTTCCACTTTACCATGAAATATGTGTATGTAATGTCCCTGTTGTCTTATTTGAACAAGATATAATAAATTATGTTAGAACTGAGGTATGCAAATAAATGTAAAGTATTATCTGCAAGTCCAGAGAGTTTTAACTGAATAGAACCAATCCCTGATGGTTTGATTTGAGACTTATCGACAAAATACATTACTCCATCAATATTATCACTGAATTTTTCAAACAAATCTCCTCTAAAGATCATATGAAAAGTGACACCTATGTCTAAAATCCAACTGTCATGCCATGAAGAAAAATAAGTACTAAATATATATTCCATATTAAAATTACAATGATAAATAACATAATGTGCATTCTCAGAAGAATGTCCTTTTTCTAGAATTAGTTGACCTTTTTTTTCAAGCATTTGTTCTCTTCTTTTATTAGTTTTTTCCTAGGGAATTCTACAATTTGCAGTGGTATGTCCATTTTACAGTGGTTTTTTAAAAAAAATCTTTGTTTATCATTCTGCTGTCTATCTCCTTGAATATTTATGCCCCCCTACTTCTATAATTCCTCTTACCTCGACCTCTGCTACCCTTAGTATTTCTCACAAATTCCTCTTGAGGTTTTTGGTATTTTTGAGCAAGACATAAGGTTTCCGTATTAGAATTATGTAATGTTTCTTTTTTTCCAAAATCCTTCTCTCGTTCTGCAATTTTCCCTACTAATTTGTCAAAATCTAAATCTTTTAATTTCCCACAAGCTTGGAGAGATTCTAAGTAGTGTGAATAAGATTTCAAGTAGTGTGAATAACAAGGGTAAAGGAACCCTTACTTTGCTAGCACAGTAACTATTTCTCTTCATCAGGTTGATCTGGTGCATTCCCTTTCCCTTCTTACTCCATCCTATAAATCAATAAAAATAAGTGTATTTTTAACCTTTCATTTCTAAATTTTTCTTAATAAAAATAAGTGTATTTTTAACCTTTCTAAACCATTCTTGATAATTTTCCGTTATGAACAAAATAATACCAATTATTCATCATTTACCGATAATTTTACAGGACCACATGCACAAAGATCCTTTAGAAACTCATCTTTTACAGAAAATATCTTACGGATCAATGCGTCTCACACCTTTGCAACCACAGTAGTTTGACAAAGTCCAATATAAAAAATAATCAAATCACAATCAAATGTTGAAACAATTCATTCAACGAACCAACATTCGACTGACACATTCAAAGGATATGGATATTCAATGGATTCAAGTTATAACATCCAAATGGCGGAATACACATTCAAAGGATATGGATATTCAATGGATTCAAGTCATAACATCCAAATGGCGGAATAGAAACAACAACGTCAATGGATATTCAACGACCCAACATCCAAAAACACTATTGGTCATGCCGTCGACAGTCAAAGAGATAGGCACGGATTCAACAATCTGCGTCAGCAGTTAACCGGCACGAGCATGGGCACGGGCACGGGCACAGGCACGCACGAGAGACAGGTGTGGGTTCAACTATGTAACAATGTGGAGACTCACGGGTTCAACAACTTAACACCAACAATATAACACTATTAGGAGTCCTCGATCACACATATCATCTGATCCAACGGTCCCCAGAGACACCGAATGCGTCGACCCTTAATGTATGCAGTTGTCTCGGGTGACGATTTTCCAAACAAACATTGGCGCAAAATGAGTAGATACAGGGGCACATACGTGGTTTTCAAAACCCTCCAAATGTGGTGCCGACTCCAACCAAAAACATTCAAACAATACTCACCACCGTGCCGCACCACGACCAACCAGAACGCCATATTCCATTATGCCTCCGGACGGTCACATACTCTGCTAGATCATCCACTCCGAGCCAGGTCAACAAGCACATCTTCTTCGCTGGTTTGCAACAATGGAGGATCCAGGCTCTCTGGGTCAAAGGAGTTCGATCCAGACTCTAATACCACTGCTACACGAGTTTGGAGAATTCCATGATCAAAATGCAGCGTTCTGTTATGTTTATTAATCACCGAAGGTCATATTTAAACAATCAGAATTGAACGAGACAGTTATGTTTCCATAACTTAAAAAATACTAGAAAGACCTAATCTATTTTCTAATCATAACTATATATTGTTGGAAAGGCAGAGGATTCAATCACACATATAACGCAAATATTTCACACATGAACAATGAGCTGCGACTCTTCAATTAATCTAAAACTCTGAATCATAAAACTCTCTTAAAACAATGAACCCGTGAAGGGTATTTAATCTAATTGACATGCACACACTCTCACACATAACTGAACTTAATCAACTCGCTTAACTCACTCTTTAACTCACTCACCAAATCTAACTGTAACTCAACTCAACTAATTCACTTAACTGATTGTATAATTCACTCAACTCTAACTCTGCATGCGGGAAGTACTTATATATTTTAGCACTCCCCCTTAATTACGACCGCTAAACTAAAACATAACTCATGACAACTCAAACATGCCTGCTGGTCTATGTCTCAGCTAGGCTTACAACTCCCAAGTTTCTTTTGTGAAACTCAAACAAATCTACTACTAATGGCTTTGTAAAGATATCAACCAATTTATCACTCGTTCTACAAGGCTTCAAGTGAACTTCTCCATTGCTCACAAGTTCTCGAATAAAATGATATGTAGTAACAGTATGCTTGCTCTTTTGATGAAACACACTATTCTAGGATAGTGCGATAGCTAATGTGTTGTCACAGTATATTGCTGTTGATCCTTGTTGTTTCTGCTTGAGTCCATCCAATACTCTTCTTAACCATACTGCTTGACATGCTGTTGAAGTTGCTGCTACATATTCTGCTTCTGCTGATGATAGTGTAACAATAGGCTGCTTCTTAGATGCCCATGCTATCATTCCTGAACCGAGGTGGAAAACATAACCGGATGTGCTCTTCCGATCATCCAAACTTCCTGAAAAATCACTATCTGTATATCCAATCAATTCTTTCTTTTCTGTACTTGCATACATTATGCCATAATCTCTGGTTCCTGCTATGTATCTCAGAATTCTTTTTCCAACGCTCCAATGTGTGTCTTTTGGAGTCTCCATGAATCTGGAAATCAGACTCACTCCCTGCATAATATCTGGTCTTGTCGCTGTGAGATACATGAGGCTGCCAACCAATATTTTGAATAGAGTTGGATTGACATCTGCCCCTTCATCATCCTTACTTAACTTTGTACCCATTGCAACTGGTGTAGGTACAGGTTTGGAATTATCCATCATAAATCTTTTCAACAAATCTGTAGCATACTTATTTTGACAAATAAAAATGCCTTTTTCAGATTACTCAACTTCAATGCCAAGAAAATATTTCATGAGACCTAGATCTGTCATCTCAAATTCTTTCATCATGGCTGCTTTAAATTCATCGATTTCAAGATCACTTGTAAAAATCATATCATCAACATATAAGCAAACTATCAAAATCTATCCATGCTCATTTACCTTTGTGTATAAGGTAGGCTCAATGCTGCTTCTACAAAATCCATTCTTAATCATATAACTGTCGATTCTGCTATACCATGCTCTAGGTGCTTGCTTCAGTCCATAGAGCGCTTTCTTCAATCTATAAACTTTGTCTTCTTGTCCTTCAACTTCATAACCTGGAGGCCGCTGCACATAAATTTCTTCTTCTAAAATTCCATTCAAGAAAGCTGATTTGACATCCATCTGATATACTTTCCACTTGTTCTGAGCTGCTGTCGCTAGAAATGCTCTTACAGTATCCAATCTAGCGACCGGAGAAAAAGTTTCTCCAAAGTCTATTCCTGGTTGCTGCGAGAATCCTTTTGCTACAAGTCTTGCTTTAAATATGTCAATCTCACCTTTCTCATTCACTTTAGTCTTGTACACCCACTTCACACCAATGAGATTTTTATCGTTTGGAAAATCAACCAAATTCCACGTATCATTCTTTTCAATTGAATTCATCTCTTCATCCATGGCTTGCACCCAATTGTCATCTCTGATTGCTTCTTCAAACGAAGAAGGTTGGAATGCCAAAAATGCAAAATTTGAACTAACATCCAAATCATCATAAATATCTTTTAAACTTCTCATCTTTTTCTTACCTGATTTGCTGCTTGGAGAATTCTGATCTGTGGATCTGCTTGAAGATCTATGCTTCTCTGAAAATCTTGGAGTCCTTGCTGGTGTGACTCTGTTTGGTGTCTTCTCTCTTGGTTCTTGCTGCTCCTCTTCTTCTACAAGATCATCTTCCATCAATGGTGTTTGAGCATCGGTTAGTGTGTCTACAGTCCCATTCCATGACTCTTGTTCTTTGAACACAACATCTCTGCTAATGATTGTCTTCTTTGTGACAGGGTTATACAATTTGTAAGCTTTTGACTGCTCACTATAACCAGTAAAAATACATTTTTCACTTTGATCATCTAATTTGCATCTTATTTGCTTAGGCACATGTGCATAGGCTACACATCCAAAAACTCTGAAATGAGATACACTGCAAGACATACTTGACCATGCTTCTTCTGGAACTCTGTTCATCATGCTCTTTTTAGGAGATCTGTTTATCACATAAATAGCGCATGCAACTGCTTCTGCCCAATACTCATTAGACAAGTGTCTTGCCTTCAACATGCTCCTTGTCATGTTCATGATTGTTCGATTCTTCCTCTCTGCTACACCATTCTGCTGTGGTGTGTATCTGGTTGTAAATTGTCTTCTGATTCCATGTTGTTTACAATACTCATGGAATGCCTTTGAATCGTATTCTCCATCACGATACGATCTCAATGCCTTGATCTGTTGATCACTTTGGTTCTCCACCAAAGCTTTGAACTCTTTGAACTTTGCAAAAGTTTTAGACTTTTGCTTCAAAAAGTAAACCCAAGTCTTCCTACTATAATCATCAATAAAGGTGAAGAAGTAACAACTTCCACCAATCGACTGTGTCCTCATAGGTCCACACAAGTCGGTATGCACCAATTCAAGTGGTTTCTTTGCTCTGTAAGAAACTCCTTTTGGAAAAATTTCATGGTGTTGCTTTCCTAAGATGCAACACTCACACGTGCTAGTAGGTTCTTTGATGGGAGGTAAACCTCTTACTATTTGTTTTTGCTGCAACAATCTTAAACCGGAAAAATGAAAATGTCCAAACCGAAAGTGCCATAACCAGTAATCATCAGAACATGCAGTTGTAAAAGAACTAACCTGATCATTGTAGTTCATAATGAGAGGAAAGAGTCTGTTCCTCGTCATCTGCACCTTTGCAATCAACTGCTTGCTTGAGGATTTGTCGTAAATAACACACTGTTGCCCCTAAAAGATAACTTTGTATCCTTTTTGCATCATTTGACCAACACTAATCAGATTGTGTTTGAGTCCAGGGACATAGTATACCTCTGATATGGTCTTTGGCTCCCCCTGCTTGGTCACAATGTTGACCACTCCTTTGCCATCTACAGCCACAGTCTTGTCAGTCCCAAACTTTACCTCTGTCTGCACTGAGACATCCAAATTAGCAACCAAATCCTTGTTTCCTGTCATGTGGTTACTGCAACCACTGTCTAATAGCCAAACCTTATCAGACGGTACATGCATGGTGTTGCATGCTAGAAACATAGAGTCAGTATTTTCTGTACTAACATTAGCTCTCTGATTGCCTTGACCTGCAATCTTCTTCCTACAATCACGAGCATAATGACCAAATCTATTGCAGTAATAGCACTTTACCTTTGATTTGTCAGACATTTGATTGTTATGAAAGCTTCTGCTGCTACTGCTTCCACTTTGATGCTCATGATCATCTCGGCCATCTCTGTGACCGCCATAGTTGTTGCCTCGTCCTCTGCCTCTCGATCGACCTCTGCCTCGACCTCTGGAAATATAGACTTGACTTTGGAAGGCAGTTTCCAATGTGGAATTCTTATTTCTGTCTATCCTTTCCTCATGCGATAGAAAATATCCCATCAACTCATCAATTGTGAGTTTTTCCAAGTCCTTTGCTTCTTCTATGGCTGTGACCACAACATCAAATTTGGTTGACAGGGATCGAAGAACCTTCTTGATCACTATTCGATCTTTAATATCTTCGCCATAGATTTTTAACTGATTGACGACAGACATGACCCTATTCATGAAGGAGTCAATGTCCTCTGTCTCCTTCATCTGCAAAATTTCGAAATCTCTCCTAGTATTCTGCAATTTAAAAATATTAACTTTGGCCATACCTTGATAGCTGGTCGCCAAGGTGTCCCATGCCTCCTTTGCTAACAAGGTTATCATGATCTTCTGGAACACGGCTCGATCTACTCCCTGCTGGATTAGAAGCAATGCTTGTGCATTCTTTCGCTTATCTTTCTTCCACTGTTCCCTCTCTGCATTACTGAGGGCTCGTTCTTCTGCATCATCTTGAGGTTCTGCAAACCCATACTTGACATGATCCCATACATTATGCGTTTTTAGCATGGTCTCCATCCTAATGGCCCACACATCATAATCCTTCCCTGTGAAAGAAGGAATTTGTGGCTGGAAGTTGCTTGTAGCCATCTTTCTTCAAACAAAAGTTCACTGCTGAAACCCTAAAATTTTTTGATATGCTTTGCAAAGCTCCAAAAAACAACCTTATAATAAAACCCTAGGTTTTATTATTTTTTATTATTTATATAAAAAATTCTTTAAAAAAAAAAATCTTTATATAAAAAAAAAATCCTTTCTTAAAAAAAACTTATGGTAAAAACTCCACCTTTTAAAGCCTCTTTGTAATACGCTTATGAAAGGCCCCTTTAAAAAATACTTTATTATAATCCCACTTTAAACAAATCTTTGAAAGTCCCCTTTTTGAATTTGAAAAAGAACACCTCACGTGCTTTATGTATGGCCCTTTTAAATAATCATTCGCATTAAATTTTAACACGAAAAATTTTCAAACCTTTTAAAATTTAATACGAATGGTCAACAACGTGCTAACGTGCTTGTTGCTTGTTTGCCTTGCATTCAAACATAGTTCCCAATACTCTTGTGCTGCATTAGTTCCTTAACGCATTGGAAATTGAAGATGCATGCGTGCGTCAAAATCGACGCAAGTTTTCCGTTTTTTACGCGGTTCTCTACAGTGGGAACCAACGTTATAACACTTTGTCTTTAATTTACAGCGGCGTTATAACGTAAAAACGCGGAATTTTTTTTTTCCTTCTCACACACGGATGATTGCTAATCCGTTTTTCTTACGTTCTCTGTGACCTTGCTCTGATACCAATCTGTTGGAAAGGCAGAGGATTCAATCACACGTATAACGCAAATATTTCACACATGAACAATGAGCTGCGGCTCTTCAATTAATCTAAAACTCTGAATCATAAAACTCTCTTACTCTCTTAAAACAATGAACCCGTGAAGGGTATTTAATCTAATTGACATGCACACACTCTCACACATAACTGAACTTAATCAACTCGCTTAACTCAATCTTTAACTCACTCACCAAATCTAACTGTAACTCAACTCAACTAATTCACTTAACTGATTGTATAATTCACTCAACTCTAACTCTGCATGCGGGAAGTAATTATATATTTTAACATATACAATATCCCAAAGGATTACAACAACTATAACTGACAAGAAATAATCAATGTTTATGAAAGGCCAATGATTGCAGGTTAAATTCCATTTGCAGATTGGAACATGTCGGTGGCATAACACCCATCAATCAAAACAACAATCACATTATTTAGGTCACTCGTATCATTAGGGAAATGCTAGTCACATTGTTAGAATAAAATGTCATAATGATTTGGGAAAATTGGGAGCTGATATTTTCTTGTTGAAGGTCATGTGCATACTAATTACTTTGAAATAATTCAAGACCAGAGTAATACTAAACGAGACATGATTTTGATGCAGGAATGTATCTTCAAGCTAAAATTGATCACAAGATAATAATACTAGAAAAATGCATATTCAATTTGATGTTCCCTAATTGATACACCAAACTCCAAAAGTTCGATAGTTTCTATATAGTTATGCCAAATGTGGTATTATTGAACTGTTGTAAATAGATTAATAGTATTGTGAATGCATCTATTCTGCAATGTCCCTACAGTGAATGAATTGGTGTCAATAGAGGGGAGCAACAACCGAGACCTTGATCTGCTAAGTATACATAAACCACACAAGCTCATGATATTGTAAGATAAACTAGGAAGTTTGTGCAATAATGGCTTAATATGCTATTGTGTATTTCTGTTAATTTTATTCTAAAACTAAATTGTGAACGACCACAATCAATAACCAAGGAAGTACGGTAATTTAATTTGGCAGATGCATTATTTAATAATAAAAAATACTTTTAGTAAGAACGCGTGAAAAACTAGTAACCACAAGAAGAGACATATATCATTGTGGTCAACTCGAACGGGGTCGCTGAAATGGGTTCAGTGAAAGGGGGCAATGGAAACATAAATGAAATGATATTTTAAGGTTCACGAGACTAAAAATAGTCTATAGGACTATCAATTCCCTATTTTAGTCTATAGGACTATAAATTCCCTATTTTTAGCCTTTTGCAATTTAATCATTTTCTTATTCAAATTATGATTAATTGGCCCAACCTTCCAACAATCTCCTCGCCGAAAAGACAATGCCAAGAAATTGATGCTAACATATTCCCATAAATTTCTCTGATGTCTTTAAACGCATCACATTCCAAAATGATTTTTTTTTTTTTTCTTTTTCTCCGATTCCACTGCCCCAGATTTGCAAAATGTACACACTTGTTCTTCCTAAGCTTCTTTAGGCCTTTTCCACCATCCCTGTTTCACACCGAAGTTTATGTGAGTTGTTTCTTAATTGAGCAATAAGAACCTTTTCCACCCAAGAATGCTAGCTCCAATGTACTCTTTTTGGTGTAAATCACACGTAGGGTTGAATTCCTCAATGTAGTACTTCTTCTTTCTACCCAACTCTTTTCTCCATACCCGTTTATGAAACTTCTCCATAATAAATTTTTTTAGCTCCTTGTTATTTCTGGGACATGCATTGAGGTAGATATCCCATTTTTGCATCCATGTGTAGTTTTTTATCATCCATGTTTTCTTTCTTTCACTCATTCCTTCGTTGAAGATAACATTATGCCATCTAACTAATCCCATTTGCTCAATTATTTTTAGATATATTATGAGCAGCACCATAGAAATTGCTTCGATGGGAGTTGCTCTTGTTTCACTTAGTATTATATCATAAGGTACGAAACTTTTTATTTTGAACTTTCTCGATCAATCTTTTTTAGATTTTCTCAATTTGTTTCGTTTTTGAGACGGGGGTGCTGCTCTCACACAATTCACACCCATATAACATCACTGGACAAATTAGGAGTAAAAAAAACACTTTAATCATTTTCCAATCCCACATCTCTACCTCTCTACATCTATTTTGAAGAGCATATAATGCGATCCACCCTCCTAAAATTCTCTTCTTTCTACAGTCGTCCCAATTAAGTTTATTACTGAAATAGATCTCGAGGTACTTGTATTCATTTACTTCTTCAAGAATGTTTCCTTCAAAGAAGAATGTATGCTGGCTCTGCTTCCTTTTATTAGAGAAAATCATTATTTTGGTCTTACTAGTATTGAATTGCATCCCCATTGCTCTACAAAAATGATCAAGGGCATATAGATGCATATGCAATCCATGGGCCAATCTATAAATCAATACAAGATCATCAGCATATAAAAGAAGCTTTATCACAAACTCCCCCAACCGAACACCATCTCCACCTTGCAGATTTAGCCACTCTTCTTGTTTATCAATGTATAAACAAAAAAGAGTGGGGGATAGAGGGAAACCTTACTTGACTCCAATGTCACTTCTAAAGCTTTCTGAAATAACTAATCAGGTTCTAATTTTGACTTTAACCTATAATGCAAAGGAATTTCAAGTTCTTCCATTCTATGCCACAACGTATCTGTAGGGACTGTGTCAAATTAATTTTTGACTTAAAAAAAGTAACATAATACTTCTTCTTTGTCCCCACAAACATTTTCAGTAATGTGTCTCAACGTGATACCATGATCCATTGTAGAATGCTTCGGCCTAAAACCTGCTTGTCCTTTTTCCTTCTTTTCTTTTACTTCTTCCCATTTACTGATTCTATTTTCTACCATGTTGCCGAAAAGATTTTCCAACAAAGGATTGATAATAATGGTTCTATAATTGGAAGGATCATTAATGTCTCCAATTTTAAAAAGGGGTATTTCCAAGCTATTTGTCCAGTCTCTTGGGAATCCTTGTTGAATGATGTTGTTGAATATTACCATGATGTGCAGTGCAAGAGTGTTCATTCCCCATTTTAGATACTCTACTTGAAGTTCAACCAAGTCCTTTTCCTTTCTTGTTTTCAGCTTCTTACTTCCAATCTCCACCTCCTGTAACATGAAGAGCTTTGTAGTTGTGTTGATCCCGGGGGGAGGCTTTGCCTTTGATTCTTTGGCTATAATATTATTTTCGATTTGCTTCTTCCTTGGTTGAAGTTCCTGCCAGAAAATATTTGGGTTATTCTTGCCTAGGTATATTAAATCTTCACGCCTTGTTTGCATGAACTGATATTTTTTCCTTTTTAGTATCTACTTATATAACTTTACATTCATATTCTCCTTTCTGCCTTTTTCAAGGTTCTCCTTTCTATTTTGAATTCCTCATCAAACCAAGCATTTATAGGAAAAAAAATTGATTCTGATTTCCTATTTTTTTCTCTTTTGCACTTCTCAAGTGCACTTTGAATTATATTTTTTAACTCATGAATATTGAAGCTTTGGAAACCAGTTTTCTCCTTTTGAATTAATCTCTCTAGAATTGTCTTGAAGATAGTACCATTTTCTCGTGTGAGAATAATTTTGCCCCTTGATAGCGATTACCAAGAGCATTGAGTTTTCCTCCTATGATGCCTTTCTTCTAACCATGATAACTTTATATAAATTGGGTTATGGTATGATTTTAAGTCCTAAATATTCTCTCCAATCTTAACTTCATCTATCTTTTCTATCAATATTTGTCATAGTCAATGACA
The DNA here is from genome assembly GCA_034641835.2 of Pinus albicaulis. Taxonomy (NCBI): domain Eukaryota; kingdom Viridiplantae; phylum Streptophyta; class Pinopsida; order Pinales; family Pinaceae; genus Pinus; species Pinus albicaulis. The sequence goes on from CM076580.1 coordinate 784,939,364, forward strand.
CTTACCCCATTGTATGTGTTGCAAGTGAAGTTCCCATATGTTTCTATCTATCTAGACCATTGAAAATAATTAAGTTGAAAGCACCACACAGTGCAAAAAAATAATCTCCAAAATGATTTCTAACTTTGTCATCTTCTGAACACCTCACCCATTGGGGATTCTCCTCTTCAGTGAGCCAAATAGGTTTGTGATCCTCTTTGCAACAAAGAATACTAGCCTGTTGATTTGTTGTTCTAGCATTGAAATATCCCACTAAAATAACTTCTCCCTACTGAGAGTACGTGGAAAAATCTTGATTTAAAGCTGCATATGGATCCTTGTTGTCTAACCCCTTATTTTTGTAAGTTTTTGAGACTTGAGGGGAAAAATAACATGTTGCAATTTTTATGTGATTCTCATTCTCTGATATTTTGAGCCATAAATATTGTTTATTTTCATCTTATTTCATTAACTGAATGTGGTGAACTTATTTTTATTTCACTAAAACTCGTATCCCCCCATACCCTTTGCCATTTTCTGCCACCTTGTTCCAAACTGCTAAAATAACCATCAAACGCAGGAGTTTTGCAACCATCATGTTCATGAGTTACCGCGAGACAAATTATGTCTCCACCTTCTGCAATAGGCCCTAACCCAAGTCCCCTCCTCCAAGGGTAACCTCTACAATTACAGAAAACTAAATTTAGGTAGACCCAGGTAGGATTTGACTGCTATGCATTTTGGTACATAAGACTCAAATTTGAGTCTTCACCTCTTTTCATCCATTTTGATCTTGTTGTTTTCCTCCCTATTATCAAATTCTCTATTTTTTATTTAATACTAGATTCTGTTTTTCCCTGAGGCCCAAACACTGCAATAATTGCTTTACCATTGTACAACCATGCCCTTTTCCCTTCACTTCTTGCTGCTATAATTTTCTCCACTTCTTCCCTTCTCTCACATTGTTGTTTGCTAGTTAAATCTTCATCTAGAAAGAAGTGTGAACCTTTCAAGAATTAATTTTTTCTCAAGAGATGGTGTTTGTCTTGTACGATTTCCATGGTGACTTGTATGGGTTGTTGCCTCTCTTCACATATCTTCCCCACCCTCCTTGCTTGGAAAATTTTTCCTTTCCATTGTAGTTTTTATTTCAGAAAGTCTCTTGTCAAATTGAAAGTAGTTTCATTCTTCCCATAATATCTTATTCCCCTGATAATAAAGTTTGTTTCCCCGCCCTTTCTTTCTTTGTGTTCTCTTTCCTTTGCTCTATGAGCACTTGCATCTTCTTCTTCCTCTGTCCTTATGTGACCATTAGCATCTTTATCTCTAGCTTTGATTTCTTTTGGATCGTATTTCCTATTGTTCTTTTTTTCCTTCTCTTTCGAAAGTCTATTTGTTGGGACACTTGTATATATACCCGAGTTTCTTTAAAAATTATCACATCCTTGTTTGCTGCTATTGATTCTTTCATGGTTTGCCACACTATATTCATGCTTTCCATTCTTGTTTTCTTGTCTCTAGAGCCTCTTGTAACATTGTTACCTGTACTTTTAAATTATAATGCCTTCCATTAAACATTGATATGCAAATGTGATCTCTGAAATTTTGTGGTCTCTTTCCCTTTCTTTGGCTTCCAAAATCTCCAACCTTGTCCTGGCCTTCACCAGTTCTTGGATATAGAGATCCGATGACCAAACAAGAGCTGTAGATGTGGGACTGTAAATGATTGAATATTATTTATTTTCTTTCTCTGGAACTATTTTCTTCTTCTTTTATCCCATTTATGGAGAGAAAGCCTACGGCTTAAAATTCCCTGATATTGTTTTGTATTTACCCAAATCCACTTTCTTTTTTTTTTTCTGTTGAAGAAATTTTGACTTGACCCAAATGATTTGTTTCCACAAAACCTGATATTTCTTTGCCATTTTCAACATTTAGTATTGATTTTCTTTCCATTTTAAGATGTAATACAACTTTGAGACTTTTCTGAAAACTTGTGAAACCAATGTTGTTTCCCTTGGCGAGGAAGCGACATTTCCAAGATCTAAAAGGGGGTGTTGGTAAAATTCGAGGAAGATCAAATTCGTTCAAAATCGTAAGGGTTTTTTTCATTTTTTAAAATACTCTTAAACCTCTCTGTGCTTGTGTATGAACTCTGATGAAGAGTGAGGGACGTGTTATAGAATTTTCATTCTATAGGAGGCATGCCAGTGGCCCTTTTAAACAATTGGGGTTTCATTCATTGATGAATGCTATTCGAATCCTGGACCGCAGAGAAGAGAAAGGCCCTGAACCGAGGAGATTAGAATGTGATGTGCGTGAAATGGTTCTGACTCTAATCCACGCCCCTCCAAAAAAGAGAAATAAAAACATTGAATGGAAAGTGGCAAACGTTTGGAGTTTAGCCTACGCTCAAGAGAAAACAACTTTGTAGTTGTACTTCTTATGGTGGTAGAAGAACAATTTTTTGTAGTGTTGCCTATAACTAAGAAGGAAAATACTATTGTGTGGTGAGAAGGATGAAACCTAACACTATCCATGACTCAACATCCATCCACAGGATTTTATTCTATACATCATGTGCACCTGCCATATTCACTTGTTCGGTTTGACACCTATCCATTAAAGGTCTATTTGAGACCCTTGGAGGCACAAAAATTTATCAAAGATGCAAATAAAGGAAGTTTGAAACAATGGTTAAAAAAAAAAAAAAACTTGTGGTTGTGTGTAGATTACTACTAACTATTAGAGGCATTGTAGCCATTTAGAGCATAAGAGCACTCTGTATAATACAACCAAACACTTGAGCCTTGGAGCCAAGAAAAATAGCCACTTGGTATATGTGTTTTTGTTTGTGATAATAGCAAAAATTTCCCGTAGAGTCGTAGTGGTTATTGTTTTGACATACTTATTTATAACTATGAGTGGTGTGCATGTTACATAAGGCCATAATGGACCACTTTCTATTCGTTGATAAATGAATTCCACATAACTGTTAGTAGAGAAAGATCCTTGTATAGGGTAGGGAATAGAGGCCTAGTAGCCTCCAAAAGATAGAGTACTCTATATAAGCCTAAGAACAAAACAAATATAGAGAACATGTTGTTGTTTTTTGTTTTATGTTTTTAAATTTAGCAATAATACATGTTGGTGAAGTGAGTATGTTATAAGTATCTCATTTATAGATTACTTCCTCAAAGAACGTTATCACATTAGGTTGCTTAAATTTATGGGAAAGTATAAGGATGTTCTTTCTTTCACCTCGACATTTACTTGTACTGGGTGCAGGTGTTCGCTCTCCTGCTGTGTTGACCTTGCTCCTAGATTGCACTATTCGCACAGCTCCTTCTGCTCTCAGAGTTATGAAATCCACTCTGTCTCTCTCCCTGTGGAGATTGATACTGGCCAATCTTCTACCCTCAGTTTGGGCACTTCCTGCTCTTTCAATTTTAGAACTTTTCATCTGAATTCAATGCCTCGTTTGCAACATAGGCTGAGAAGCAGGAGGGGCTCATGCCGTGGCGGTCCCTCTCATCGCCCTTCTCCCTCCTCGCCTAGCTCCTCCTCTCCGCCTTCTGATTCCTTGAGAGGAAGATATCCTGAGACTCGTAGCAGCAGAAGCATTTTGGCGGGGCGTGGGAGTGCTATGCAGGCTCGAAACCTCTCCAGTTTTCTCCTGGGTCAGCAACACAAAGCTCAATTCCGCTTCCCCTGCTTGCTCAACATGCCCACTGTCACGTCCACTATCACTATTGATTTCAAAGAAGAGCCACCTGATTCGATTTCCAAACTTTCTGACTCACCTCCGGTGCATTTAGCGTCCGATAGGCCCTGTTCTCCTCCTAAAGCTGGTCAGAAGCGTAAGATGGATGAAGGCGGTTCCTCGCAAGACCCCTTCATGGATTCTGTTGTGGGCGTTCTCAAGGGAGGCTGCTCTACTGCTCTGGCTGTCGAGACTCTGGTGAACACTTCCATACAGGTTGCTCCGGATGATATTGTTGCTGGGCAGGACGAGGATGACCCTGACGCTCACGCTTGCCTTGTGGTCGAGTCGCCTCCTTCTTCACAAGGTAATTAATGGCCTTTATTCACTCAGGCCTGTTTTTTGGCTGCTCTTTGTGCTCGGATCTGGTTTTTGTATGATGACGCTATTCAACTGGCTCTACTTCTACTGCTCTTTTGATTACCGGTTTCCTCTTCGGGGGCGGCGACTCATTTTGTATAAGAATGTTCATGTTCACATCTCTGAAGCTATATGCTGTAGGTTGATATACTGTTTAGATTCTCCGGTCGGTTTCCCCTATGAGGGCGGCTTTTTTGTGCTTAGATGTCTTTCTGTGTTTTACTGCTGTATCTGTCAATCGACACTGTATGTCGTTATTATGGCAAACCATCATGGCTGCACTATAATGCCCATCTCTCGGGCCAGAACCTCTGAGGTCTCGGCCTCCATGTAATTCTTTTTTTTTTTTTGTATATTAATAGATTAAACTTACTAAAAAAAAAAAAAAAAAAAAAAAAAAAAAAACATTGACCTATTTTTTCCCATAGGGCATATAATAGTCAATCATTAGGTACATTGTTAAGAAACTCCTTGTGTGAAGGTCACCGATTAGAGACCCCATGGATAGTCCCACCAGTGTAGTTGTACAAAAAAAATATTGACTTCTTTTGGTAGTTCGTGGACATTGATAAAATTATATTATATCTAATCATATCTTAGTTGCGGCTTGGTGTGCATTTTATAAATGCCATTGACCGAGCCCTTTGCTTGTAACTTTTGCTTACATTTGGTGATTTAATTACCTTTAGTTTTTATTTAGTTCTCTCTGTTAGGTACCTATATTACTAGTATAGTCCCTTATTGTTGTTAGTGTAACCCCCTTATTTTTATTGTTGTACCCCTGTAACCCCCATATTGTTATTATTGTGCCATTAAATTATTATTGTTAGGTCGGTTAGGATTACATTGTGGCCCCATGGAATCCTATATATAGAAAGGAGGTTTTTTCATTTGTACCATCCAAGAATTGTTCATTTATGTAATGTATTGGAGGTTGCCCCCTCGAAGTGGTTGATTTCTAAGGCGTTGATCTCTCTTTTATTCCATTTTTGGAGCTGGTTTCACAACATTTGGTATCAGAGCTTTGGATTCTAGGGTTTCACTGCCCCAAACAGGTCATTGTGGCATTTTCTCTATAACAGTTTTTCTACAAAGGTTCAGAAGCTGAAATTTTTAGAGTGAAGAGCCGAAATCCCGAGGAACATCATCGCAAAATTTCAAAGCTTGAGTCGTAATATTTCCGGATATATGATCTATGGAAGTTAGGCCTTTTTCAGGCTCCTGAATTTAACCTAAACAGGTCATTGTGGCATTTTTGCTATAAGTTTTTTTCTACGAAGGTGCAGAAGCTTAAATGTTTAGGGAGCGAAGAATAAATCTTGAGGAAGAGTATCACAAAATTTCAGAGATTGGTTCACAACATTTTCGGAGATATGGTCTGTGGAAGTTAGGGCTTATTCTGGGTCCCGAATTTCATCTCAAAGAGGTGATCATGGGAAAATCTTCATAAATGTCTCTCTGAGCATCATATTAGAATTCTATAAAAAGTGGTCGCAATTACACAGACTGCGGTTTCTTGTCTATCAATTTCAGAGCCGAAGGAGGAAACAGTGACATGTGGCAAGCCGTACAAGTTCGCTCTACTGAACCAGTCCATAATTAGATCATTTTGGGAGATTGGACATAACTTTGCCTTGAAGAATCCAAATCAGGTCAGAATGGTGGCATTTGAAAGAGGATCTAGAGGGCTACCCCAGGGAAAAATTTTAGATATTGAAGATTTTAAATCATAGAGATAATTCAGTTTAAATATCGAGCTCCTCAAAAGCAAGGAAAATGTGTGTATTTTTTGTCCAAATTGCATAAGTCTTGTGTAAAAAAATTAGTTTGAAGTGATTCCAAGGGCCTATTGAGCATATATTTCTGTATTGGCTTCTGAAATTCCTCCTAAAAATAATTCAACACCTATTAAGCCCTCAGAATACTCTAGTATGACTCATGAAGATGAAGAATTGCAACATGATCTATCAAAATTGCAAGAGCAAGTGCACCAAATTTCGCTCTCGCAAAGAGCAACAAAAAATTAAATGGAAGTTTTGAAGAAAGGCGTGGAAGCGAAGATGGATGGTTTGAAGAATAACATGGATGGTTTGAAGAAAGGCGTGGAAGCTAAGATGGAGGAAATGGAAGAAAAAATGAAAGACACCATCGAAAACATGAAGAATGATCTAAAAGCAGACATGGGAGGTTTGAAAAAGTTGATACAAGAAATGATTCCTAATGGCTAAAAGATAGTAGAGGAAAATCATGATGAGAAACAAATGAATGTTAATCGTGATTTCATAAACTCTAATGTTGGATTGAAGAACCACCATATTCCAAAGATGGATATGAGGAAGTTTGATGGCAAGGATCCCGTAACATGGATACTACAGATGGAACAATATTTTGATCTCAATAATGTGCAAAACAAACAAAAGGTATGCATTGCCACTTTAAATTTAGAAGAAAATACATTTGTATGGTATCAATGGCTTTGCTCCCATAAAAAAATTGTCACTTGGTCAATTTTTACGGATGAAATGATAGCACATTATGAGGATAAAAAGAGCAACACCTTCTTTAGCCAATTGATAAATCTCAAACAAAATGGTTTAGTGGCAGAGCACATTGAGGACTTCCAAAAATTGAATATAAGGGTAACTGATATTCCATAGGAACACATGATTGAGGTCTTCATAGGGACTTTAAGGATAACATCCAACATGAAGTTCGCATTTGGGAACCTAGTTCATTGGAGAAGGCATCTAGGTTGGCAAGAAAAAATGAATGTAAAATTATGGCGACAAGGAAGCCTACCACTCACATCTATAAAGATGGAAGTGTTGCTACTCCTAGACTTCCACAACCTACAAGGCTGACACCACAACAATTGGAAGAAAAAAGAGCAAAAGAGCTTTGCTACAGTTGTGATAAAAAATACACTAAAGGTCATAAGTGCACCGAGAGGAAATTATTTTACATAGATTGTGAAGAGGAGGAAGAAAATGAAGAAGAAACTTCAAAAGTAGAGGATATACACCAAGAAGAAACCCTATAAGAAGAAGAAATGAGTCTGACCATATCATGTAATGCATTGGCAGGAATTACCACTCCTCAAATTTTCAAGATAGAAGGAAATATCAAGAAGAAAAAGGTAATAGTGTTGATTGATTCAGGTAGTACCCATAATTTTATTCATTGTAAGGTAGCCAAGGAATTGAATTGTTTCCTATACCCAACACCAGAATGTCAAGTGATGGTTGCAAATGGAGGAACTATAAATTTATTTGGAAAATGCCATAATATCAAGCTAACCATGGGGGAATATGTATTGAATAGTCCAATGCTTTCCGTCCCAATGGGAGGTGTTGATGTTGTACTAGGAGTACAATGGTTACAATCTTTGGGGACGGTAGCTTTTAATTTTCAAGAAATTTTCTTGAAATTTTTTTTGGAAGGAAGGGAAATCAAATTACGGGGTATCGCAGGGAAGCTAGGAAAGGTCATAAGCTCTAATGTCATGACAAATATTCTGAAGAAATAACAACGGGGTGTAATTGCACAATTATGCTCACTAGAAGTTCCAACATCAAAATCATCTATTTCTCCATATCTCCAAAAAGCCTTGGACAATCATTCCAAGGTGTTTGATACTCCCAAAGGACTCCCACCTATTCATTATCATGATTGTGCTATTAATTTGATTCTAGGAAGTGTTCCTCCAAACATCAGGCCTTACAGATATCCTTATGTCCAAAAGAGCGAAATTGAACGTATGATTGTAGAAATGTTAGAGGCTGGTATAATTCAACCTAGTCAAAGTTATTTCTTTGCTCCAGTAGTATTGGTGCACAAGAAAGATGGATCATGGCGCATGTGTCCGGATTATAGGGAGCTCAATAAGCTATTGAAGATTGCAACAAGAAACAGTGAAGGAGGCATCCTGAAACATCATTCCTGATCCTAGTTGGAAAATGATCACCTAAACTAGCTGGGGCCCACACAGGGGATTTTTGTCACAAAGTCTATTTTTAGACATGTTGATCATATTCTATGAGTTGCAGGATGCTATTTGTGGATGGTTGGTCAAGTTGGAAAAATAGATTGATTTCTATTTCTAGACATATTGGGCAGAATCTATTTTTAGATTGCCAGTCTAAAAATAGATACGTCGAATATTATTAGCTCTTAATAATATTTGGACTCTAAACATTATCTTATTCTCTTGGAGCACTTCAGTTAAGTGCACAAATGTGGCACAGGAGCTGACATAAGGAATTACGCTATTCCTAAGGGTTAGGTGGAGCTATTGCATGGAGACTTCAGTTAGAACTCATGTGACAAAGTTTGGTGGAGTTGTAGAAGTAGTTGGTGGAGTTGTGTTCAGTTTAACTCAGTTAGACACAATTGAGCTAGTTGTATATAGTCTAACTGATTGATACACTAGTGAGAGTGGTGTGAATTAATTAATAATTAATTCACTAAATATTAACTCATTAATCAACTGAAGAATACATCAGTTAACTACAGTGCATGGACAGTTCAGTGGAGACTAGTGGAGAGGTAGGTGAAAGAGCAAGTGTGACTATCAGTTGTGACTATAGTGATGCATGGTTTGCATCCAAAACTCAGTAGAGATGCCTATAAGATTGTGTGAGCAAGGCTGGGGAAATTTGAACTCATCTAGAGCCATTCTTCAACAGGGATTGCGCAGTAGAGGCAGGCTAAAGGCTGGCAAAGATCGGTGCATGGATTTGCAAGATCAGGCTTGATTAGTGTGTAGCGATTGGATTGTAATGAGAGCTTGTGATAAGCTTTGTATGAGGATTGTTACATTATCTCTATGACATATATTATATACAGATAGTTGGGGTTTTTAGCTTCAGGCTTTCCCGTTAAAACAATTGTGTTAATGTGTGTGAATTTTTATGGTTTCATGTGTGCATTGCAATTGTGTTTATTTCTGCATGTGATGATCAATGGTGGAATAGATTCTATATTGTGCATGAAGTTAAAATAGTGTGTGATCAGGAGAATCTTGGACATATGCATGCTTAGTGTATATAATTTCTACATAAGCTCACTATTAAAGATAAATTTCCCATTCCTGTGATTGATGAATTATTGGAAGAATTACATGGAGCAATTTATTTTACCAAGTTCGATCTTCATTCCGGATATCATCAAATTAGAATGAAGACTGAAGATATTACGAAGACAACATTTCGAACTCATGAGGGTCATTATGAATTTTTGGTCGTGCCTTTTGGCCTTACCAATGCACCTTCTACATTTAAATGGTTGATGAATTCCATTTTCAAGCCCTTCCTTAGAAAATTTGTGTTGTATTTTTTGATGATATACTAATCTACAACATGTCTTGAAAGGATCATGTTCAACATGTTGATAGGGTGCTCAAACTATTGGAGGAGAAGCAATTCTATGCAAAAACATCCAAATGTTTCTTTGGAGTACAAGATGTGGAATATTTGTGTCATATTGTATCTCACGAGGGTGTTAAGGTAGACCCTAACAAAATTAAAGCCATTAAGGAATGGAAAGTCTCCACAACCATAAAGCAGTTGCGAGGATCTCTCGGGTTAACAGGGTATTATCGCAAGTTTGTTAAGAATTATGGGAGAATAGTAGCACCTCTAACAACATTATTGAAGAAAGATGCATTTTCATGGACTCCTGAAGCAACTAAGCCCTTTGAACATATTAAAGAGGCAATGTGCCTAGCACCGGTATTAGCTATGCCAGACTTCACAAAAACCTTTATTGTGGAATGTGATGCCTCAGGAAATGGAATTAGTGTTGTTTTAATGCAAGAAGGAAGACCCATTACTTTTGAAAGTCGTCCAATCAAAGGAAAGTATTTACAGAATGCTATTTATGAGAAGGAAATGTTAGCAATACTACATGCACTAAACAAATGACGACCTTACCTAATGGGAAGACACTTCAAGGTAAAAACTGATCATGATAGTCTTAAACACATTTTGGAACAAAGACTATCTTCAAAAGAGTAGCAAAAATGGGTCACAAATATGTTGGGTTATGACTTTGAAATAATCTACAAAAAGGGAAGCTAAATGTTGTTGCAGATGCACTCTCAAGAAAGAATGATGAGGTGGAAGCATTGCTTTGTGCCATTTCTATTATCCAACCTATCCAGCAGTTGGATAGCAGGAAGCAAGGAGATGAATGGAAGAAGGACGAAGAAGTGTGGGTTCTCATTAAAAAGTTGTCGAAGATCCTAGTTCATATGTGATACATTTTGTTGGAAAAATGATTCCTCGTAGTACAAATATCACATATATTTGCAAGAATCTAGCTACAACAAAAGATTCTCTTTGAGATTCCACCGCTGCTCCTTTCGGAAGTTACTCGGGATTTTTAAAAAAATTTATCACGGGGCGGAAAAGTATTTTTTGGGATGGCCTTAAGCCCGATAAAATTTTGTGGCGATGTTTTAGTTGACCGAAGAAATAAAGTTGAGACAATTAAGACCCCAGGTCTTCTACAACCTTTATCCATTCCAAGTCAACGTTGGGAGGAGATTTCAATGAATTTTATCACAAGTTTACCTAAGTCCAAAGGAAGGAGTGTCATCATGGTGGTAGTTGATAGACTTACCAAGTATGCACACTTTTGTGCATTATCTCATCCATTTAAAGTGAGTACAGTTGTTACTGCATTTATGGAAACAATTCAAAAGCTACATGGAAACCCGAAGATTATTGTAAGTGACAGAGATCCCATTTTTACAGGAAATTTTTGGACGAAATTATTTTCTTGTTTGGGTACTCAACTAGCTCATAGCTCAACTTATCATCCTCAATCCGATGGTCAAACAGAGATAGTAAATAAATGTTTGGAAGAATATATTTGTTGTTTTGTATCTGATAAGAAAGCACAATGGTTCAAATGGTTACCTCTCGCTGAATGGTGGTATAACACTTCCTTCCATACTGCAGAAAAAATTACCCCATTTATGGCACTTTATGGATATCATCCACCATCCATCACATATTCTTTAAGGGAAAATGCTAGGGTACAAGCAGTGGAGGATCACATCGAGCATCAACAAGAAGTTCTCCAACTCTTAAAGGATAATGTAAATTTGGCACAAAATCGAATGAAACAACAGGCATATCAACATCATAATGAGAGAAGTTTTGATGTGGGAGACTGGGTATTTTTACGGCTACAACCATACAAAAAAATGTCCCTAAAGCAAGCTAAGAAGGATAATAAATTATTTCCAAAGTACTATGGTCCTTACAAGGTTTTGCAAAAGATTGGTACTATGGCATACAAATTGGAGCTTCTTGCTTCTTCGCGAGTGCATCCAGTTTTCCATGTTTCATGCTTAAAGAAGGTTATAGGGGACAAACTTCCAGTTCAAAAATATTTCCAGAACTTGATGAGGAAGGAAAAACCATATTGGAACCTGAAGCAGTCACAGAAACAAGAAATCGACAACTACGAAATCGATCAATTTCAGAGTATCTCATCAAATGGAAGAACTTACCCACTGAAGATTCTACAATGGAGAATGAGAATTTTAGACAAAAGCACCTGGAGCTACTCAAGCATTGAGGACAAAAATTTTTGAAGGAGAGGAGCATGTTAGGTCCCTATATTACTAGTATAGTCCCTTATTGTTGTTAGTGTAACCCCCTTATTTTTATTGTTGTACCCCTGTAACCCCTATATTGTTATAATTATGCCCTTAAATTATTATTGTTAGGTCGGCTAGGATTACATTGTGGCCCCATGGACTCCTTTATATAGAAAGGAGGTTTTGTCATTTGTATCATCCAATAATTGTTCATTTATGTAATGTATTAGATGTTACCTCCTTGAAGTGGCTGATTTCTAAGGCGTTTTTTCTATTTTTGGAGCTGGTTTCACAACACTCTCTTACTCAATGTACTTCTTGGTTGAAATCATTTGTTACAAGGTAAAAGGCCATGAACAAAATTTTCTTCAAATATTTGGTTTGAATTTTGGTGTAGTCTATATTGTAATGCTTTAAACTTCTAGAATTAATGTTCTCGTGGCACCTTTTCTTAAACATTTTTATGCGTGTATAAGAAAAAAAATTCACTGTAAACATTTCAATGTCTTTCATTTACTTTATCCTTAAAATAGAGACACAAATATTAACCAAATATTGCTTTGAGATAGGTTAGTCTATCAACCATTATATTTAAATGTAATGACTACAAGACTAAGTTGAAGAGAAATAGATATGCACACCGATATAGATACAAATTGGTCATATTTTCGAAAATCTAAGATCTTGATACGAACAAATAAGATATAAAAAATATAAATATAAAAATCATGAATCATAAATATAGAAAATTTGTGTCTCTAAAAATATTTTGCTCCAAATCACTCACAAATTAAAAATGTAAAAAAAAATTATATGTATGTGTTTTAGAAAGAGGGAGGGACTATTTTATACGGAAAATTAGAGTATTGGGGCTTCAAAATTATATTTTTAATGTGTTTTTAACAATAATTGATTATTTTGGAAAAATCACCAATTTGGTGTTTCCAACAAGTTGAATACAAACCATAGGAAGATCCTTTGATGATTCCAAATAAAAAATGTATCCCAAGTGGATACATTCGAGATCCATGGAAATGTGGATCCTATATGTACCTTAAGAGGATATAGTAGCATAACTACAAGAAAATATTCTCGTTAATATTGTCTTTTCCTGGGGGAACCAATATTTTTTCCACATTACGTTGAAGTGATTAGTTCTATCATTCCTCAGAATGTCATGAAAATGTATATTTTTAATATTCTGAGGAGACGTATGGAAAAAATAGGTTTGAAGGGAAACCAAAAAAAGGTAGAGAAGGGCCATGCCCCAAGGGAGGAAAAGCATGTTGTTATAGAGAAAACCATGCATAAGAAATGAAATAGAAAGGATTGTAAGTCATGTGAGCATAGAAACATGAATTCCCTGAGTTTAAGTCACCTTGTACCAATCCTAATTTTGACTAAATAAAGCAAGGTTTTAGTGTTGTCACAACTCCTATGTTTTGTCACACTACAAGGAAAATACCCTCTAATGGATGTTTTTGAGGAAGCCTTATAAAAATAGCCCAAATATCCATTTGTAGCAGGGGTCATTGGAGGAGGTTGGAAGGTGGATGTTTGTTCATGGTGCATTTATAATCATAACACACACCGGTGTGCTTAATATATATGTGACACACCGGTGCATAGTAGAGGCTAAAGAACCGTTGCAGAGTTATTTTTAAGTACTAAGAAACAAAAATGCTAAACATACATATGACACACCGGGGCATCTAATAAATAGTTCCTCCCTCACAACGTATCAGTGTGTACAAGATGATGGTCACCGCAACAAGGTTTTCAAAAAAATGACGACGCACTTTATATAAAGCGCACCGGTGCGTACGATCAAATGGGACACCAAGACACTCACTATATAACCTTCCTGGTTCCTCGAATTAATTGAGCACACCAACCAATTAGTTAATAATAAAAAATTATTTTCACCATTGCGGTGCTATACTCTAACAACGACGCCCCGGTGCATTTATGGTGATACGATGCCCCGACATAGGGTGTTTATTTAATGAAAATATATCATGATTTTTATATAACATGCCTGATGCTGGTTATATATTTCCAGGACGGTGCGTTTCATTAATTAAGAGCACCACACGAGGGTTTTATTTAAAAAAATAATTTCACCATTTTGGTGCTATACACTAACGACGACGACCCGATGCAGTTTAAGGTATAACGACACACCGACATAGGGTTTTTATTGAAAGGAAGCATGGTGCGCTCTATAGAAACCAACCTAGTGCATCTCAGTAATCCAACACATCATAAAATGGTGAAGTTAAAAACATAATTTCCACCAAGTTCGGTGTTATACTCTAACGACGAAGCCCTGGGGCGGTTAATGTTCCCTAACACACCAACATATTTTTTAATTTAAAGAAATGTGGTGCGTCATTGATACAACCGCCCAGTGCATCTCATAGTAGAGTGCATGTAATGTATATGTTTCTCACCAACATAAGCTTTTACTGGATTAGTTTTGAAAATTGACTTAGAATTCATTGTTTTTTTTTTTACTTTTTTTTTCCTGCGCAGTGCATTCGAGTCGTTCGGCTCGCACCGTTACCAGTGCTCCCTGTAAATTTACAGGCTGCCATGAATGGTGTTAACCGAAACCAAACTGGGTGGTTAATGTGACAAACCGGTGCGCTACCGACAAAAGCGCACCGCAATTACAATAAAATTTTTGCAGTGTGTGTCGGTTTCCAGCCGCATTGACAATTTATAATATTTTAAAAATAAAAATTTATTTAATTTTCGGCGGTGCATTGGTTTACTAGAACACACCGGGGAATTATGTAAAAATAAACATAATGGCCTGATGCATCTATATTACAGAAATGCACCTAATGTGCAGTGCGTTGGTCAAACCTACTGCGCCAGGACATTTTGTGTTTAGATAACGCACTGCCAGTGGTAAAATATTGCAAACAAGCGGTGCATTGAGCTATAACAAACACCCCATGGTGGATATGGTTTGTCAACGCACCACCTATAATATTTATTTAATTAATATATTTTTTTGTCATGGAGCGTGACTTTATTTTATGCACACCATGGATGGTGCGTGATATAGATATATGCACCATTGGCAGTGCATGGCTGTTTTTTTCTTGTTTTTTCAATAAAAGTTATTTTTATATATTTGTAAATACATTTGTCATTTAATAAAAAAATTTATGTTTTTTGTATGAGGGAGGCTGATGTATTGAGTATGTGAATCATTCAACGATGTCAATAGAGAGAGGAGAGACAATAGCAAGAGAAGAGAGATGACAATTACAACATGATACAACAATGGGAGGCAAGGGAGAGGGAGAGACTTTTGTACCCTCGACCTATTATGCGACCCACCCAGTTGCTCTTAAGGGATGTAGGCCTCCTTAATTTATATGGGGAGGCTACAACCCTGAAGGGGCACAATGGCTTATTAGTACAGTTGTTACACAACATTTTGTCAATGTCCCTGCAATCCTCATCTCGCCCATTGGAGGGTCATTTCTGTGATCAATAAGTAGTGTCATGCCTTGCAAAGACCATCATTGCATCCCTTTACATGAGATCAATATTCCTTCTGTTGACAATTCCTTGAGTAGAGATTCAAAAACCCTTCTTTTTTCCTTGGCGCGAGTAGTCGGTTATGCCCTCGCGTCGATGAGGAAGATTAACACTAGGCCCCACACCAGTTGGCGCTCTGTTTCAGTTAGCCACTTGCGCCGAGTTGTTTATGGATTTTAAAAAAAAAATAGAGGCAGAGATTCCACTCCAACAACTTCAAGGATGAGTCATTGGGAGTGGTTGGACTGAATAACCATGGACTCCCTCCTTTAGTTTATGGTTTCCACCTCTTATAGGAACCTCCTAAAGGATAGGCCTCCCTCCCACCTTTGTAGGGATCCTAACCTCCTCATTTTCCTCTATATAAAGAAGCTATCTCTCTTTGCATAAGCTAGTTGAACATGGAGAATTGAGTATACTATAGCTGAAATATTGAAGAGATAGAATAAGAAGGAACTTCATTGAGAGAGCTTGAGTCCATGCCTTCATCCTATCCGAATCCCCTGACGAGCATCTAAGACGTGCTTAGACTGAAACCCGTTGGAGGAGACTGTGACGTCAAAGCTTTGGTTGTATCTCTTCCTTCTATAAATACATATACGTGACTATTGTTTGGTTCCTATTTTGTGTTATATGTTTAACCCAATATGCTTAGCTCTTTTTGACTGGATAGTAGTTATGAATGAAGTTATTATATCGTATGCTGTTCTATTTGTAGGTATCCGAGCATGATTGCAGAAGGATTGTGACTTGCCAAGGCAAGAGCAAGAGGATACCACCACTACAGTCACGATGACAGCGTTGCATTCCAGGTAGGTCGATCTACCGTGTCCTCTTTTCATTCAGTAATTAGGAATCAACACTCTAGCATGTCTCTTTGTTTCTAGACCCACTCTAGGGCTAGAGGGATCGTCTCTGTTCGCAGAGAGGATTTACCTGCTTGAAAAATTGGTGACTCCACTGGGGAATCAGTGTGAGTTTATCATTTTTATCTTGTTTGGGTTGACTTCGGTCATTGGCTTTCTTGTTTGTCTTTTTTTGGTTTGCTTGCTTAGTTTATATCCCCTGTTCAGCTCCAGAGTGTCAAGATTGACCTCTGTTCATTGGATTTTGGGTTTTTCCTTTTTTTTCGATAGTTATCTGGCTTGGCGCGCTTTGCGTTTGAACAGTCGCGCCAATTGGCGTAGGTTGATTTTGTTTCAGTCGCACCAACCCCTGTTTGGCACAGATTACAACCTTACAGTCACGCCGAATCCTATAGGATTTGGTTTGGCCTCCTTGATGAGTCTTTTGGTCAGTTGTGCTTGACTCTGGGTTATTTTTTGTGTAATTAAGCCTTTGAGACTGTTTTGACTACTGTGGGCATGTTTTTCTCAGTCGTGTGTCTATTTTCCTATGAGTGTAGATTAAGGCCTTAGGGTTTCTAAGTGTCTTTGTGCACTAAGCCTTCTATTTGGAAATCAAGTCTCATTGATTGTTGTCAGTCTCACTCTTGGGTCGATTGCGCTTAGTTTTCTTGATCCTTTTGAGTGTTTGCTTTGGCTGAATGATCATTTCATTTTCGATTGATTCTTCTCCTTGTTGCTCCAAGCATAGATTACAATGCTTGTTTTGGGTTGTTTTGAAAACTTTCTTTTGATTTGGAATATTGCGACATTAGTTTGAGTGCTTTCTTGTGTTGTTTTGCATTGATTGAGTCATTCAATTTCAATTTTTTACATTCTAAATACTCAAGCTAGTGTTTATTTTTTTTTTTCTTGTAATTAGTGCTTTGCGTACTCTTTTCCATTGAAAAACAAAAAAGACATATATTTCATTCTTTCCTTTGCATTGAAAGTAAAACATTCTTTTGCATAACTAGCAGTTGATAGTCTAGGAAAGAGTTTCATTTTCGTTTGATCGTGTTAGATGCATTAGTGGATTTCTTCGCATACTTTCATTGTTTTCTATTGTTTGAAAGATCTCTATCCTTCTCATAACTAGCATTCATTGAATAAAAAATGATGCTGATTTGCATATAGATTGCATTTAGGAAATTTGAGATCCAAATTCGATAAGGCCTTGAAACTGAAACATAATCCAAGATCAACTTTAAAATTCATTCAATTAACCTAAGGAAGCATTGGAACCTAACGCAACATTTTTAGTGGTTTAGGTTAGAGACGTGTTCCGACGTCTTAAAACGTAGTAGCTGTCATTCACCTTCTGGCTTTAGAGAGTGCTAGTATGGACTTGTGCTCCCCGTACCGTCGAGTATATAAAGGGAGAACCCTCTAGGTTGCAATCCTTTTATCCATAGGAAGCCGAGTCTGCCGCCTTGTAACTGTGATACACCAAACACAACATTCGGGGAGACTACCTGCACATACGTTAAGTCCTTGGTCATTTCTCTTTCATTTGATCACCAAGGTGTATATGGCAGTTCACGGAAACCTGGTATACCCTATTGCTTAGAGTACCTGAGTAGTCATTTTGATCTTTTCATGACTCTTTAAAAAGAGAAGAGATCATCGAGCACTTGTCCTTTCACGTTCGTTTAAAATTGAAAGTGACTAGAGTCATATTTTGCCTATTTCTTGACTCTTAAAACATGAAACAACAAACTCTAGTTTCAGTGTCATAAAATTAATCACCTACGATCACACGGCCGTTAAAATTTTATTACTTGGCTTGTTTTTGTTTTCCTTAGATTTTGATCTTGGAGCCTTCGATTGGTTATCTTTTCCTTTCCTGTTTTGAAACACAGTCATAGTGGCGGAACAACCAGTTTCGTCGTCCTCACTGCCTCCTAGTGGTAGTACTTTTCCGGACATTTATTTTGAAACCCCTCAGTCCACTAGGTCTACTAAGTTTTCGCAGCCTATTCTCCCGACTATGTTGCCTTTGGCTACTCGATCTCCCCCTAAAGAGCCAGTTGAATTCAATTGGCCTCCTTCTGGTGCTTGGTCTGGTTTTGGGGAAGAAGGCGATTTTCCTCTTACGTCGGGCTCACCATTTTTTGCTGCTGCTGTACCTCCTAGTCCCCGTAGTCTTTTCAAAGATCTTATGGCAGAGTCAGACATAGATTCATCCAGTCCTGTTGGTAGTGAAGTAATGCCTGTTTCTATAGGAGAATATCAAAATTTTCCCGAAGATGTCCCTCATGTTTCTACTCAGTCTTCTCCACCATCGGTGTCGCTTCCACTTAGATATATGTCCTTGAGTCATATTATGTCTAGTGTTGCATCCATAACACAATCCAGTACAATAACTCCTCCTCAGAGTTCACTCCTCCATTCGTTAGGACTATCACCTTCGACAACTGGTTCGTCGGTTACTATTAAATTAGTCCTAGTTCAACCGATTGTTTGTGTGGCTTCATCCACACCAATTTTTAAGACTCAGTCATCAGGATTTTTTCACACTCGCAGGTCTATTTTTCTCAATCCTACGTGGTCTGTTATTCCCGGTCCTAGTATATCACAATCTAGTACCGTGGAGGCCCCACCTGCTTCTAGTGCAGTTTCGACTACCCCGGTGATTCCTGGCAGTCTTAATCTTGAAGAGTATCTGTTGGCTGTTCAGCAGCAGAGCTCTCAGGGTTCTTAGTAGCTCCAAGCTCCTCGCAATCCTCGCTTTCATCACTATGATGCTGTTGGTAATCCCGTTTATTCATTCCTGCATCATTATGATGTATATGGTAATCCTGTTTATTTGCCTCTTATTGATCCTTATCAGGCTGTCTATGATCCTAATCAGACCGTTACTCATCTTGGACCCACCTTACCTGCGCAACCCTCTGGCTTGCAAGGAAAACCCTCATCGAGACAACCTTTGGCTCAGCAGGGCTCTGCCTATGGTCCACAGGGACAACCTTATGGTCCACAAGGCCAACCTTCACAAGGTCAACCTTTGTTCCATATGGTCAACCCTATGGTTCGTCTGGTCAACCTCAGAATCAACTAGGACCATCTTATGCTCCTAGGGGGCAACTTTATCCTCTACAGGGACAACCTTTGGCACCACAACCGCCGTCACACATTTCATATGGCCAAAAATTTGTGCCACAATGACAACCCTATGCTCCTCCTCCGAGTCAACCTGGATATCAGGGAAAACCTAGTCCATCGAAACCATCGGGCCAACCTTTCCCACAAGGGCAACCCGATGGACCTCAGTACTCGGTTCAACCAGCTCAGCAACCGATTCAACCTTCTCCTCAGCCGATTCAATCGATTCAATAGCCAGTTCTACCCTAGTCAGCCAGGTTTACCCACTCAACAACCCACTCAACCTGCTCAGCAGGGTCCTCCTGCTCAACCACAAGGCGCTTATTATTCTCAAGGTCAATATCAACCGATATATAGTGCGCCCCAAGTTTCTTACCCTCAAAATCAACCTCTATATCATAAATCTCAAAGCCATGCTTACATTCTACAAAAAAATCCATACGTTGCTCAATAAGGACCTTAATGGTCTACTCTGAATCAATATCCTAGTCCTTAACCCCAGTATCAACCGAGTTATCTTGCTTCTAACCCCTATGGTTAGAATCCTCCTGGATAGAATGCATGGGGACATAATTCCTCTTGGACTGGGTGGAATGTGAACAAGAGTCCTTATCAAAGACCTCCGATGACTTTCAATACTCAATTACCATTTCTTGCTACGTTGGAATTACCTGATGTGTTAAGTTTAACGAACGATCTGATTCTTCATAACCCGTATTGGCCTCCAGTTCCGACCAAGATTCCTGGTGATTTTTCTAAATTTGAGGGCAAGTCTGGTGAAGACCCCCAAGTGCATGTTATGACTTACCATTTGTGGTGTTCCTCTGACTCTTGGGTTGATGATTCTATTTGGCTCTGTCTTTTCCAGCGAACTCTTACTGGTGCCGCTGCAAAGTGGTACATTGAGCTATCTCGTGGCGTCTTCCAAGACTTCAATTCTTTAGCCAAGGCATTATTTATGCATTTTCAGTTGCCAGTACGCTATGAGATTGGGACACCTCCTCACTTCATTGAAACAAGACCAAGCTACTCATATCTTGGATCATATTCATGAGTGGCGACGTTGTCGTCGCATGATCAAATTTGAAATTTCTGATCAGCTTCTGACTTATTGGTTCACCACCTCCTTTTTCAATCAGATTGAAAAATACATAGCTATGGGGTCATGTGTAACCGAGGAACAAGCCATAGCTTACACCCAATACCTTGATCTTGTGTACTCTCAGTCTGGCGCATTATATGATATCTTGTCTGATGCTCCCCGACCTGGAACTTCTAAACCACCAGCGACTTCTCAGAAGTCTTCTTCTTCAAACTCTGGGAAGCCGAAGTCTACTTCTTCCGATAATATTGCTTCTCTATCCACCTCGAATTCTGGTAAGCCCGTAGAAGTTAATGTCGTTTAAGCCAATCCGGAAAATAATGCTTCTAAAGGTAAAACAAAGGGTAAAGGTAAGGCCAAAGCCGATACCCCAAAATAGGATTCTCAGAAACCTCGTGCTGGTGATGGTTCTCAAAACAAGCCGAAGTACCCTTGTTTGATTTGTGATGAAGGACACTTCACCAAGGATTTTCCTCAATTGTCTGAAGTGAGCCGGTTTCTCAAAGGCACCTAGGGAACTCTGGACGTTCTTAAAGAACCTTTCCCATCTCAGCAGACCCAGATGGTAGAGCAACCTCAATCCTCTGCCCAATTTGGCTCTCAGGTGTTCATGATGAACGATTATACAGTTGTTTCTATTGCTACTCGATCAAAAGATTATACTGTATCACGTCAGGCAGTGGGGAAAGAAATCGCTGATGGCCCTCCTCCTCCACCTGTTTCTGTCCCTCTTGAGATTGAAAGGCCCAGTGCTAAATCCGTTGTATGAACACCTTCCAAAGGTGTACTCCGTAAGTCTTCTTACAATCCCAACGCTCGAGCTGCTCAGCATTACAATATTTTTGAGGATTTGGTTCAGGCGCCATCTGCGATGTCCACATTAGAAGTACTTTAGAGTTTCCCATCTCAACAGAAAGTTTTGTTGTCTGCAATTGGTGGGGTTGATCCTACCAATACTAGCCTTCTCGATTTCAATTTAGAGAATTTCGTTCCACGACTTCCACATCATAGTGTGCTTATTACCCAAGTGGTTATTAATGGTCTCGATATTCATCGAGAAACTGTGGACGAAGGTGCATCAACCTGTGTCATGTCATCTTCTTGCTGGAAAGCTATTGGTTCTCCAACCCTAAATTCATCGCCAAATTCCCTTGAAGCATTTACTGGAAGGGAATCAAAGCCTTTAGGTGTTCTCACTAGTTTATCGATTACTTTGAAAGGGAAGATAGTAAATGTCGAGGTAGAAGTTATTGATGCTAAACTCAATTATAATCTTCTCCTCGGTCACAGTTGGACTCACGCCATGCTGTGCGTTCCGTCTACTCTCTTTCATGTTCTGAAATTTCCACACGAAGGAAAATTTTTACTGTTAATCAATTGTCCTTCTTCACCTATTCTTTTGATAAAAACATTCTGTATATGGATAAGATTCCTACTCTCTACGAGAGCGTAGGGCTAGGCCTTTTCAAGGATCCTGCCCTCATGGGTATTTTTCCTCTTCCTCCACCAAGCACTGTTTAGATCAATATGATCTCTTGGTCTGATGACCCATGGATTATTCCTTCGCCTGAATAGATCGATTCCTTTGGAGACTCGATGTTGTTGAGTTCAATTGAGATTGAATATTATGAACTCATTGCGGCTTTGGAAAATACGTCCTCCGATCGTGCTCCTTTGAGCATGTCTCTTGACATTTATTCTCAATCCCCCTAGCTTGGAGATTCAGATTCACCTGATCCTTTGCAAGAAGTGTTTCCCTCCGATGAGGCCATTGTAGAAACTATGTCTCTCAGGGATCTGCCATGGGACGATGGACATCATCCTTGCTCGTTCATGCCTGGCCTTGGGGCCATGTCTACTTGTCTTGAGAGTTTTGCATCTCAAGCTCCTTCTCCTCTTCAAATACCTATTCTAGCACATGACGTCTTTATGGAAGGTAACTTGAGTAATATTACACAGATGATGCCTATTAACATTTCCATTAAACTGGGAATTGTCAAGAACATCCATATCGGAGTCGCTTGTTCTTCCCACTAAGTACAAGTTTACACTAGCCTTTTCTGCAAGTTTCGTGATGTCTTTGCATGGTCCTATGAAGAAATGCCCGACATTGATCCTAGTATAGTGGTGCATGAAATACCTACTTACCCTGGTTCGAAACCTGTTCGCTAGCTTCTTCATCTTGTTCACCCTAGAAAAGCTACTGCCATTAAAGGTGAAGTTGAAAAGCTTCTTAGAGCTGGTTTCATTTGTTCGATTCCTTTAAAAAAATGGGTCTCTAATATTGTTCATGTAGATAAGAAACAAGGAACGACTCGGGTCTGCGTTGATTATCGTGATATCAATCGGGCTTGTCCCAAGGATAATTATCTTACTCCCTTTATCGATCAAATTATTGACGACTGTGCCGGGAGTGAGATTTTTTCCCTCATGGATAGTATTTCTGGTTATAATCAAATTAACATTCTCTTTACTAATCAACATAAGACTGCCTTAATTTGTACTTGGGTTAATTTCGCATATACGAAACTCCCTTTTGGCTTAAAGAATGATGGGCCACATTTTAGTGAGCGATGTTGTATGCTTTTCACGATATTCATCACATCGTTCAGCCTTATCTGGATGACCTTCCTGCTCATTCAGCTGAGCGTATGGACCATCTTGACCATATTCGTCAGATTTTTCTTCGTTGTCGACGTTACAACATTTAGCTTAATTCACACAAGTGTGTCTTCTGCGTTGATTCCGGTAGACTCTTGGGGTTTATCGTGTACAAAGAAAAAATTCACCTCGATCAACTCAAGGTTGAGGCTATTATCAATCTCCCCTCTCCCTCTTCGTTGCATCATTTTCAGAGTTTGCAAGGGAAGGCTAATTTTCTACACCATTTCATACCTAACTATGCAGTAGTGGCTAAAGGATTCACACGATTATTAAATTAGGGCATCCCATTCTATTGGGATGAGATTGCTCAGAAGTCTCTTGAGGCACTGAAGACATTGCTTTTCAACGCTCCTCTGTTGCGTCCTCCAAACTATCATCATGATTTTTCCCTCTATTTAGCTGCCACTTTCAGTACGATTGCCATGGTTCTGGTACAAGACGATGATGACGATAACGAGCATGTTATCTATTACTTATCTCGTAACCTTCTCAATCTTGAGACATGGTATTCACATGTCGCGAAGTTAGCGTTACCTGCGGTTCAACCAGTTCAACATTTCGTCATTATATCCTTTTGCGTACTATGACTATGATTTCTGATTGCAACCCTATGACCTATATATTGTCTCGACAATTGTTGGGGGGAAAATACTCGAAGTGGATTTTCATCCTCCAAGTGTTCGATTTGGAATTTACTGCTGCCAAGTCGACGAAATCATTAGTCTTTGCTGACTTGATCTGTTCCCTCCCTTTCGATTCTGCTCCGTCTCGTTTTGAGGAATACATTCCAGACGATATGCTTTTCCTGATTAGCACCCTCGATCCTTGGTATGGTGATATCATCGTCTATCTCCAGGCTTCTAATTTCAGATCTGAGTTGAAGAAGGATGCCCATCGATGCATCCGACATCAGTCGCAAGCTTATCGTATAGTCGGAGATACACTCTATCGTGTTGGAGTGGATTCCATACCCCACCAATGTTTGACTCTCGAGGAAGCTGAAAAAGCCCTAAATGATTGTCACAGTGGCGCCTATGGCGGTCATATGTCTGGTTATGCCACTGCACAAAAGATTCTTCATGCTGGTTATTTCTGGCCTTCTATCTTCAAGGACTGCATTGTCGCGGTTCGTAAATGTCATGATTTCCAGATCTATCAATGCAAGATGTGTGCACTGCCTGTACCTCTTCATCTTGTCATTACCATTGGTCCCTTTGCGAAGTGGGGCATCGATTTTATGATGTGTAAGCCTCACTCGGTCAGGGGGCATGCTTATATTATCGTAGCCATGGACTACTTCACAAAATGGGCCGAAGCAATGCCTACACTTGCCACTAACGGTAAGACAGTTGATCAATTCATATTAAATCACATCATTGCTAGGTTTGGTGCCCCTCAGGCCATCGTTATCGATCATGGTTCCCATTTTCGGCATTATATGGTGGCGGAGTTGACTTCTAAGTTGGGTTTGCGTCACGACAACTAAACGCCATACTATCCTCAGCCCAATGGCCAGGTTGAAGCCGTAAAAAAGAGTTCTTGTTACTATGCTTCAACGTATGATTGGGATCCACAAATCTAATTGGAATCTCAGGTTATTTTTGGCTCTTTGGGCATACTGAACCTCAGTTATGAATGCGACCAGATTCACTCCTTTTTAGTTGGTTTATGGTCTGGAAGCTACTCTTTTGATTGAGTGTGAAATACCTTCGCTCAAATTGGCTGTTGAATTACTGCCGAACACTTTTCCAGAAGAATAGCATCTCCTTTACTTAGAAAAGTTGGATGAAACCCGCCGCTTTTCTGCTCTGGTTATCGAAGCATAGAAAAAGTGGGTTAAAGCTCATTTTGACCAATTAGTTTCCCCTCGTTCTTTCGTTGAAGGAGATCTTGTCCTCCTGTATGACCAAGCTCATGATAAGCTGGAGGCAAGAAAATTTCAACCCATGTGGCATAGGCCCTACATTATTAAACGCGTGTTGCAGAATGGGGCATATGAGCTCATTGATTACGAAGGTCATCCTCTAGAACAACCCAGAAATGGGTTGTATCTCAAAAAATATTATGCACGAGTCATTCATGAATGATTTGTGTACATAGGTTTTATTTTCATTTTTTGTACATGTTTTGATTTGGTGTGCTTTGCGAGCATTTTCCTGCTTATTAGGTCTTTCTTATTTGTGTAGACGTCTATTACCCCTTATGTCGGTTTCACGGATTGTGCTTCCCGTAGTACCAAGAATTTGTCTTCAGCAGCCTGGGTAATTTATGATCTTGCTGGTGAGTTGATAGATCTGGAAGGGATTTGTCTAGGACGGACCACAAACAATGTCGCTGAATATAGTGCTATCCTTGAACTATTAACCGAGGCAATCAACCTTGACATACGCGCATTGCTTGTAAATCTAGATTCACAACTTGTTGTTCTACTACTCAATGGTAATTATTTAGTCAGAAACCCATACATTCTGAGATTGTATTTACGTGTTCATTTGTTGGAAAGACATTTTTGTTTTATCACATACCAACATATTCCTAGACGAATGAATGCATTAACTGATATAGTGGCTAACATTGTATTAGATAGACATTTGCGTAATTTGTAAAATCATCATCATATGTAAAATATCCATATAGGAATATATATATATATATATATATATATATATATATATATATATATATATATATATATATATCAGATGTTTGCATCAGTGTGCACCATAAATTCAAAAAATATGTGTGTTTCTGTTACATCCCGAGACACCATGTCTCTCAAAATATGTAGATATAAAACCTATGTGTATAATCAACATGATGCTCATGGTAGCATGTCACTGCCGGTACGAGCCACCTCAGTAAGAGGTGAATGCGGCTTGGCACCCTTAAAGTATGTCTCTGGTAGGCACGAGGAACATCATTGAATCACGCATAGTCTGGGAGTCCACCTGTGATTCCCTCTAGGTTTCGCACGATCTCCTCCTCCTCGCCTCCCTTTCCATGTGGGTCAAAATCATGAGGGATTCGCCTCGCTATCGGAGACATGCCTATGGGTCTCTCTAGGCTAACATCTGTGAATGCATGGATTTAACGTCAGAACATACATAATTAAAAAAAAAAAAAATCATAACACTCATGAAAATTAAAAAAAAAAATGAGTCTTATCCAAATCTTCATCCCAATCCTCTCCCTCTAGGAGTGGGAGGTCCAGATCACCAATAAAATCTGTACCAGAGTAGGGCTAGTCTTCCAAGATAATCAACTGTCAGTGGAGCCAATCAAATAATTCTGGTCTCCAGGACATCCGTTGGCTACCCCCTGCCCTTGGCATCAGATTTTCCCGTCGGGCCATCCGTGGTTCCCTCACTGGTGGTGGTGGAACTATGACCTCTTGAAGTTGAAAGATTGGTAGTCGTTCTAGGAAGAACGATACCAGGATAGACCCATAACCAAATCGATTCAGTTTGGTCTTCTTTCACTTTGTTAGCTAGTGTTTCATGTTTATTGTCACGGCCTCTACCCAGTTGTAGATGGTCAGTGTCAAGCAGTCTACAACAAGAAGCAGCTGCGTCTTTGTTGCTTCGTGCGGTTCTTGCGATCCAGCAACTCATGTGATGGTATGTAACACTACTTTTAGTGCCAAGTCTGGGATAGTCTGGATATCAAATTTCCCACTTCCTAATCCCTTCTGTGCCCCTGGACATACCCTGTCAATAACCATGGACATGCTCTCCATGCAAGGCTGGGTGGTGGTTAGGATTGGTGCTACTCCCCTTCGTGATAATCCTATTATGAAGTAGACATCTGAAACATCAATCTCAAGTTCCTAATCTCAAAGGATGAACTTTTTCTGATTCTCATCCCATATGCTAATCAAATACCGTAGCAGCTCCGATTGAGCTCGGAGACACAGTGTCAGAAGAACTTCTTTAGTCCATAGTCTCTGAGAGCTTCCATGCATCTCTCATTTTCCATGGCAAGCTCGTCCTCTTTGCTGTGTTCTCGTTTTTTCCATTCCATTACCATTTTGCCGCTTTCTACCTACAAATATGTTCATATGGATAGTATTAGCTATTTTTGAAACTTGGATTTGTAAAAAATATGGGTCTTTAACTTGCGTTTTTTAAATAAAAATGGTCTGTGTAGTTAGCGCGTCTGTTTCTCACACAATCGTGCCAATGGGCGCGCCCTAGTTCAGAAAAATGGGCGATTGGCATGAGTTCGTGCCCGAAACTCGCGCCAATCGCCGTGCCCTAAAATTTACCTTTCCTCCCCCAGAAATCAAAATTGAGGGTTGTAGGCAGTAAAAAATGACTTAAAATGAAGGGAAGGATATCGGCTCTTACCTGAAACTGACGGACTCGAGAATGGTCTGCTGGATCGTCTGCTATCGTTGCCGCAAAATTGCAGTGTTAAATGGGTAACTATTGCTCCACAACAGGTAAAATGTGAAAAGTAATTATTTTTATCATTTTTTGCATTTTATAACTTTTCACAACCCTAATTAGGTTTTAAGGAATATTTTTTGTTTATTTTATTATATTATTTTCGAGAAATGGGTTTTACACGTGTCTCTTGTGCAGCGATAGGTTTTCAGGCCATAGTGATGAAGTAACGAGTTATATTTTATCCTTTTTCAGACTTGGTAAAAACAAGAAAAAGTCACTACTGGAGTCATCTTTCACCACTTTTCTGACTCTCTAATATCGAAAAGATTTCCAAGATTCTTGTCGTTTTGAACTCGTTAAATGGCTGCGAAGCGATATCTACCCAATATACGTTTACCCCCTTTTCAGGCTGGGATGGATTATTTACGAAAAAGGAATACCTTAGCTTATCATGACTAAAAGGTTCTTTCAGATATTGTTTTCTATTTTTTCGGATCTGAGAGACTATTTATGAAAAGGGCCATGCTAGAGTTTTATTTTCTGCCTTCTTTTCAAACTCTCTAAACATGAAAAGATGCCGAGTTCTCCCTTTGTTAGACTCGTTAAATCCTGATGACATCAGACTTCATCACCATGACATTATTCGAGTTCTTCCTTCCTAGGGCTTGTAAAATGTACTAGGTTGGATTTTTCCGAAGGAAAAACTTACAGCACAAGCATATGCTATCCCCTTCAAGCTTGTTTTCAAAAATAATTGGGGTAATCACCAGAAATGGTGGGGGAAAATGGAACCAAGTTTTAGTTATGTTGGCAGTATGTTGCTTTTGAACATGACACTTATATGCATTCGTGTTGGGTTGGGGACATCTCATTTCGTCACTTTTGCATCCATGGGCTTGGGTAATCTCTTTTGACCTCTCATTTTCTCTTTTCCACGTCATCATGACCTCAGATCCTTTGATGTCAAATACTACCAAATGCTGTGTCGTGTCGCTGATATGTTCAAGAGAAGTTTGCCTCTACATTTTTCAACCTTACTCCGATTCTCTGTTGGTCCTGATTCACTATTATCATGTTCCTCTGTCTCGTGTCGATGATGTGGGAAACATTATGGCCCTCCTTCGACCAAGTCACTTCTTGTCGACTTCAACTCATTATCCAGGAATCTGATTTAGAGACTCCCTTCTGGTACCTTGGAGCTTGCATGCCTCAATGGCAGGTTCTTCGCATTCGACGCAAGGTCCACGTCATTGGCCTTCGATCGAGTGATTTTGTGGGTGTTCGACGTCAGATCCCTGTTCACATTCCATGGATTGTACCTTTCGTACCTTGAGGGCCATTTTAATTATTGGTGGTTTCTCTCATGCCTGTTAACAATTTTCATCATTGGATGATAATCAGGTGACTTTCTTGCATGTTCGACTTCAGCTCATATATTCGCATGCTTGAATTTGTACTTGTTCGGGTCGAGATAGAGTGCAAGACCCTGGGTTTTTTCTGATGAAATCCAGGCTGCGGGTTCTTGTGGATTATCATGACTCATTGCATGAATCTTTTGATTGGATGGATGCAACCATACTTGAATCTATTTGTTGATCCTTACTGCTGTATGGCTGCATCCATACCTCAGATCTCAGTTTTTATGTACTCTATTATGGATGGCTGCGCCCATACCACATATTCATGTATCCGAGATATCAGTTGTATTTGTAATTGCAAGTTTTCCAACAATGGTGTTTAGTCCAAATGCGTTCTCATAAAGCATTTCGCCCCTCCCTCTTCCTCGGAACTCATGCTTTAGGGAGCATTTGTTACATAGCATTTTGTCACTATCCCTGCAATCCTCATCTCACCCATTGGATGGTCATTTCTATGGTCAATAAGCAGTGTCATGCCTTGAAAAGACCATCATTTCATCCCTTTACATGAGAGAAATATTCCTTCTGTTGACAATTCCCTGAGTAGAGATTCAAAAACCCTTCTTTTTGACTTGGAGCGAGTAGTCGGTTATGCCCTCGCGCCGATGAGGAAGATTGAAATTGGGCCCCACGCCAGTTGGCACTCTGTCTGAGTTAGCCACCCACTTCGAGCTGTTTATGGAATGTTTTTTAAAAATAGAGGTAGAGATTCCACTCCAACAACTTTGAGGATGAGTCATTGGGAGTGGTTGGACTGAATAACCACAGACTCCCTCCTTTAGTTTATGGTTTCCACCTCTTATGGGAACCTCCTAAAGGATAGGCCTCCCTCCCACCTTTGTAAGGATCCTAACCTCCTCCTTTTCCTCTATAAAAAGAAGCTATCTCTCTTTGCATAAGCTAGCTGAACATGGATAATTGAGTATACTATAGCTGAACTATTGAAGAGATAGAATAAGAAGGAACTTCGTTGAGAGAGCTTGAGTCCATGCCTTCATCCCGTCCAAATCCCCTGGCGAGCATTTGAGACGCGCTTCGGCTGAACCTCGTTGGAGGAGACTACGATGTCAAAGCTTTGGTTGTACCTCTTCCTTCTATCAATACATATACGTGACTATTGTTTGGTTCCCATTTTGTGTTATATGTTTAATGCAATATGCTTAGCCTCTTTGACTGGCTAGTAGTTATGAATGAAGTTATTATGTTCTATTCTATTATTGTTTGCTGTTCTATGTGTAGGTATTTGAGCATGACTACAGAAGGATTGTGACTTGCCAAGGCAGGAGCGAGAGGCCACCACCACTACAACCACGATGACATCATTGGATTCTAGGTAGGTTGATCTACCGTGTCCTCTTTTCATTCAGTAATTAGGAATCAACACTCTAGCATGTCTATTTGTTTCTAGACCCACTCTAGGGCTAGAGGGATCATCTCTATCTGCAGAGAGGATTTACCTGCTTAACAACAGTTGATCTACATGTGGGATGCCCACTGACAGGATTTCCATGTCTATCCTGACCAGTGGTACCAGCCCATTGAGGAGGACATGTATTTTATCACTGGCCTATCTAGGAGAGGGGAGGATTTTCTCTAGTTCCCTGATGTCCCCTTCGGTTATGCAGCAGGGAGTTAGTTGGTGTAATCTCAGAGAAAAAATAGGGATGACATAATTTCTCTAGCAGATTTTTAGGTGTCTGGTGGACAACTACGAATTGCTTCTTTTGGTCTAGAGGAGGTTAGATGCCTCTCACTATTATTGACCACCATTTCAAATTATACCAGTGACGTGCATCAAATTATTTTCTAGCTTTTATTTTATGTGGATTCTCTATTCTAGAGGCCATGAATTGTTAGGTTGTTTTCCATTATTTTGCGGTAGTTTTGTATAGCCTTAGATAGATTTTGTTCTTAGGCATATGGGAGGTTGACCTTCCCTTTTTCTTCAGAGTTGTTTTGTTTTTTTTTTTGAGAGGTTTCTGTTGAGATTGCAACAAGATGATGAGCTTAGTGGAAAGGAGTCACCTTCACTAAGTGGGCCTGCAGACTATTTTTGGCGCAAAGTCTATTTTTAGACTATGTCTATTTTTAGACATATGGATCATGTTCTATGAGTTGCAGGATGCTATTTGTGGATGGTTGGTCAAGTTGGAAAAATAGATGGATTTATATTTTTATACATATTGGGCGGAATCTATTTTTAGATTGCCAGTCTAAAAATAGATATGTCGAATATTATTAGCTCTTAATAATATTTAGACTCTAAACATTATCTTATTCTCTTGGAGCACTTCAGTTAAGTGAAAATATGTGGCACATGCAGCTAAAAAAAGGAATTACGCTATTCCCGAGGGTTATGTGGAGCTATTGCATGAAGACTTCAGTTAGAACTCATGTGACAGAGTTTGGTGGAGTTGATTGAGGAAGTTAGTGGAGTTGTATTCAGTTTAACTAATCTAAACATAGTTGAGCTATTTGTATTCAGTTTAACTAATTGATATAATTAGTGAGAGTGGTGTGAATTAATTATTAATTAATTCAATAATTATAAACTCATTAATCAACTAAAGAATGCATCAGTTAACTTCAGTGCATGGACAGTTTCAGTGGAGACTAGTGCAGAGATAGGTGAAAGAGCAGGTTAACTATCAATTGTGACTATACAATTGCTATTTGCAACACACATATAGGTGGAGAATCTCATGAAGATTGCGCATTACAAGCCAGGTGGTTTATCTATTTAATGAAGCCATCCCATAGCATTGATTACGCAATAGAGGCTGGCTATCAAGTGGCAAAAGATTGGAGCATGTGTTTTTCTAGATCTAGCTTGATAGTGTGTAGCAATTGAGGGTGTGCATGAGAGCTTGTGAGGAGATTTGTACTATGATTTTTACATGATATCCATGACATATAATATACAGATAGTTGGGGTTTTCAACTTTAATCTTTCCCATGAAATACTATGTTCATATGTGTGATTGTTTGTGGTTTTAATGTGTGCATGCAATTGATTTTATTTCCACATGTAATGATCAATGGTAGAAGAGATTCTGTATTATGCATGAAGCTAAAATAGTGTGTGATCAGGAGAATCTCGGTGAATAATATATCAGTTATTCAAATTTCTACATGGTATCAGAGGGATATTGATCATTGGAGCAATTGCAAAACATTGAAGCGGTTGAGTTTTGCGCTGGTGGAATTCGAATTTGCAGCAGTGTTTTCTTGGTGTCGAAGTTGAGATGTTTTTCAATGGATTGCGATTGGAGTATGCCCTTGAGGGTAGCTTGAATTATATTGCATGGAAATACAGGATGGAGGCGATGCTGGATGACAATGGGTTGAAGGAGTTCATAGATGTAGAAATTCCAAAACCTACTTCTAGTGATGCTGCCGTACTTGACGCATGGCAAAAGAAGACAGCAAAGTGTCGAAGGATTCTGTTGGAAGGTGTGAAGGATTACATAGTATCCAGCCTTCATGGTAAAGCTTCTCAATTCTTGATGTGGAAAGCTTTGACAGATTTATTTCAAAGCAAGAGCGACCAGAGGAAGTTGGCGCTCAAGGATAAACTCAGGAACATAAAAATGGAGAAAGGCGACATTATGCCCAAGTACCTCATGAAGTTCATCCAATGCAGGGATGAGCTGGGAAGTGTGGGGGTTACTGTTGACGACGAGGACTTGGTGAGCTTGGCTCTCCTTGGGCTTCTGAAGAGTTGGCACTCCTATCAGGACTCTGTCAATGGTCAGGAGAAATTGCCAGGATGGGAGCGACTTTGGTTGGATCTTGTGCAAGAAGAGGTAAGGCGGAGTACCAAGGATGGATCTTCATCAAAGAACTCTGATGAAGAGAATTGTGTTTTGGCTGCCAAAGCAAAGAAGGGGAAGAGCAAGAAGAAATCTTCTCAATTCGGTGCGAAAGGCAAGGAGCAGGACATGTCCAAGGTGAAGTGCTTTCACTGTCACCAACATGGACATTACACCACAAATTGTCCACAGAAGAAAAAAAATAAGCAGGCTGCTAGGACTGTAGTTGGAGAGGCCTTAGCCTCACAGTTTGAGCTGGATTTTTCGCTGATCACATGCTTGGTCTCAAGTATGACGGGTTCAGTGTGGTTTCTTGACAGTGGTGTGTCTTTTCACATGACAGGAGATCAAGATTTGTTTACTGATCTGGATGAGAAAGATCTTGGAGTGCACATCGAGATGGGCGATGATGGTAGATACAGTGCGGCCGGTATCGGTACCATTTCCTTTCAAAGGGAGTCTGGTAAACCCTTCGTATGGAAGGAAGTGATGCATGTTCCAGGATTAAAGAAGAATCTTATCTCTATGGTGATGTTAGAAGACAAGGGATATGATGTTGTCTTTAGCGAGGGAAAGGCTTTCCTGCGCAGTAAGGCAACTGGTGAGACCCGGAGGATAGGGGTTCGAGTTAATAACCTTTATCAATTGTAGGTAGATGGCTGTGGAGCAATGGTAGGCAAGGCAGAAGGAGTGGTGAGCTGGGATGATGGCGAGTTGTGGCACTGGAGATTGGGCCACCTTCACCATGGAGCTTTGAAGATACTGCAGAAGATTTCTATTGGACTTCCTAAGGGTACTCTTGCGCAGTCAGATCAGTGTAAGGGATGTACCTTGGGAAAATTTGTGAAAGCCACCTTTCACGAGAAGGATAGTCACGCCACGAAGATCCTTGAGAGAATTCACACAGACGTGTGTGGAAATTTCTCAGCAGCTTCGATAGCAAAGCACAGGTATTATGTGATATTTGTTGATGTTTTTTCTCGTAAGTGCTGGATCTTCTTCATGCAGAAGAAGAGCGAGACATACTCAAAGTTCTGTGAGTTCAAGGCAATGGTTGAGAAAGAATCGGGGAAGTAGGTGAAGGCTCCTAGGAGCGACAATGGTGGTGAATTCATCTCTGGCGAATTCAAGGACTTTTGCAGCGCAGAAGGAATTAGAAGAGAGCTCATAGCACCTCATGACCCACAGCAGAATGGGGTTGCTGAGCAGAAGAATAGAACGATCGTGGGTGCTGCACGGGCGATGTTGCATGATCAGTTCCTTCCCATACAGTTGTGGGCTGAGGCATGCAATACTGCAGTATATGTGTAGAACCGTTGTCCTCACAGGATACTTGGCATGAGTACACCAGAGGAGGCATTTTCTGGTAAGAGGCCTGAAATTTCCCATTTGAGGATTTTTGGTTGACCTGTTTACATTCATGTGACGAAGGATGCCAGGAAGAAGCCAGAGCCGACTGCGGTGGTTGGGATATTTGTGGGGTACACTGATACACCCCACAACTATCGTGTGTATTTTCCAGACAGTTGTAAGACTATTGTGTGACGGGATATCAAATTTCATGAGGAGAAAGCCATGAAGTGTTTGCTTGAGAGGGAGCCACACTTGCATGCAGATGAAGAGCTATTAGTTCCTAAGGATGAGTCTCAGGATGTGGATCAGCCACAAGATGAGGTTCATGGAGTGGAAGAGACCACTTAGGTAGCGCCAACCATCAGAGGGCGGAAGCGCACTACAGAAGCTGAGCGACTGGCTCAAGATGCAGAGAAGGTTGTAGGAGCACCTACATCTCAGCACAGATAGAGACAGTCACCTGACCGGTATACTGGATACATGGCTCTTATGAGCAAGTGTATTGTGATAGATCCATCCTCTTTCGAGGAAGCTGTGGAGGACCCCGCATGGGTAGATGCCATGGTGGAAGAGTATTATTCGATTGTCAGAAAAAGTGCATGGGAGATTGTCTCGAGGCTGGAGGGGAAATCAGTGGTGGGTTTGAGATGGATCTACAAAGTGAAGAAGGTAGCTGACAAGAGTGTGGAGAAGTACAAGGCAAGATTTCTTGCCCGAGGATTTTCATAGATTGAGGGGATCGATTATGAGGAGACCTTTGCACCTGTCGCAAGGTATTCTTTCATACGGACGATTCTTGCTCTCTCAGCGCAGATGGGGTGGCACATTCATCAGATGGATGTGAAGACTGTGTTCCTCAACGGAGTCATTGAGGAGGAGGTGTACATAGAGTAGCCCGAAGGTTTTGAGATCTTCAGCAGTGAGTCGCATGTCTGTAGGCTCAAGAGAGTGCTGTATGGGTTGAAACAAGCACCTCATGCTTGGTACACATGGATAGACAGTTATTTCACTGGACTTGGATTCTTCAAGAGTGAGGCGGATCCTAACCTATACCAGATTGTGGTGGAGGGTAAGTTGCTGATCATTGTAATTTATGTAGATGATTTGATTTTGACAGGTGATGAACTGTTGATACACTCATGCAAGGCTGATCTTGTAAAGGAGTTTGAGATGAAGGACTTGGGCCTCCTTCATTATTTCCTGGGATTGAAAATTTGGCAGCGCAGTGGTGGACTGTTTGTTTCTCAGGGTAAGTATGCCCGGGAGATACTGGAGAAGTTCAACATGCATGGCTGCAAGCTTGTTGATACTCCTCTTCCTGGTGGATGGAGGAAGGAGGATGCTACTTCAGCGGAGGTAGTGGATGCCACTGTTTATCGACAGTTGGTGGGGTCGCTTATGTATCTGGTCAATACACGACCCGACATATGCTATGCTGTTAACCAGCTTTCACAAGCTATGGTTAAGCCAACCAAGCTCTACTAGAAGGAAGGCAAGCATGTATTGAGATATCTCAAAGGCACATCGAGATATGGACTATGGTACAGACAGTCGGATGAGGTGAGGCTATGTGGCTTCACGGATGCAGATTGGGCAGTGAGCCCAGCGGACAGAAAGAGCACATTTGGAGGGATTTTCAGTATTGGGTCGACAACAATTTCTTGGTACAACAGGAAGCAGAGATCCGTGGCAGTCAGTTCAGCAGAGGCCGAGTATATGGTAGCAAGTTTGGCTGCATGCGAGGCTATATGGATGAGGAAGATCCTGGTCGGGTTGTTCGGTTCACACTTAGATCCTACTGTGATTTATTGTGATAATCAGAGTTGCATCAAAATCTCGGTTAATCCAATATTTCATGATAGATCTAAACACATTGACATCCGGTATCATCATATCAGAGATTGTGTGCAGCGGAAGGTCATGTTACTTTCATACATTCCTACGGAGGATCAGGATGCTGATATCTTCACGAAGGCGCTCACCAGGAGAAAATTCGAATACCACAGGGGTAGGATAGGGGTTGCAAATAATCCATATCTTGTTGAGAGGGAGTGTTGAGATTGCAACAAGATGATGAGCTTAGTGGAAAGGAGTCGCCTTCACTAAGTGGGCCCGCAGGCTATTTTTGGCGCAAAGTCTATTTTTAGACTATGTCTATTTTTTGACATATGGATCATGTTCTATGAGTTGCAGGATGCTATTTGTGGATGGTTGGTCAAGTCGGAAAAAATAGATGGACTTCTATTTTTAGACATATGGGGCGGAATCTATTTTTAGATTGCCAGTCTAAAAATAGATATGTCGAATATTATTAGCTCTTAATAATATTTGGACTATAAACATTATCTTATTCTCTTGGAGCACTTCAGTTAAGTGCACAGATGTGGCACAGGAGCTGACAGAAGGAATTACACTATTCTTGAGGGTTATGTGGAGCTATTGCATGGATACTTCAGTTAGAACTCATGTGACAGAGTTTGGTGGAGTTGATTGAGGAAGTTAGTGGAGTTGTATTCAGTTTAACTATTCTAAACATAGTTGAGATATTTGTATCTAGTTTAACTGATTGATACAATTAGTGAGAGTGGTGTGAATTAATTATTAATTAATTCACTAATTATAAACTCATTAATCAACTAAAGAATGCATCAGTTAACTTCAGTGCATGGACAGTTTCAGTGGAGACCAGTGCAGAGATAGGTAAAAGAGCAAGTTAACTATCAGTTGTGACTATACAGTTGCTATTTGGAACACACAGATAGGTGGAGAAGCCCTTTAGGATTGCGTAGTAAAATCCAGGTGGTTTATCTATTTAATGAAGCCATCCCATAGCATTGATTACGCAATAGAGGCTGGCTATCAAGTGGCAAAAGATTGGATCATGTGTTTTGCTAGATCTAGCTTGATAGTGTGTAGCAATTGAGGGTGTGCATGAGAGCTTGTGAGGAGCTTTTGTACTATGATTGTTACATGATCTCCATGACATATAATATACAGATAGTTGGGGTTTTCAGCTTTAAGCTTTCCCATGAAATACTATGTTCATATGTGTGATTGTTTGTGGTTTTAATGTGTGCATGCAATTGATTTTATTTCCGCATGTAATGATCAATGGTAGAAGAGATTCTGTATTATGCATGAAGCTAAAATAATGTGTGATCAGGAGAATATCGGTGAATAATATATCATTTATTCAAATTTCTACAGTTTCCGGTGACGAGGCCGAATTTTTCCCGTTAGCCTTGTAGGCTACTGATAGAGGTACGTATGTGCATGTGGGGTGAGATGATTCCCAAGAGGGGCAAGTCGGAGTATCCGACCAAGATTTCTAATGATGCACTGGAGCTACTAGCCAGTGAGGATTCAACTTTAAGCTTTCCCATGAAATACTATGTTCATATGTGTGATTGTTTGTGGTTTTAATGTGTGCATGCAATTGATTTTATTTCCGCATGTAATGATCAATGGTAGAAGAGATTCTGTATTATGCATGAAGCTAAAATAGTGTGTGATCAGGAGAATATCGGTGAATAATATATCAATTATTCAAATTTCTACAGTTTCCGGTGACGAGGCCGAATTTTTCCCGTTAGCCTTGTAGGCTACTGATAGAGGTACGTATGTGCATGTGGGGTGAGATGATTCCCAAGAGGGGCCAGTCGGAGTATCCGACCAAGATTTCTAATGATGCACTGGAGCTACTAGCCAGTGAGGATGATCACATGTTCGTGATGGTGCCGTGTCCTTACACGGGGTTGGATTGGCAAGGGTGTACCAACATCCTCTTCACACAGAATGAACCACCATATGATAGAGGTAATATTAGTGTTTTCTTTAAATTAATATAGTTTCATTTAATTGTCTTAATTAATTAGAATAAATTGTATTCTAACATGTTCTTTAACTTGTTTTATTAAATTTTTTAATGAAATTGTATAATTATTGTTGTGTACTATATATATTTTTGATATTGGCACGTTTGTTGGGGACATGCCTCCACCCCCACCGGATGATCATGTAGATGATGAGGAGATGGCAGAGGTTGTGGAGGGTGAGAGACCTCCTTAGGTTTAGATAATCGTGGACATGTGACGTAGGGCTGAGATTCAATTCAAGATGGAGTTGGGTGACCGACTATGTAGACTCTTGGTTGATGAGGGAGTCAGCCCTACAACGATCAGAGACATCCAAGAAGATCGTATGCTCACGAATCTCTGGAGGGACATGCCACGCGATATGATAAGCCTTATGCATCATATTTTCAGACCTTCCAGGCTATTGGCAGTGAGGAGGGATAGGCGCTATGGGGATGTGCCACACAACAAATCAGATGATGATCATGAGGGGAGTGATAACTATAGTACTCCACCTCCTCCTCCTTCACCTCGTGAAGATGAGAAGGCAACACCTCCTGAGCAAGCACCTCGTGAGCAGGCACCATCTGAGTAGGCACCTCCTGAGCAGACACCATCTGAGTAGGCACCTCTTGAGAAGGCACCATCTAAGCAAGCACCTCGTGAGCAGACACCATCTGAGTAGGCACCATCGACTGAGCAAGCCTCAACTAGTTATAGTATTGTTCATGTACCATGAGATATTTGACATTTATATGCAGTTCTATTGCAATTGTATATTTTTGACATTATATATATATATATATATATATAGATATATAGTGCATGTATTTTATGTTCATGTTGATGTACTTAATTTACATGTTGGTCTTCATCATGATGTGTATATTGTATATAAGGTCATGTTAGATATGCTCATTTAATGTGCTTGCAGATAGATGTGTATGTTATAACACTTATTTGACATGAGATGTATATTTGGTGTTTTTGTTGTGATGATGTTAAACAATGCTTGTGTTTTGTTAGATGATCATGATCACGATGATGTTAGTGAAATTGAATGTGTATTTTAGAATATGATGTTTGTACGATGGTTATCATGATCGTGATGTTTATTTTTAATATTAAATCGTGATAATTATTAAAAATTTAATGGTAATTGTATATATTGTCATGATTCAATTTTATTAAAATTGTAAAATTTGTAAATTTGTAAAATTGTAAAATTTGTAATTGTATGTATTGTCATGATTCAATTTTATTAAAATTATAAAATTTGTAAAATTGTACATTGTAAATTAATTTTCAAATTTGAACCATAACTACCATAAAATTGAATCATCATAAAATTGTAAAATGTATACAGTACGTATTGTTAAATTACCATAATTATAAATTTGTAAATTTGTAAGAATATCAATAATTGTAAAACAATAAATCTAGAATAATATGAATTTTTGTAACATAATAAAGTTTAGAAAATAATGCAAATAAATTCATGTTTAGAATTATCATTATTTTATTACAATCTTACATACCAAAAATAACAGTATACATTAATAAAAATAAATTTTAAATTTTGAAGATATAATTCATATATATATATATATATATATATATATATATAAAATAGGTTGCATTTATTTAAGTAATGATATAGTGAAAAACCATTTAAAGCAATCAAGTAGTTGTATTATTTTAAAAATTTACATAACAAAAAAGAACTTGATACAGTGCATTGCTTTCGAGATCAACATACTTGCAAATTATCAAGTGAAATGATCTTAACATTAACACAATGCAAACTAATTAATTCAAAATACATATTATAATGTTTGGAAAAAAGAGAGTCTTAGTTATAAGGTTAAGTCCTATTCTTTATAAAAACACATCTTAAATAGTATAAATGATGAAATAACACATGTACCGTATCACTCTCTGTTCTCATCACCTTCGTTGTCTTCCAACTTGCTTGGCATGATAACACTATTATTCTCAAAAATATGTTTTGATCTAAGGTCATGTATCAATTCGAACCACCAATCCCTATCCAACACATCTAGGTAAAAAAAACACCTAGTTGCAGTGTTTGGGGAAAACATAATGCTCCTTAGCTTCATCCCACACCTTTCTAGAGTTGATACATATCAACCTACTACCACGATATTGCTTTACATTATTCCTATCAAAGGTGTCCCACCACTTGCACCTAAAAATAACACATTCTAAAGAATAGAAGTCTACTTCAATGATCTCTTGTATATTTTTGACGTAAACTAACATCCCTTGTACTAGGTTTTGATCACGGTGGCTAGATCGACTAGATTGATCGAACTCAACTTCCACTCCACAGTCTTGTGTCATGTGTCCATCATCGACATTTTCTGTGCGAAAATGGTGTCCATATGCCCACATAGGTGGGAACAAATGCACCTATAAAAAAGTTAAAAAATCATAGTGTCATGTGTCTAATAACCAAATGTTAAAATATAAAATATAGATGTTACATTTCAAAGGTGCATTATTAAGTTTAAAATGTACATGAATAGATTTTTACTGAGTTGTTGCACCCAATTCCTACGTTTAGCACATCATCTTCAATGCGCGGGTAATCACCGATTGCACCGTATTTCTCTCTGACTTGGTCAACAACCCAACTGTTGGGGCATATAATTGGCATATTTTATTTTAAATCATCATTATAAGGCACACTTCTACCATTCAATCGTCTGAATTCTTTCCTGTCACTATCCCATTTCATCCTCTTTTCTTTGTACAATGCGACCCATAGTTGTGTCACTTCGGAATTGTAAAGAACGAATTTATTGATTGCTTCAATTTCTGTATTCGTTGATGAAATCAAACTGACATATAATACATATGAGATCAAAATATACATTATATCTAAGTTCAACGTGAATATTTACTGTGTAAATTTGAAAAATTATAAGTCGCTTACTCTTTATCAAGCGCCTTTTTCCATTCGTTTGGATAAGCTCCCCTTCTCTTTTGTCTTCATCCCTTTCATCGTCCCAAATAGGGAAAATTTTAAGAACCCCCCTAAATTTATATATATAATAGATGGGCGAATCCCCATCATACATAGGAAAAATCGAAGGCGATTTTATTAATAATATAATATGTATATATAATTTTTTGGCGAATCTCTCACGAGATTATATTATCTTGTAAAATCATGGTGAATCACCAGTACAAATGGCGAATCACTACTACAAAATGGTGAATCATTGTCTAGTGGAGTTCGGGGTGTTGGTTCCAATGAAGATATGGTAGTTGAACTAGGAGTAGAAGGAAGAGAACCACTGAGACCAATCATGGCACATGGTGACTCGTGAGGGAAATAGTTCTCGTGCAGTTTGGAAAAAGCGTTCTTCTAGTTCTGCTAAGCGTAGTGTTGTTGCTCATGCTACTACTAGCACTCATATTGAGGTTAGAGAGGAGTTTGAGGAAGCATGGAAGGTAGCAGTGGTGGAGAATTACAAAGAGTACCCCATGATGGGCTCCATTTTTCCCTTTGGTATTTGTGACTGCAAGATCTTCTGTCCATTGAACCAACAATTAACCGTTCAACCAAAAATCAACTTGACTGAGTTGATTATGTACGAGTCAACTTAGACTAATATTCAAAACTATGATTTGCACTATCCCATATTTATCACACTAATGCTACACAACATTGTGCATTTGCACCCAACTCTCATGCATGCACACAAAATTTTCATTAACATCTATAACCCTAACCAAGTGAGAATTGATCAAAAATTTGCACCAAAGTTTGTTATAGTGTTGAAATTTCATAAGAAATTTAGATCCATGGTACCTTAAATAAATTTTGAGATAACCTCCACAAATTCGACCACAATAGAGAAAACTTGTGATAAATTTTAAACCTACAAAAATTAGGATTCATGTTCCTAGGAATGATCATAAGAAGTAGTTGACATATAGGTTGAGTTTCGAGCCTTGACACATTGATAATGCTATGGATTAGGTCAAAACTCACACATTGAAAAGTCATCAATGAAGAGAAGACAAGATCATTATGAATTACACATACTCCAAACTTCCTACCAAATTCTACTTAATTTTCCGCAACTCAGCTATACATAATCTTATAGTAAATAAAAATTCAACAAAGCCTTCTTCACATAGCTAATAAATGGCCATTGGAAGAGCACCCCTTATATAATAGTAATAGTAGCAATCAATAGATTATTTCATATTTAAATTCATAGCCATAGTGCTCCTATGTATTGTATGATGTATTCAACTTGCATTATCAAATATAGATAAAATCATACTTTTGATTGATACATTTAAAACATACTTGTGCACAATGTTGAATGCAATGCCAGTTAAGGAGTAAAGTCAGTTTAACGTGTAGTGATCTATAAAATAATGGAACATAGATGGAACATAGACTGATTTCATTTAGATATAGGTAACCCTCTGAATGTAGACCATTCCTTGAAGAACATTTTTATTGATGAGGAATTTAATACAATATTCAATTTTTGAACTAAATATACTATTTCTATAGATTTGTGTATGGGGTAAACAATAAATAAAAAATTTAACTAGCCATGGGGTGGTCAATATTTATAAATTTGATTTATACTTGCTTTACCATGTATATCATATACGTATCAATCACAAAAATGAAAAGCTGTGGAATTCACAGTGATGATCTGCTCTGGAAACACAACCAACCTTTATTATTACCAATATTAAATTTTATATAGTAGCACATATGTAGATAAAATTTCCAGCTTCACAAACTTTCTTCTCCAACATGATGGCACATTCTTAAATACTAACATTTCTGATTGTTGAATGTAAGAAAGCTTTCTAAGTACATCTAATCTACTGCGAGGCTCTAACTCCTAGACTATGTTCTTTTTTACTATGTATCTATAGGCTATATCCTTCTTCTTGTCTGAAGAGGAGCTGTCTATTATCAGAACTACCTTCCCTGCCTCTGATGCCTTGAAGGAATTGCAAATTGACTCATAAGATGAAGACAACTTTTTGTTCTTGTCAATTAGAGTTGAATAGCTTCCCTGTGCACTCAACACAAACTCTGACCGATAGGAAACATCCCACACACCAACTATGAGGTCCCATAGAATTGTTGCTCCTGCCTGAAAAACAAACAACTTGAATGTGAGAATTCAAAAACAAAGAAAAATCCCAATCGCATATATTTTGAGGATGAACTCGATCTCAAATCCAACACCCATAAAATTTATATCCAAAACTAAAACTCATCAAATTTGTTAGTATATTGGAAACAAAACCGAGGCAAAAGAGCTAAATTTGAATACAGGAACTGACACAAAATCTGCAAACTTGAGAAATTTATGACGTACATTACCTCCACTCCCTTGATCTCAAGATTGGAATTCTCCCCAGCTCTAATGGAGAACTCTATTGCAGGATTGTGAGGTCCAAAATCTACATCTTTTGTCCTGCTAAGTCCCCCATACTGTATAGGCACATTCTCTGGAGATATAAATCTACAAGTAAAATCAAGTATTAAATAAGTTTCTAGGAAATTTTCATTGAATATATCCTTCATTCCATCATATATAATCAGAGTCTTCAATTGAGGTTGAGCATATTTTCACTACATCATAGAAGGAATTTCACATACTTATAGAAGGTCTCTGTGACTTTTCCTTCACGTGCAATTTCAAATTTTCTCTTGGTACATTGTGTCAAGAAAGGGCTCAACATGTAGTACAATGCATTGAAATACCATGGGACATTGATGAACACCTGAAAATAGAGAGAATACTAATTAAGAGGTGATTTGTATATTTGATAAACTGAGTATAATATCCTCGCCCTTATAGGGCCCAACAAAATCCCATGCTTGAAAACTGAATATAGCAAAAATACTTAATTACATATGGAATACTTGACAATTAGCAAGATTGGAGAAATTCTTTAACATTGTCTATTTTGAAAAATCTATTATCAACAAGAAGGATTGAGATCAATTCATGTTTGGCAACGACTATCCTCATATGCAACGGTGGAACAATTGGAAATGCATGATCGTCTTAACATTGATTTCACTCCACATTATCTTCATGTGAAAATTTGATCTACAGTTTTCCAAGCATTTTTTTGAAGTCTGATCGAATATCTTCAAGCTGTAAGCAACATTGGCTCTATACATACATATTTATGTGAAAATAAATCTCATAAATGGGCTCTTGCTTTCAAGAAACCTGTAATAGGTTTCTAGTAGCTTAGTTCT
The DNA here is from genome assembly GCA_034641835.2 of Pinus albicaulis. Taxonomy (NCBI): domain Eukaryota; kingdom Viridiplantae; phylum Streptophyta; class Pinopsida; order Pinales; family Pinaceae; genus Pinus; species Pinus albicaulis. Next base: position 784,983,499 of record CM076580.1, read on the forward strand.
CTAACTATCTTTGGAGCCTTGGATCTGACTTATTATCTACGTCATTATATAATTTCCATAGCATTGCATTTGGCATTGCCACCTCTATTTGAAGCGACATCACCACATTACACAAAATATTGCATTATGAAATAACATATTTCTAATGATCATCACATAATCCTCACTCTTCCTCACTCTCGCTCATCTGTGGCCACATGTCCCTCCAATGATCAGGTCTACTCATTCTAATGCCATGAGAATCAATGTAATGGTACAAACCACTACTTCAACGCCCATGAAAGAGTTATGAAATAAATTTCAAAAGATATCCAAGGCCCGCCCGATCAAACCATTTATGACAGAATGTCCTCAGCTCTGAAAATATCAAGAAGAGTGAATCTGGAATCCAATGTTCGGATTATTATGATCTCTACCTCCTGTTCTTTATTAAAGATAGAACTTTATTTTGATGAGTTGCATCACTCAATCATTTGTGGTTTAATGCTAAATTCAATCCTTGTTGCTAATTGACACAAAATATGTCCATGTCATACCAGGTGATCAGTAGACAAAGCTTGATGGCTTAATAACTTGGTTACAATAAAAATAATTGCATTGCATAATTTACATTTAGAAATTGTGCATAAGAAATTCTCTCTTCAATGTCTTCTTCTTAGAGGAGGTGTGAATATTAATGAATTGCTAGGTCAGTATGAATACTTTATCACCTGTACATGTGAAGCAAATTTATTTACAGCAATGTAAAATGGTATTTAAAACTACATGTGCACAATTAACAAGTACTTTTGGTAAAAATTGTCTAGGATATGATTAAGAAGAAAGAGCAAATAAATTACAGGTTCTTAAGCTTGCTGCCACCATGATTCAAGTAGGTTATATTGCCACTATGGCTCCTACATATTTATATTCTTGCAGCAATATACTTCATGATATAAGTAGGCCGACTGAGTTCAGTGCCCAACATCCCTAAGTAGACTGCAGTAATTAATTTAGCTGTCTTATGAATAGTCAAAATTGCCTTTGGCTGGGCTTGCTATAGTACGAAGAGCTCTTAAATAATAATTCTAAAATTTTATGAACTGGATGCTTGCGCTGTGTGGTACCCTTCATGTAGAATGTTATGTGCTTTAAGCAAAAAAATTCAAATTGTAACTTTCACATTAGTTGTTTCCACTATCATTTAGCCAAAAACAAGCCATAACATAACATATTTATTATGTCTTTTTATTTTATTGTTAAATATGATTTGCGATTCTAAGTTATTCTTGTCATGTTCCCTTGGGGCATTCAGAGAATCAGTTTATAGTTAAGCATAAACAAAATTTAATGCCACCAACATTAGTATATAGATCAATAATGGAGTTTCCGAAAATTAACCTCATACTCTGATTTCCATCTTTGCTCTCATCTTTACTGCAATAGTATGTGTCTAGTACTGCCACTTGAATTTCATGATGCGCTAGCAGCTATAACCAAAACACCTTTGGAAAATAGCTATTATGCCACTGTTCTACTCTACTCACTGCCCCTTGAAGACAACTAATTCACTTCCAAAACTTCTAGAGGGTCGTTTTAGGAATTACATGTTAAGAGAGGATTTTGTTTTTCTTAATGTCTGAACAAAAAACTCCATTGACGACAATTATAATTCAAATTTTCATATTTAAAAGAATACCCAACAACTAAAATTAGGTCTATGAGATGAGAGACAGGTTGAGATGGTCAGATGTTTCATTACAGTTGATTCAGATGGTCAGATGTTTAATTATAGTTTGAACATCTTTGTCGCCACGACCACTGCAATTCAGCACCACTTTAGTTCCATCAGGCAGAGTAGGAAAAATATTTTCCAAATAGGCCAATGCATGAGAGGTATCCAATGCTAGAATCATCCCCTCTAATCTTGACAACCGTTGGAAAGTTGCAGTCACAGACAATCAATGTGCTATCACAATAGTTTTAGCAAAAAAAATCAGATTTTACACTATTTATGAAGATTCCATAATATATGCATGATAGGAAACCAAAAAGGCATTGGAAATTGATTCATGAATGTTTGAAAGTACCAAAAACTAGATGACGTTATGCTCACACTAAGATCCACACAGAAGCTAATGGTGACCAAGCAGTCTAAAGGCTAGATGCATTAAGTGATATGGGGTATATAAGAAAACATTATTGTTTGGTTTGATCCTATATTTTTTGGAAGATTTCATTCCTCAAATGCGAAGGTCTTAAAAGCTTATAGGGATGTTGAAATTGTCACGGTTTATACTCGATTCATCAAGAAAGTCGATCATATTTGTGTCAAATCACGGATCAGGGTGCCCAAAATTGATCAACGATCAAAATAACCATTAGAAGGGCACATCTCTCTCATGCTTGCATTTCAAATCACAGGATCATATCTAGGCAGAGGTATCTTGGATTACTTATTCCCGTTAAGTGTATATGTATATATATATAACTTTAATAAACATCTAGAGATGCATCAAAAATTCCAATTTTTGGTGTGCCAAAATTCTCGAAATACCAGATCTACGAGGACATCTAACATCATCCTTCTAATCATTTATAGTCATTCAGATAGATTGTTCTAGGAAAGCTCGGAAAAGAAAAAAACATTTTTGTTTTGAGTAGTTACAAACCTTTCTTGCTACCATCTCTAGGTAGTTATCTTGAAAAAGTGCAAGAATTTGGTTTAATGCAGCTCTCAATTCTCTCTTCAGCATATTCTTAAGATCTCTGATCTAAATCATGACATTGACACCACCAGGCTTGAAATCAAGGAGCTTGATGCCCTTATCCAGTGGGGTACTGAAGAATCAACCACTTTTTTCTTCATTGTGACATCTCTCGATGGTGTTGAGACATGGTTCCAAAGATGCGAAGCATTAGGAAAATATATGAGATCTAAAGTTTCATTAGGCGCTGGCCCAAGGAGCTTTTAGACCTGAACTTATGAGCATGCCATGGGGACATATCACTTGGTTTCATAATATGGAATACATGCAAGGGGCATAACAAAACAAGTCTACCATAGAATCAAAATAAATATAGAGGTGACCATTGAAGTAAAACCTTGGGGAGAGCAGAGTTGCAGATCTCACTTGTGCATGGCCAAAAACTGGCAGAATGGGGCATCTTGGTTAAGGACTCAGTATATATCAGCAAGGAAAAGATAAACACAAAGGAAACATAGAATCCCCCTCCATTCCTCCTCCCTCAAATTCAAATTTGATACCATCTCCAAAGGCAATCCCAAGAGACCTGGAATTGAGGCTTCATTAGGAATCATGAGGTGAAATTTGTCCATATGTACACCCATAACTTTGGCATAATCACAAAAAATATGGCTGCAATTTTGACTGTCATGAAAGACATCCATACTAGAATAAAATTAGGGATCAAACATGTGACCGTAAAAGGAGTTTCTAACATAATCATCAATATGCTGCATAACTAAAATCCATGGGAGTACCTGATCCGTAAATGGCTTCTGGTTACTCCTCTTGAAAATACAACTAGATTAAAAGACTACCTACAAGAAGTGGATTTCAATCATTATCTATGGGCTGAAAATAAGGCTGCAAATATATTGGAAAACAACAATGCATACTCTAAATGGGGTGATAAACCCCTATCTTCCATTAGGGTGATCTAGATGCAGGAAAGGGAAAGGGAATGAGCTTCATTGCTTGATTGATGATAATAGGAAGCTTCATGTAAGTAGTGGTAGTTCCATTCAACATAGCTTGGCTCCACCACGTGAGTGCCACCTCATCATGAATGGGGTTGTGACACAGAGTGGAGAAACTCATTGATGGGGAGAGAATGACCTGATAACAGAAAACCTGGGAAGCAAACCTCAGGGTGGGATGGCTAGAGTTGACAGTATTAACATTGCTTGAAAGGGAAAGATGAGACACTATAATGAAAGGCTTTACATCCCAAGGAAATTAATTAAGCATCCTAGAATAAGAAAACCTTCTAGTACTTTTCCTTTTGTAACCCAAAATGGGAATTTATTCCCTGACACCCCTACCATGAAATCCCAAGGATCGTCCCTTGCCCACACCCCTAACATGACTTCCCAAGGATTGCCACTTGCCCACTACCATGAATTTCTCAAGGATCACCCCTTTCCCCTTTTATTATTTTCTTTTAAAGTATCTATCAATTCACCCTCCCTGGTCGTAGGACATTAAGGAATCACCATCACATTTATCAATAGTTCATTTAGATCACATAGGATTTCCCACTGTAGCCTCTCAACCCTAAGCTAGAATTTTATACTGAGAATTTCTTGAATATTTCTCATGGTCTCATTATCCATCCTGACCACATAAAACACTGTTATCATGGCCTCAGGTCTCCCCTCAGTTGAAAATGCACATGCACCATCTACAGATAAAGACAGTCACAAGATTCTACACAAGACAAGATTTGTTGGTTTTGCTCCCTGTGAGAGGTGAAGATAGGCACATTTATTTTGAATAGGTTAGTATAGCTCATGTTAAGAAATCCATTATCCTCCAGATACTCCATATAGCAATATTATAGTAGCTTGAGGACTAAATTTATTTTTTGGCCATCTTCTTTGAGTTGCGGTCTTTATGACGATATTACTTTTGTGATACTCAGTCCCTCCCCTATGATAGTCAATGTCACAAGACTTCATTATGGTAATTTTTGATATGGCCTGTGCAGGGTGAAGAATTTATGGGACACGAGAAAAGTTAAATTGCCCAAGGGATACATGTATTGTTGTAATTGTATGGCATACAGTAATATACTGAAAATATTATTGTTTACCACAAATAACGAAAAGAAAGTCAATTTATTATATTACAAGGGAAGTGACTGACTGAATCATTTTAAACTGGCAGATACAAGGAAATCTTTCACTATATAATACGAACTGAATATTACTCAATCAATTGCAAGATATTGAGCCAATAGACATGTTAACACATGTCACCAGTGCAAAAGCCAATAGAAATATAGATCCACATCGACTGGACTAGTGCCTCTTTGGCATTCACAACTATTATTTCTATTTTATAAAAAAGTTGCTTATGTAAGTAGACAAACTATGTTAGTATAGAAGCTACAGCCAGGACAACATAATTTTTTTTTGAAAATTGATAATACAAAGGTTTATTATTGAATGACAAGTTCATAAGCTTCATTTGGAAATTGCAAATGCTATGTGATTACAGGCCCTGGGGGCCTTGCTAAGGTTTTAAAATTGATAATACAAGGATTTATTATTGAATGGAAAGGTCATAAGCTTCATTTTGAATGGAAATTGAAAATGATATGTGATTACAGGCCTTGCGAAGGTAGAACGATAGAAAACATTTTGATCAAGTGTATTCTCTTTCTGCTAATATGAATAGTTTATTTGTTTACTAAGTTTGATTTTACCATATTGTAGACAATAATAACAATTTTGGTAAAAATATCCGTGGCTATTGACATTTGGAAGTTTTAAGAAGATGTTCGGTCATTCACACGTGACTTCACATCTCAAGCAGATCAAAACACATGAATAAAACATCTTGGGTAAATTGTTATTTTCTACTATTTAATTATAAGTTAGAAACTTGCAATATTAAAATATACTTCCTCTTAAAGTTAGAGTGGCTGAGAATCAGCCGAGCTGTGGTCTATCAGCTACATGGAGCTGTTGAAATCCTGACAAGCATGCTCCCTCCTTGCATTTGGTTTTTGTGTGTTATTGATATTGATGTGGCCTTCATGCAATTATCAAGATTACAAAATGTAACATTCTTCATTCAAGTAAAGGAAGGTGACACAAATTATTCCCAGGTCTACCATTTTTCCAAAAGATGAATTCCCACTCTAAATATGGATTCCCAGGCCATGCACTTTTTTACTCCTAGCTGCTAGACTTCCAAGGGGTACCCAAAGGTGCTAACATAAAGGTGTTGCATGAACTTGCATTGCTCCAACTGCTAGACAAAGATGTGAATGGCTACTACCATACACCATTATTTCTCTTGCAACTATTTCCACCATTCACAACTGTAGTTGCCACCGCCACTACTCCAAATGTCCATAGTCACTGCTCCTACACTCCTCCTACACTTCACTGTCTAAAAACACTATGCTGATTAGCTTATCTGATTTCTATTTGTCAACTCATCAAGCTCTCTTAGTCATTAAATTCAAAGTTACTATCTTATTGATTATTGTCATCATCACTCTCAGTGGTGCCTCTAATGTCTCTGTTCAAACAAACTTAAAGTCTTTGGTCAAGTTATATCAGCTAGTATCATACATTGATCAAATGTATCTGAAGCAACCTGCCTACTATTCTCTGTTTTGCATGTGTCAATGAGAATTATACCTTAAGTGTGATGATGCCTTTTTGTTCTGAAGCTTCTTTCTATCAACAGTATACCACAAGGTTTAGGCTTGTTTATGCCTTTTAGGATCCCTTTAGGTTGTTGGCCTTGTTCTGCAAACCACTCATTCAAGACAGTGTCAATGACTATAATATCATGCCAACAAAATCTAGAAGATCTTTGTGCTTAGCGAAACTGTATGATATTCAGAGCTTACTCACCACAGGTATACTTCAGTTAGGCCCACAGGAGGACTATCATGAAGACTTTAGGATTATTTTCATACAAAAGGTTATTGTCACAAGGGTGTTGTATCAAAACACTGCAATGATAGTCATTTAATCATGCATTGGAAGATCAGATCATGGATGCTCTATGCACTTTACTTGAATTACTACCATATCCTGCCCTTTTTGCTTTTAATTTCCTTTAGAGTATAGGGCATAAGCTTTCTTATTTTTATGAGAATTGTAGTAATGAAATTGTAGATAATTTTTAGCCTGCCAACATTGACGTGAAGCCAAAATTCTCTTTTGAACACGGATAATGTGGATACTGTTAAGATTTTGAGTTCATGGTAACAATTCACCACAGAAATATATGAAACCCTGAAATATGACATGGAATACTTAGAGAGAACTCTAAAAAATGTATGCTATAGCCTGCAATACATCATATAAAAAATATAAAGGACAAGATCTAACCGTAAAACCTGCTACTGTCTTCACACCATATCTGAAAGAAAACTCTGCTACGACCACTACATAAAACCAATTTATTCACAGAAGCTGCAAAACTGAACTAACTAAACTACTCGCTAGTCTTACTTTTATGACAGAAGCAGAGTGCAAAGGTTTACGATCAAAGTGGACCTAATAAAAAAATTAGATGCCTAGGATAATGCACCCTTCTTGCATGAGGAGGAATGCCTAGATTATCATTAAAGCACCCAAAGGAAAGCATGCACCACCCTTCATGGGAAAGCTGACCAAGTCTAATAATGGATAACCTATGCACAGTGCCTCCTTTAATTTTCATTCTTGACTTAGTCCTGCCGGAAGAGAAAATATGCTAAAAATAAGCAATCAAAGAGAAATATAACCTCTGTTCTAAAAATAAGAAGAGGTATAGTGGGAAAACTTCAGATCTGATGCATGCATGCTCTTCTAGTTTTATGAAAGACAACCAATTTTCCTCTAAGAGGCTTAGTAGTGAACCCTAAATAGGTGATTGTAATAATACATCATAGAGGCTTAGTAGTGCACCCTAAATAGGCGATATATGAATCTTTAAAAGTTGGAATACTTAAAAAACTCTAAAAAATGTGTGTTATAACCTACAAAACATCATATAAAAAATATAAAGGGCAAGATCTATCTGTCAAACCTGCTACTATCTTCACACCATGTCTAAATCAGAGTAGGAGAACCAGAATTTGCAGCAGCGGGGTTATTAGAAGCAGTGGTGGCAACGGCCCAGGGTCTTGAAACCCATGGTCCAGGCCCCCATCCGGCAGGAGAAGGAGGAGGAAAGTAGGATCTAGGAACCATGGGCCAAGGAAAATCGGGCCAACCAGGGGCAAGAGCAGCAACATCGGCATTCCATGTTGGGTTTGGCTAATTCCACCCATATGACCAAGCACCTCCGAAAAAACGCAGCCCCAATAGCCCTATTCACCCATTTCGGCAGATCCATCTGTGGCCGAAGGGCTGCTAGATTGATATGAGCGGATGCCTCTTTTCCAGACCAAGAAGAAGACTCCATTGTCGACTCTAGTCCAGAGGCAAGCTTTACCCTGCAGCCATAATCGATATTGGGGGCGAATGCAATTACAAAACCCTCCAGCCCAGTAAATTGGGGGCGAATACAAACCAAAACCGTCCAGACCAGTAAATGTGGAGGCGAATCCAGCATTTCATGTTTATGCGCCCTTTTTTTTTGGGCTAAAGCATAATAATTATTTATTTTTAAAATAATTTTGGGGCTAATTATACAAAACTATACAAAAAAGGTTTTATATAAAAAATTCACCCCTCTAAAATCTAAAACCCCTTAAATTTCACCCTTGGGCTAAAATTCGCCCCTAAAATTTTCCATGGTCCCAAATCACCGCACTTGGTGTGTTGTCGATCTGCTTGATGTAATCACTGGAATAATAGAAAGACTCATACGATATGTTCCCCTCTTCCATAGACCCCTTAGGTTTTTCCCTTTGTTGAAAAAATCCTTTCAATCTTCATGTACCTCTCTAAGAAGAACATCTAATGACAAGAAACCACCCCAACTAATTCAACCTCATCTACTAGGTGGATTAGAAGATGAACCTGCAAGTCCATGAAACTCGTCGGCAGTTCCTTCTCAAACATACAAACAATCTCAACTATCTCTTGATGCCACCGTGGAATGATAGCCACATGAATCTCCTTTAACGTGATCCAACGTACAAATGCAGATAATTTAGATATGGCACATCCTAGGTCTTGAGGGAAGTCATGTTTCACACACCCATGCACGAACAAAGGATAATGACACTGCAAAGTTATAAATACATGCATACAAAATTAGTTATGTTTTATGGTCCCATGGGATAAAAATTGTTAATATAACAAATAATAAAATCATGCTTTTGACATTATAAGTACTCTTAGAATATTCAAATGGTCATGCAATTCCAACCTCGACAAATGGTATTCCACGGTGAAGCGGCACCGTAGTGAAGACCCATATGAAGATGGCTCCCTCACACCCATTATAACTTCCTTTTCCAAAGAAAGAAAATCTTTTTTTAAAATCCATGGGACATCACCTTCTTTGAAAGACCAAATAGAGGGACCAACCTTTCCTGTACTTTCTAATTTCCTTTGCCAATGTTTCTTTTTAGTTTATGAGGTAATAAGATATTTTCTAACAACCAATGTGTCACTTTCTTTCGATGATATGTGCCACCATAATGAAGATGATTTTTTTTTTTAAATATATGCATGGAATCTAGTAAGTGGGTAATCGTAATATGCTCCCAATATGGGAGGTTATAAGAGATAGATTTCCTTTTCATCCCAATGGGAAATTTATCAACATAGGCGTCGAAGAATTCTGGATCATCGAACATAGGCTCCCCATTTGAATCGAACATTTCTATGAACTCCTTCTCCTTCTCTCTCTCATATGCTCTAAGCCATTTAGCTGGTGTCGTTATTGCAGGACTTTGGGTTCTCTCTTGTTTACCATTTAAAGCAAATGTTTCTCTTTTGTAAGGGTGTTCTTCTGGGAGGAATACCCTAGAGCAGTCATACACTGGTTTTCATAGGTCATTGGACCATCTACCTTTCAGATAAGGTCCACAACATTTACATCCATAATACCCTTTTGTTACAAGACCTGCGAAATTATTGTATACAATATTCATGGCACGTTAGAGAGTATAATGAATATCAGAACAATTACAAAAAATTAAATTAATATGCGAAAGAATATTGTTACGTATATAAACAAGTCAATAAACATGTAATTTACCATAGAAAATTCCTAAGCCTAGATAATCATGCGTGGTGTAAGCACATATGCGATACAACGTAAAAGCTCTCTCTGCTACGATGGGTATTGATACATCATATACATTTATCCCATACCATAATTCCTTCAATTCATCAACCAGTGGTTGTAAGTAGACATCCATATTCTTCACTTGTCTTTTACCGGGGACTATGAGAGCCAACATAAGATGTTCATTCTTCATGGAAAACCATGGGGGTATATTGTTATTGATCACTACTACAAGCCAAAAAAAACAGTTGGTGTTTTGGAGGGAATATGGCTTGACGCCATCCATGGCTATTTTGAGTCGTAGAATTCATACTTCATCCTTGAATTTTTCAGGCCATGTACCCTCTATATGCTTCATGGCTATTGAATCTGTTGGGATTCGCATACCTCCCAACTCACTTCTGTGTGAGGCATGCCATCCCTGCAACATAGCTAATTCTTTGCAATGAAAGAGCCTTTGAATCCTTGGGATTATATGCATGTGCATCAATATCTTAAGAGGAGGACCACATTATTTACTCTTATTTTTTGATTTATCGTACCTGTCATGCCCACATTTTGGACATATCTCTTTATCTGCATATTCTCCTCTATATAGAATAAAATTATTTGGACATGCATGATATGATATGTACTCAACACCCAACATTTTCAACATTTGCTTTGCCTCTTTGCAGCTACTAGGCAAGACATATCACTTGAAAGAACCTTATCTTTGAATAACCTATATTTGGTGGACAATATTAAATGTACAATGAAAATAATTATTAACGTTCATAAAATTGACCATTTGTAATGTTGATTGTGTGACAATATTTCTAAAAATAGAAGGGACTTGATGGTCAATTACCTCAAAATTTCTGAGAAACATGCATTCAACAAGCCAAAATTTACTTTCAATTAATACAGTAACATCGTTGTCCACAACTAGGTAGACTTTGACTGACTGCCAGGTCCAAAGAGAGGGGTGGTGGAAGCAATTTTAAGGTTTTTGAAAAAGGTATCAGTGATATGAGCATCATCCCCTAGCTAATCATCATTCTGGAATTCATATAACAACATTGTCTCCATGGCAGTCGTATCCCTTAAGTAATCATCCATACCAACCTCTATTTGATTGCCTCCATTCCAAACTTTTGAAGAACTACTATTTCTGTAGTCATTCCTAATTGGTTAATCTGGACATAGTGGGAATTGAATAGGTGGTTGATTCAACCATTCTTGGTATCGTTCCTCTTCGAGTTTTTCTCTTAATTCAACCTTCTTTTGATTTGAAATTGTCGTGGGGTGCAACGGAAGATGGTAGGTAGGTTTATGATCATCACTAGAATCCTAATAATTTCAAAAAATATATTTGAACATGATTAGTACAATATCGATGATATCAATTAGTAAGCACGTTAATGCTAGAAGATGGCATGTTACAATTGGTAGGGTGAAGCGGTTGTCCATTTTCATATACCCGGACCACGCCTTGCAGTATGTTGCTCCTGATGAGAGCTTTCGACGTTTTGGAACTGTTTGAATATTTTGTGCATTTGAACTTGATTCTGAATCTGCATGAACCTGCAAATATGTATAATTTTATTCAGATTGACATGGATAAAAAAATTAAATTCAATTAGATAATGAAAATATAAATAAAATATGAAGTAATTACGTTTGGAGATGGATAGGGAGAACTCTGCGATGGACTTTGAGAAATATTATGGAACGAGTTAAATTTTGAAGAATTTTCCATTTGATATAATTATGAAATTTTATCCCTGCATTTGAGCAAAATCAACAATAAATTTTTGTGTACATACCTAAAAGTAATTTCGATGTGTTAAAAAAAATTGTTATTGTTATCAGTTCTAATGTACTGTTAAACAGATCGGTGCAGTTTTATTACCGGATGCACTGATGCGTTTAGTTACACACGGAATATTGGGAAAAGAAACATGAATTTATTTTTTTGAAGTGAAAAAAAGTGGTAAACTGAAAAATGAGGGGCAGATGGTTTTCAGAAATCTAATTTCATAAAAAATTCTTTAAATAGTAATAGTTATTCATTTTTCATTATTTTTGCCAAAATTATCAGGGAGGGATTTGCAGGAGAGACATACCTGGAGTAGGAGAACACTGTGGAGCAGAAAAATACTTTCGAACAACAACACTATTTAGAGAATCAGAATTTGAAACATCTGATGATTCACACAAAAACCCTACAATATAGTAAAAATTTTAAATATTACTTTAATAATTATTTTTGTAAACGTTTCTATTAGATGTAATACATGAATAGTAAAAATTTTAAATTTTACTAATTAAATCATTTACAATCTCTATTCATATTTATATTTAATTAAAATTCATAAAAAAAAAACGAAAAAATCTATTCTTACATTAAACCCTTGCTTCTTGTTTATGTGACTGCAAAAATTTACAATTAGGGATTTTCATTTTATATTTATAGGGTTTGTATTACTATATATATAAGAATTTGGCATCTAACCTGGGGGACCACTTGCAGAGTCAGATCCCAAACCCTGTTGGCCCTTTCACGATTTTTTAAAAAACGACCTTTGTTAATCAGCAAGCCCTATTTAATATAGCACACCGATGTTCTCTTTTAGTATAACGCACCAGGTGCGTATTGAAAAAGAGCATTGTTTGATAAAAACAATTTCCATTCATTTATGTTTATTTTTCAAAACAATCGCTTCTGTTAATCAGTGCTCCCGTATTAATATAAGACACCGGGTCTCTTATTGACAAAGAGCACCGTACAATGTTTTCATTGTAGTGGAGGTGCATTTATAATAACATATCGCACCATTATCATTTAATTTTTTTCCTCGTTGTCGATGCTAAAATGTGAACCGCACTGGTGCGGTTAAAATGATAAACACACCAAGCGTTTAATTTAGATAGACACACTGTTTCCTTGATTTTTTTTTTAACTTGAAAAGTATGTGATTTTTTTATAAAATATATTAATGAATGGTATAGTTTTATATTGATGAAAAATTACTGACAAGAGTTCAAGCAACAATTACTGATAGCACATCCAGAAAAGAAAAAAATACAAGTTCTTTGTAAATTCTTTACACAAAATATTATTTTTGAACTATATGTAAGTTTAACTAATATGTACTGTTTAATGTGTGTCATGCAGAGCCACAAAATGATGAGGCTTGAGAAGATTCTTTATGATCTAAGACCAAAAGAGCGTAAAATATTGATGGAAAAATTGCAGAAGGATGAATCAGGTGAATGAAAAAAATACTATCAATCAAATATGAGTTTCTTTTTTGAATTTTCATTAATAATATACTTAAAAATATTAGATAAAATGTTTCAAACAATCTATTAATTCATATATGTTTAATTTTCTACAAGGACCAACAACGAAGGAAAAGAAAGTTGTTCTAAGAAAAGAAAAAAAATAGAACATACAAATGAAAATTAATTGCTCCTTAGCTCATCTGGAGTGGTGCTAGAGGTTAATGAAAGGGGGAAAAACTTTTACAAAAATTTGAGGGATCTAGTGGAAATAATGTATAAACGTTCTTTCCACTTACAATACAAAAATCAATCCAATGATTCTAAGAACCAAATTTTATTTAAACTACAAGAAGAGTTCCCAGAGAATTGGTCAATGAGACATGTCAAACTTTTAATAGCAAAAACGTATAAAAAAAAAACATTGAAAAAGTAATATTCCTTTAAATATTTTTCTAGAAATATATGTATATATTACTACAAAGCAATCATTTATAAATATCACTTTTGTTATATTTAGTTTTCATATATCAATATAGAAATTAAATAGTTTATTTTCATGTTACTTTTTCAGGAAGATTATGACAATCTCAAAGGATGAACGAGCTGATATCAGAAATATGCCGGTAGGAATGTCCAAAAAGGTGTACAAGGAGATGATAAATGAAATGGACATAATTGCATTGCACGATGAGCCATCTCAACAAAAACGTGCTTCAAATGTAATATGTAATCACTGATTTTTCTGATTAGGTAAAATAAATAAATAATTTAGCATTAAATATTAATTTTCAAGTGTTTTTTGCAGAAAAGAAAAGAAAATGGAACCCATTCAACACTTAAAACAAGACGACAAGGAAGAAAAATGTTGATATCTAAGTTTGTGAGTAATTGTTACTTCCTTATAAAAACTTAACTAGATTTCATTTTTGTATATTTTAAGTTGTTTTACAAAAATCATCATTGAATGTCTTCAAATAGGTGCTAACATATAAAGAAGAACCATTAGAAGAATTGATTGACATTGCGTTAAATAATGGTTGTTAGTATATGTTGGCATATCAGAAATTAATTGTGGAATTTGTAAGTATCTATCTTGTTTTACTTAGCTCCGTCTATAATTAATAGAACAAAAAATATTTTATATTAAATCTATGATTTGTTATGGGGTATAAAACCCGTAGGAAAAAAAGTATTAAACTGCACCAAAAAAAAAATTGTTGAAAAAAGGCATGAAATTTGGTTTTGAAAGAATGTGTTTAATTTACGAGCCAATTCTTGCTATGGTACATTTGTTTTCGATTTACATTGATGTATATTATTTATTATTGCATTTTTCATTATTATCAACAATGTAGATACACTCATTACACTTTATTTTCATGTTTGTAGATGGAACTTGAAGAAGAAGAAAAAAATCAACACAATGAACAGAACATTCCTCCAAATAACCCAAGTCATGGAAGTAGGTCGAGCAGTGATAGCAGTTCCAACGAAGAATGATGACGAATATGTTTGGATATCAAAGCAAGGTGTTGTATTTTTTGAAATATTTGTCTATGAAATGAGACATTTTGTTTAATGTAATGGACATAGTGTCCCAATTGAAAGTTAAAGGGTTGCCAATAGCTATCCCATTTTGTATGACAAAGAGTCTCTTATTCATATATAATAAAACATGTTTTAATTTATTGTATTGTGTTCTCCATTGTCGCTATGAAATGTTACTCTAATGATTAAATATATGGATGATTATATTATAATGAAAAGATGTGAAATCTAATGATATAAAAAATTAATCCAAACATCACATTCAAATGCACTAATAAAAAATTAACTGATATGAATACTATTATAAGAAATGTGTCGAATTTTGATGAATAATGAATTAAAAAAAATCACAATAATTTTACTGTTACACGTCGATGTTTCTAAAAGATAGAAAATGAACATCGGTGCGTGTGTATGATACTGTGCATTGGTGCATTTCTATGACCTGTGAGCATGAAACCAAATACCAATACCAATTAGAATGCCTGGTGTTCTTTATCAACGACTACGACCCGAGAAGATAGGCATTGCATGTATGGGTTTCCTTTAACGCGTCGGTGCGTTTTTACACCTTAACAGCTCGGGGCATGTACACAACCAATACACACCAGGAGGATAGAAGATGCATGCATCGGTTTTATTTAGCCTCAATGTACCAGTGCATTCATATTTGTAACACACAGGTACTGTTTGCATTAAATTCCTCGGTGCTTTACAACTATAATCTGAATAACACCGCTACATGCACCTTCTAACGTCCCGGTGCATATTTGTTGGTCACACGCACCGGGACATTGTGTATGTGAACGCCTTGCGGCTTCATAATTTTTTTTTCCTTCCCGGTGCTTGGTATGTTTACCGCACCGGTGCATACCATTTAAAATGCATTGGTGCTTTCTCACATGAAGTGCGCACCGATAAGAAAAACATCTGTAAAAACCTACGACCACCTAGTTTTTTTTAGTCGTGTTAAAGTTCTGTTAACAGCTCCGTCAAAACCTCCGTTACCAAAAAAGGATGTTGTAGCAAATATTTTTTTTACAATTTTGGCCAATTTTATAACACTAAAAACCTCCTTTATAACCTTCGCTAGAGGGTCTTTTCCTTGTAGTATCAAATGTATTTCATTTTTTTTTTGCAATTTCAATTACAATTAATAATTTTATGAAATATAGAGGAAATTTTTGTAGTTGTGCTCTCTGATAACACATGACAAGTTCTATGAGACTCTAAGAGAGTTCAGGATCTTGGTATTGCATCAAGTGGTATTAGAGCGATGTTTTTCTCTAAGGGATTACACCTTAAATTGCTTATGTGAGACAGGGTAACAAGGCACCCTGAGTGGTGGTTGTTTAAAGTGACAAAGGGAAAAGTTGGGATACTGAACTTGGAAGTGAGGTATTTTAATGTTGGTCAAAAAATTTCAACTTGGAGGGATTCCACTACGTAGAAGAGGAGCAAGATGAGGTTCAAGAAATCAAGAATTGGAAGATTTGAGATGAAGAATACAAGATTTAGAAAATCGAAGAAATGGGGATGCTGAAATAGATTCAAAGCAAGAGGAAGAAATTGAATAAGAACAAGAAGTTGAAGTGAGAGACACAACAGTATTATTGATTTCATTTATGAGTAATAGAGGCAATGAAAATGTTGAGGTTTTGCGTTATGATGGAAATTTGAGAGATGATGTTATTATTTATTGGATTGGAGGACTTGAAATATATTTCGAGTATGAAAATATTCAGGATCCAAATCAAGTGATATTTTCCATTACGAAGTTTAAAGGGAATGCTGCACTATGGTGGGATGTATTACAACAAGATAGAGTGGACAATTGATTGGATAAGATTAGAAATTGGAGAAAAATGATTAGCAATATCAAATAATTTTTTTTCATGTTGATTACTAACATAACTTGTGTATGAAAGTAAAAAAATTGAGACAAAAGGAGACATATGTTCGTAAGTATACTAAGGAATTCTTTAGGTTGTCACTCAGATAAAAAATAAAAGAATCAAAATAACAAAGAGTGGGGAGGTATGTAAATGCGCGAAAATACTTGATCCAAGATGACATGAGTACACATTATTTCCGTATTGTGAATGAAGCCTATCAAGTTGCCTTGAAGGTAGAAGAAAATTTTGATAGGAAAGCACAATAAAAAGGTAGAGGAAGAGGTTCTAGAGGCATAGGCAGGACGAGAACTGCTAGAAAAAATGAAAAAGAAGAAGAATCCACCAGTGGTCAAGGTAGTAGAGGAGGAGATGGTGCCAGAAGAAGAACATGTGGATTTGGAAGAGGAAAGGGAAAGTATGTGATTAATTTGTACCATTGTGGAGTTGAACGAAAAAAGGAATCCATCTACCTAGAAAAATATAACATAGGGAGAAGAGTTGAAGCACAAACACAAGTTACTTAGGCTGATGAAGCAAATATTGTTGGATAAAACGTGGTGGTACTTCAACAAAAGCAAAGTGAAAACTTGATGCTTAAGTGAGTGTTGATTAAGCATGAGAAGAAGGCAATGAAAGAACCTAAGAAAAGAAAGAAAGTTTTTAAAACCAAATGTAAGATCAAAGGGAAATGTTGCAATATAATTATAGATTTTAGAGTTATAGAGAACTTTGTGTCTATAGAGGTTATGGAGAAATTGAAGTTGAAAATTTTGGTCCATCCCAATCCATACTGAGCCTCATGGTTAAAAGGGGACAACATGTGACTATTATTGAATAATGTATGTTATATTTTCATATTGGAGATATTCATGAGAAAGTGTTTTATGATGTGGTTGAGATGGATGCATGTCACATGTTGCTTGGGAGACCATGGTTGTTTGGTAGGAAAGTTTTCCATGATGGTAAAGAAAACATGTATAAATTTAAGAAAGATGGACAATGATACAAACCAACACCAATGCTGGAAAATGAAGTGGAAGCAATAAGGAATTGTGGAGATACAAGATTAGGTGACAACAAGATCACACTCTATTCAACCAAGGATTTTTTGTAGTAACAAAAAAAGGGAAGATTTTTTTTTAGCTTTGATTCCAAAGGAGTTAAAGGATGAATCAAAATTAAACAAAATACCTACAGAAATAAAACCTTTGCTGATTGAATTCAAGGAGATTGTTGTGGATGATTTACTGATGAGATTACCTCCCATGAGGACCATTTCTCATAAAACTGACTTGATTCTCACATTTATCCTACATAACATGGCACGTTATAGGATGACCCAAATAGAGAGTGAAGAAGTAAATACACAAGTACAGGTGTTGCTTGATAGAGGATTTAGTTGAGAGAGTTTAAATTCATATGCAGTACCGACAATGTTGATCCCAAAGAAAACAAGAGAATGGAAAATGTGCATGGATTCATGGGCCATTAATAGGATCAATATCAAGTACAATTTCCTTGGCCAAGGATGGATGACCTTATGGAATGTTTAAGTGGGGTTGAATATTTCACAAAGATATATTTGAAGAGTGCTTATCATCAAATATGTATAAGGGAAGGTGACAAGTGGAAGATTTATTTTAAGAAAAAAGATGGACTATTTGAATGGTTGATTATGCCATTTGGACTAACTAATGATCCTAGTATATTTATGAGAATTATGAATTAAGTCCTGAAACCATTTTTGGGGAAGTTTGTCTTTGTGTACTTGGATGACATATTAATTTTCAGTAGAACCAAAAGGGAACACTTGGAACATGTGAGGCAAGTTTTGAAACGGTTGAAAGAGGAACAATTGTCGATAAATTAGAAGAAATGTGCATTTATGCAAACAAAATTAGTGTACTTGGGATTTGTGATTTCCAAGGAAGGCTTGAAGATGGATCTCGAAAAGGTGAATGTTATTTTGGATTGGCCAACACTTCAGTCCATTTTTGAGGTGAGAAGTTTCCATGGGTTGGTGAGTTGCTACAGGAAATTCATTAGAAATTTCATTCACGTTTGTGGGAATAACACAAATTTTATAGAGACTATATAAACTTATTAGAAGCTTGAATATTATTGCAAAAATATCACCAAATATTTTACAATTTACATATTATGCTTTAGTAGGATTCACCAACATTTCTACACTTTAATATATATTTCTATCCTTAACATTTTTTGTGGTGCTTCTATTAGTAATATATGAAGGTTAACTTGTAATTTTGGTGCATGTGTTGGCGAGTGATCAGGTCTCGCGGGCAAGACCCAGGTTCAGGAGTTGTGGCCAACAAAGGAATCCGCTATAGTCTAGGATCATGCCGGCATTATCACCCTACTCTGGAGAGTAGAGATTCTCACCCGAGGTGTGCCGCAACCACATGCAGAAGGGGAATAGACTAGTGGCAAGGAACGGATCCGAAATTCATCCTTATCAGTGATTAGATTGCATAAATAGAATCACATACGCAACAACATTCAGAGAGCATACAGATACTAAGAAAATGAAAATTTTAAAGCATCTCAACCAACACACATGCATGTGAATCACACAAATGGACAGTAGCCCGCAATTATATTAAGCTCTTGGCCGAATCCACAGTTACATAGCATTGCAATGGGCTTACAAATCTGATACATATGCCTTGCGGAACAGAGATGTACATCAATAGAACCCTAGGAACTACAGAAACCTCATCCATAATCTGGGTTCCTGCTGCAGCATGCGTTTCTCCTCCTTCAGTCGCTCTCTCCCTCTCTCTCTCTCTCTCTGATTTCTTCCAGGTGACGGATATTTATTCACCCGCTGTCGCGACTGTTAGTTCTTCTTATGTCCTTCTTCAGCTGCTTCTAGCTTTTCTCTGATTATCTGTGTGTTCCGCTTGCATTCTTCTGCTGTATCTTCTCCTTATCTGCACTTATGAATATAGTTTCCTCTGCTATGTGCCTGTTCCTTCACAACCTTTCTAGCTCCACCGTTTGATGTGGTTGCGACTTGGTTGCGGCTGCCATGTGCCCTCGTTCCGCAACCCTAAAATCTGGACGTTGTTCCAATTCAAAACGTTCAAAACAAGGTTTTTTCAAAACAAGGGCCCTAACAGGCCCCGACCACAGTTTCTTGACTCGTCCCCGAGCCAATCACAAATTACGGTTTCTACCTCCATTGCCCTGCTTGACCCCGTGCCCTGTTCGCCCTGTGTGCCTTCATCCTGTGCTCGTTCCTGCTATGCGCCTTCAGCTTGTTCCTGTCCTTGCTGTGCATCTTCAGGTGGCTGTTCAAACAAGGGCCCCAACTCCGGGACCCTTTGGAACGCTGTAGCTCGAAGCTCAGTAAAAGCCAACACAGCTTGCTGCCACCCCTGGATGAGCGATTTTGTTTCCTCAGCGAGCTTGGTGACAACAGCCTCCTTGATGGATGTTGGGACAACTCCGAACATTGTGTTGAGCTGGGTCGCGGCTGCCGCTGTGAGCTGTTGTATGGCCCGGGCGATAGATTGAAGCGACGGCTAGAGCTCCCGAATGACGCGTTTGGCCTCCACCGAGCAAGCCTCTGTGTGCTGGAGCTGTGCTTCAAGTTCATCAGCCTGGGCATATAATTGATCCAGCCTGGCGGGGTCTGTAGCCTCTTGAATTTCCCTTGAAAACTTCTAGAGTTGGGTTGAAATCGGCTGGGTCTTGACGGTGAGTGCCAGGGAGCATTCTTGAAGGCCCTTCAGGAGGTCACGAGCCTCTCATGCCGTGGAATGAAGTGCTTCCTGCATCTGAGCTGCTTGGCCCTGCTTGGCGGCCACTTGGGCTAAATAGTCGACCTCGGGCTCGGCCGGCACGGGACGGGCCACTAACGCTGCACGAAGCTCATGATTCTCCCGATGTAATTCCTAAACAACGATGCAGAGGTGGATAGCTTGCTCGGAGAGGCTGGCCGCAGTGATTTCGGGAGGTAGCAGGGGGTAATGAGGCTCCAGGGAGGGCCAGAACTCGGAGAACATCCGGGTAACGTTGGTAATCATTGCTTCCATCTGTTCCCGTGCTGTTTAGAGTTGGTCACGCTGTTCAGTAAGCACAGCAAGTTGGTGTTGCTGCTGGAGTCCCAAATGTAATCTCTCAGCCTGCTAGGCCGCCCTTTGAATCAGTAGGTACAGCTGAGCTGGATTTTCAGGCTGGAAGGTGGCGGTCCCAGCAGTGCTCTACGCCGGCATTCGCTTCGGCAACGGTTGCCCGCCGGCAACTATTCGAGTGACATGCTCAGGAGGTGAGAAGGGCATGGCCTCTGGATGTGCAGAGTCAACCATATTCAGATCCCACGGTTCTTGCTGATCAATGTGGGCCGGTTGTGGAGGGACTGTGGCCTCCGGCAGAACCTCGGCAGAATCAGACCCGGTGCGCAGCTGCTGTGTGAATATATCAGTGAAAGGAGGGTGGGGTTCAACGACTGGGTCGTTCGGTGGTATGACTGTGGCAGCACCAGAGTCAACCTCAGCCCCGCGGTCCCCACCCATGAGTTCCCGGATAATGGGGTCGGACACCGTAGCCGAGGAATTAGACGGGGCGGATGAAGTGGTAGGCAGAGGAACGGTGGATAGTGTGGTGGGGGTGTGTGGAAAGTGCATATTGATGAATTTAGATGGGTCGATGAGGGGTTCCTCTTGAATCAGTACCCCTGTGCTTGGGGGCGGTGGTGGATCTTCAGCAGTGAGGTCCACCACCGGATTTGCCTCGGTGGCGCGGGCCCTCTTAGCTTGAGGGGCCTCGGGTGGATCCCTAGGCCTGCTCGTCTCACCCATTGGGGTCGTGAGTGGATCAGCAGAGGTAAACAGGATAGTGGAGATGGGGGAGGTGAGCGGAGCGGTACGGGGGTGCGAAGTGGAGCGAGTGAGCTGAAATTCAGAAAATAAAGGAAATGGGGTAGCACCGCTAGAAATAACCTGGGCTTCCACATTGAAATTTCGTACCTGGTTGTTGAAGTGGCGGACGACGGGGATGAGCGGTTCAGGGAGTTCTTGTGATGGCACTGCCACCTCTGTCTCGGCAGGCTATTGCACTGGTGCCATCCTGTCAAAATTGTATCTGGGGAGCCCGTCCCGCATGTGCTTCGTGACCCTCGGCCATGAACAGACTTCACGATGGAAGGCACCCGTTACTGACATGCCACCACATCCGTCATTAGCTGGTACCATGACCGTAACGCATATGCATTCACCAGTTTGGTACTGGGGTCATTTGAGACCTGCCATGGAGTGAATTTCATCGCGAGGGGCTGGCCCTCGGGGATCTCCGCTGGGAACCGGATATGTGGAGTGTGCCATTTACACATGGCAAAAACAATAATCAAATAGCCATAAATAAAAGTAGTTGCACGCTTATAATTATCCTCGCACGCATCGAATAGATCTTTTAACAAGAAGGAACACCAATTCAGTCTGGTGCCTTGGAAAAAATGTTCAGCAATAGAAATAGTATCAAGAGTGCATTCGCCTTTGGTGTAATGCCTCATCGTCTTGCTGGCAATGAGATAACAGGCGAAGCGAATCTTGGGTTTGTTAATGAGGTCTATCTTGGCTCCTTTCCCCCCCCTGCGAGTGCCATATTTGGTATAGAGGTCCGCATCGCCCGACTTTCATGCGCGCTTGGAGGAGGTCTGACAGGTCGTTGAGATGTCTGCGCCCGTCTGCGAAAGCCCTGTGAGGCGATGAATATCTTCGGTGTGAATGGGAATTTCCTGGGTCAGCCACAAGGACCCATTCTGAATTCGGCTGAGGAGGAAGTGTGTACACTGCAGAACTGGTCCGGTGGTGCCAAACACCGGAAGATTTCTCAAGTTCATCAGGGATGAGGTTTGAAGGCCCCTGAACTCTGGCAACAGGCGGCTGGCTGGGTTGCCAGCTGCAGTGAAGTAGTGCTCCATATATGCCTGCCGCTTGAGGGATGGAGATTCGGCAGCATTTGAGAGGTTGGCATCAATCAAGGCTGAATTATCATATTTTCCCACAAGGGACTCGGTCTTGTGAATTTGAGTGTCAAGCTCTGGTTCAATGACGGCTGGGACGACCTTCGACATTTTGGCCCGACGCTGATAGACCTGTAGAATTTTGCTTCGGCGCTTTTCCTGGTGCAATGTGTTCTGGGAATTCAACGACTCTGGTGCATCTACAATTGCTAATTTGAACGGGTCCGGCATTCTCGTGCTTTTGGCTTCCATGCAAGTTATGTCAGCACCTGGCACGAGTGGAGTTGATGAGACCCCCTAACAAGTTAATTCCTGCTGGCATTCTTTCTGCGATAATCGTGCGATCAATCGCATGCCAATGAGTGCTGTGACAGTTGCTGACGGTGGCATGGGGAAATGGGCGGACGCGACGGCTGAGGTTACTGCGGGTGATGACCAAATGATGACGGTGCAGTTACTGCCAAGTATGGTGATTAATGATGCAGATCTAGGCGATCCTACGTACTGACACAAGTACATGGGTGGACTGAGCTGGACTGACATGGAGACTGGTACAGATCCTACAGGGATGACACACTGGACCGGTGCCGCCCCGACCACAGTCAGTTGCGGTGTGGACCCCGCAACTGAGCGGTTATTGACACACTACCTATGAACAAAGAATACCTCCTACGCTCATCCCGGTTGCGGGAGAGTTATTCAACTATGCTATGCTACGGGTGCTCTTGGGTGCGAGAGTTATTGATGAGAAATGAAAGGTACTTACTCCTGGTAGGGTTTCAGGCGTGCACCATTCACCCACCCTGGAAGAACTGTACTGTCCAGCTGTGCCAACCGAACGGCTCTGGAATCGCGAATCTCGATAACGAAGTAGGGTCCCAACCAGTGCATCTGTAGCTTTCCTGGGAACTTATGGAACCTGCTGTCATATAAAAGAACTTTGCCGCCAACCTGGAAGGTTTTGTTCTTAATGTGGCAGTCGTACCACGCTTTCTGTTGGTCCTTCTGAATCTTCTGGTGGAATTCGTCCAGGAAGCGGGCCTCATCCAGTTCCTGTAATTCATGAAGGCGCTCCTAGAGGGAGGCCTCTTCCGAAAACTTCAGAGACATGGAAATCAACAGGCTTGGTACAATAAACTCTGCAGGGATTACACCCTCCCAGCTGTACACGAGCTGGAACGGCGTTTGATTGGTCAAGCGCTTCACCATAGTCCGATAGGCCCATAAGGCCACTGATAGGCACTCGTCCGAATCATCACGCTGGGCATTGCAAATCTTAGTCAAGCCTTTCTCAAGAATCTTATTGAAGGCTTCCACCGTACCATTAGCCTGTGGGTGATACGGGCTACTCTTGTGATGCTGAACCATGAAGGTGTCCAGCAGTGTCTTGACCGTGTCATTAATGAAGTGCGTACCCTGATCACTGGTTAAACTCTACGGGCAGCCAAACCAGCAAATGATGTGCTCAAAAATGAACCGGGCGGCGGTATCCGCTATGCAGTCGTGTAATGCAACTACCTCAGCCCACCTGGTGAGGTAATCCGTGGCGGTAATGATGTACCAGGCCTTGGAGTGTCTGGCGATCGGGGCTATGGGGCCCACAAAATCAACAGCCCACTTCTCGAATGGCCGCAACACATGCACTGGGTGTAACGGAAGCTCGTCCCGGCGAGAGGGCCTTCCCGTCCGCTGGAAGACGTCGCATCGCTTCACATAGGCCTTACAATCGGTATGTACTGTCGGCCACCACAGGCCAGCTTTGAACACCTTTCTTGCAGTGAGTTTCCCACCCACATGCCCTCCCGCAACACCGCTGTGACATTCCCACATTACCACTTCCCGTTCATGGTCAAGGATGCATCTGTGCAAAACCTCATCGAGGCCCAGTTTGTATAGCTGCCCTGTGATCAGTTGGTAGTCGGTGGCATGGATGACCAAATGCCGTTTCTGGAGTGGGGTGTAATCCGGAGGGCATTGCCCCGTGGTCAGATAGGCGGCAATGTCGGCCAAGTAATCTGGTACAGCTTCGACTCAGAAGAGGTCAGCGTCTGGTAGCTGATCATCAAGGGAGCCGTCATTCTCCCCCGTTTCCAACCTGGATAGGTGATCAGGCCCGAAATTCAACCTCCCGGGCTTGACGATTACTTCGAACGTGAATTCTTGAAATAGCAGAAGCCAACGGCAAATCTGTCCTTCCAGAACAGGCTTATTGACCAGGTACTTCAGGGCAGAGTGGTCCGTGAAGAACTTGAACTTGCCCCCTAGAAGATAGTGGCGGAACTTCTGAAGAGAGTACACCATCGCCCTTGCCTCCCTCTCGGTCGTGGTGTAATTCTTCTCCGCATTGGACAGTTTGCGGCTGGTGAAGTAGACCGGGTGGCCAACTGTTGTATCGCCTGGTTGTGCCAAGACAGCCCCAAGTGCAATACGGGAAGTGTCGATATGCACATGGAACTACTTATCCCCTTCTGGATGAACTAGAATAGGCCCCGACGCCAGCTTTTCCTTCATGGTGTCCAGGGCTACCTGACACTCCTCCGTCCACTGAAAGACTGCGGACTTCCGCAGAAGTTGTTCTAACAGAGCAGTGATCTTGGCATAGTTGCGGATAAACCTCCTGTAGTATCCCGTGTTCCTGAGCAATGCCCACAACTGTTTCACCGTCTCGGGGGCTTCCAAGTGTACGATCAGCGCAGCCTTGGCGGGGTCGACGCAGACCCCTTGCTTGCATACCACATGTCCCAACAACGTGCCGAATGGAACAACAAAAATACATTTATTTAAGTTCAAGGAAATCTGAAGCTGGCGACATCGATCAAAAATGACCCACAACAGGGTAGCGTGTTTCTTTAATAAACTGTAGACAGTCCAGTCATCCATGTAGACTTACAGGAACTTGTGAAGGTACTCCCAAAAGGCGGTGATGACAATCCGGGAAAACACGGCCGGAGCGTTCTTCAAACCAAACGGCATGACGTGGTATGCGAACGACCCCCATTCAGTGGTGAATGTTGTCTTTGACTTGTCTTCTTCCACAATACGCACTTGATGGTAGCCCGAAAAGCCATCAATGAAAGAGTAGGCTTCGTTCCCCGCAACATGGTCCAACACTTTGTCACTGAAAGGGGTGGGAAATGGATCATGAATGTAGGCATTTTTCAGACTGCGATAATCGACACAAACACGTATCTCCGCCTTGTCCTTCTTATTCTGGATGACGATAGGGCTCACCCACTCTGCTTCCTCCACGGGAAAGATTAGACCCGCGGCCAGCATCTTATTGATTTCCATCTTAACCTTCTCTTTAACCCACGGGTTCAACCAGTAGGGTCGGTGCTTCACAGGCCTAGCACCTGGTTTCAGCACGATGTGCATTTCCCCAAGATCACCCTTGATGCCCTTCAGATCTGCTACCGATGAAGGAAAAAAGTCCTCATATTCTTGGAGGAGGCTAAAAATCTCTTTGGTCGTCTCTTCTTCCCAGTAATCACCCACTGTAGCCAACTTAGGCTTCTCCCGCGCAAATTTGCGCGCGACTTCCATCCAAGAACTAGTCCCATGTTTTCCTTCTTCCTCCAAGTACCATGCGTGGAGGATGGTGTCTAAAGAGTGGACAAACCGATGAACCCACAGCTCTTCCAGGTACCCTATACTTCACCACTGCTCCTCACAGGCCCGCAAGTGGTCCTGTGGATTGGAAGTCCCAGAGTATCGCTGCCTGCTTCAAGGGCCTTCATCTTCTTTGAACCGTGCCCGCAACGCGTCCGCTACCCGACTCCACCGTAACAAGGTATTGCGGTGATTTCTCCACCACCGGGCTGCTGTAGACTGTAGTGCGACGTCCAAAAGGGGTAGCCTGCTCCCTTCTGGTACGATGTCCTCAACCTTGGTAATAAAGGTATTGACAACTTGCATGTTTGACAGGGTGGGGTATTCTCTAAACTCAGCACCAATCCAACTGACGCGGCCAACATGAGCACATCTCCGCATGTTGGTCTCTTACCCCCCCTACTGCTAGTCTTCCCACGCGAGTTCGGAACCCAGCTCCGAGCTCTGGACACTCTGCCAACTAACAGAGCCAGTCGCGGTCAGGTTAATATAGTCTTCCTGCTTCCCTGCAGTCATCTGGTAGAGGTGGTCCATCATCTGAGCATCCTCCGAGTTATCCACCGTCTCGGTATACCTCGGGCCTTGATATGGGTCGAGAGGCTGAGTGACCCGGACCTCCCCATCTTCAAAGATCATCGGCTCCTTTTTGAGGTCGATGATAGCATTATTCTCAAAATCCCAATCAATGCCTAACAGGGCGGGGTAAGGATCCTTGTCTCCCATAATATCAATGACCTCAAAATTGGTGTAAGTCTTTACCACCGCAATGTCAACCTCGACACCTTCGAGTCGGCCAATTGGTAGAATGCAGTACTGGTTCGCCATTCTGAGTTGGATAGGTGAGTAGGCCAGCTGTGGCTTTCTGAGAGCCTCCCACGTCTTGCGTGGCAGGATGTTGACGCCAGACCCTAAATCAAGCATGGTGTCACTAATTTGGAATCCCCCAACCTGCGTATTGAGCCGGAACTCTTTACCCGTTCGTTGCTTATTTCGCTTGATGCGCTGCATCGATTGGGGGGCTGTGTCCACCGGTTCCCCCAATCCTGTCCTCCCTTGCAGTGCGCCTTCCAAAGTACACTTGAGCTGCTGCCGCAGAGTAGCACTGTCAAAAATCTTGAGGAATAGCTGGAGCCACTCTTCAATCAGGGTTCCTGGGGTGTGCTGTGGCCCAGGATCTGTCGGCAGGGGTGCCTCCAGGCCTTCCACTTCGCGCAGCTGAGCAAATGCCTCAACTGCCTCCTGAAAATACTTCTTCTGTGCCTCTGGTCTGATTACCCGGTGCGGGGATGCTGGCCTGAAAACTGGTGCCGGCTCCTTTCTGCGAGCGTCCTCCCCCGTTTTCTTACCACCCCTCATCACAATAGCGACGTTCTGCATGGCCGGAGTCGCAGCCGCTCGTGGCTCGGCATTTACCAAAGTCGTGCCCCTCTGGCGTGCACGTTCTTCCCACTTTTTGATGAGCTCCGGGTAGTCTTCCGTCGCATGGGTGTTTACGCGGCACTGGGAACACCACGGATGGTGAGGGAGGGGACATTCACGAGCCACATGACCCTCCTGGTCACAGTTATAGCATTTCACCGCCCCGCGACCCCCAGCGCGGCCTCCGCGCGCCCCGCCTCCTCTTCCTCTAGGAGCCTCATTCACCCTATAGGAGGGGCGATCAAACTAGTCCGCGAGTGCGTCGAGAGCCCGACATTGCTCAGTGTTGTGAGTCGTGGAAGTGAAAAACTCGCAATATACGTTGTTTGGCATGTTGGAATACTTCTGTAGGATCGGGCACATCCGAGGTGGATGTCCCACCATCCGGAAAATCTCACAATACTCCGTGGCGGCTGGGTTGAGTTGGGAGGGGAACCCCGCATAAGGCTGTTGCGGCTGGTATACCACCTATGGATTCAGTGCCGCACCACACAACCGAGGACACTCAGTTGCGACATGGCCTTCGACCAGGCAGTGAGTGCACCAAACGTTCGGCTTGGCTGGTCTGACTGGCTGTATCTCCTTGAGCTTTTCAGTCAAACTAGCTAACTGATGCTGCAATCTCACCAAGGAGGGATCCTGCGGGGCTGGCCCTCCTCGATATTCCTGAGGGTAGCCCTCCATGGCCTCGATCTTCATGGCCTGCTCCAAAGCGTCTTGCAAATTGTCGATCTTCTGTTGGGTGAGGGGGTTCGCATCAAGGGAAGCAAAGCCTTGATGAACCAGTCCCTCTGATGGTTCGGATCGATCGGGTGACTGAGTTTCTCGATCGCGTCCTTGAATCGCCACATTAGCTCCCATGCAGTTTCTCCTTCCTTCTATTTAATTTCCCAGAGCTTGGATAGGCCCTGTTGGTCCGTTTGGGGAAGCTTAAATTCCCGGAAAAAATCCCGCTTCATGTCCGCAATGACAGGATTCAGGTGGGCCTCGGACCACTTGATGAACCATCGCAGAGCCCTCTCTCTGAGCGTGGTTTGGAAATCTATTAGTTTCCCTACGTTTGGCGTCTGCCGAGCCCTCAAAATGGCTTCACACAGATACTAGTGTTGCTCTACATCATCATTACCCGGCCCGAGAACTCGGGATACCGGGTAAAAGACCCAGCCATGTTCACTTGCGGCGGATTGACCGGGATAAATCCTCCGGGTCCTGGTTGCGTGACTGTTCCACTCGGGAATGCAATACTACTAGTGCTGCTGCTACTAACGAGTGTCGCCGTCGACACTGAACTACTGTGCAATTTACTCAATGCTTGAAATTTAACGAAAATATTACTCAAAGTTTGATAAAGTACCAGGGGAAGGTAGGGACCCTGGCCATGCAGATTAGGGGGAGTATGGCAGCCTGGAGAACTGAATGCCGTCCGCTCTTGAAACAACTGCTGCATCACAACATACCACTCACCATCGGAACTTTCCTCGGGCTGCATACCTTCATCATCTTCGTCAGTCACCGTCTCCCTTGCTCGCTTGGCTGGGCTCCCATGCACCCATCGCACTCCCACAGCGGTCCCTTCTCATCCCTGGGTATCCGCGTCCATAATTCCTAACTTCTGAGGCGCCTCCTTCTGATTCTTCCTCTCGATCTCTCGTCTTTTCAAATCTCGCATCACCCTTCTTCGTCACCTATCAGCAATATGTGCCTGCCGATGTGAACGTCGCTCCCTCAGCGTCCTTGCAACCTTAGCATCCATCCCCCACTTCCCACATCACACTCTACATAGTATCGATCCCTTCAACCCTTCCCCCAGCACCGGTGGTTTACGCTTCCATAATCGTCTTGTGGAATTCTATCAACCCTTCATCCACCATCAGAGCTTTAATCCACAGCGGAATCTCCTTAAGCATCTTCCCTCTGAGCCCAGAGCGGAAGATAGCCTTGGCCTTCGAGAAGGATTGATAGCACTCAGCAGCAAACTCCACAATGTATCCTTCCAATGTGGTCCCCACCCAAAAATCCACCGTGCGGGTCAACTCGGTGTTCACCCGATGCAGAACCACCAGATCTCCGTGCACCCACCTGCGGTTTATCTTCCGCGAGCCATCTCTAGGCACCTTCATCTGTAACCTCCCCAACCAATTGTAAAGGTCAGTAGGGAACTTTCCCCAGAAAATTTCGTATGTATCACCGGCTAAATTTGAGAAAAGGACGAGTTCCTTGATCGCTACCTCCCCTTTCTTAGTCAACTCCACTTGCTGAGCAATGAAATGGTCTAAATGATTATCCCACCATTGCCATATCTCCCCTTCGAATATCCGCGATACCATGGTCTAGATCCCCTCATATCATGCGGGTCCTGGCAATGGAACCATTTGTTTGCGAGTGATCAGGTCTCGTGGGAAAGACCCAGGTTCAGGAGTTGTGGCCAACAAAGGAATCCACTGTAGTATAGGATCACGCCAGCATTATCACCCTACTCTGGAGAGTAGAGAGTCTCACCCATGGTGTGCCGCGACCACATGCAGAAGGGGAATATACCAGTGGCAAGGAACAGATCCGCAATTCATCCTTATCAGTGATTAGATTGCATAAATAGAATCACATACACAACAACATTCAGAGAGCATACAGATACTAAGAAAATGAAAATTTTAAAGCATCTCAACCAACACACATGCATGTGAATCACACAAATAGATAGTAACCTGCAATTATATTAAGCTCTTGGCCGAATCCACAGTTACATAGCATTGCAATGGGCTTACAAATCTGATACATATGCCTTGCGGAATAGAGATGTACATCAATAGAACCCTAGGAACTACAAAGACCTCATCTATAATCTGGGTTCCTGCTGCAGCATGCGTTTCTCCTCCTTCAGTCGCTCTCTCCCTCTCTCTATCTCTCTCTGCTTTCTTCCGGGTGACGGCTATTTATTCACCCGCTGTCGCGACTATGAGTTCTTCTTATGCCCTTCTTCAGCTGCTTCTATATTTTCTCTGATTATCTGTGTGTTCCGCTTGCGTTATTCTGCTGTATCTTCTCCTTATCTGCACTTATGCATCTAGTTTCCTCCACTATGTGACTGTTCCTTCGCAACCTTGGTAGCTCCGCCGTTTGATGTGGTTGCGACTTGGTTGCAGCTGCCATGTGCCCTCATTCCGCAACCCCAAAATCTGGCCGTTGTTCCAATTCAAAACGTTCAAAACAAGGTTTTTTCAAAACAAGGGCCCCAACAACATGATTAGTGTATCCTCATAGTTTTGGGTGCATTGGTTGGGGTTGATGTTAATTTATGATATAATTTCCTAAAATTACTCATGCTATAGGTGAATGAAACTATTGTTATAACAATGTTCTTTGGGGTTGTTAACATTGGAAAATCATACATCAAAAGATGACATTAATTAATGTCAAGCCTAAGGATTTACAGGGCAGGAACACATTATGGAATCAATAAATATTTAAAATCTCTAAGGTTTTGAGAAAATCAGATTTGAACTAGTCTTAAATGCTGAAATGCGCACTTAATCCTTCGAGAAGAGCACCTTCTGCACACCTTTTTGCCTGATAAGCGCGCATTCCTGGAAATGGAAAAATGTCGCTTTCCGGGACCACACCAAGCAAAGGACAGTTACTCCTTATATGAAGCCACCTAAGGAAAACCACCAGTGCCTCCTTAGACACTATGTAAGCACAAAATGGAATCATACCTCTCCCTTGGGTGACCATCCATCATGTACCAAGGGAGGGAAGGAGGATTTGAAACTCCCCTATATAAAGCCACCAAGAGATGAAGAAAGGGTGATCACATTGTTATGCTGGCCAAAGTTGCCCAAGCAACACTAGCAGTGTGTGACTTGAACCTGGAGCTAAAGAGGACTGGATCGTTGGTCACCCAACAATCCTAGTCCACCACGGTAGAGAGAGAGGCAGACTGCATCAGAGGTAGAGCTTGGAAGGAAACATCCTTGCATCTGGACCTAGAGCCATAGCCTAGGTGCCCTTTGGAAAGTGGGTAAAATTTCTTCTCCATTTAAAACGTTTAATAAGAAGAGGCCTTTGAGCTGTCGTTGGTATTATTATCATTTTGACTCTCTTTGATAGCTTCTGTATATTTGAGTTTTAGTTTTAGTTTACTTAGAGCATACATTCACATAATTTTTTCACTAAATTGTGTGCTTTTGAGCTCCACCACTTCCTGCCTGTTACCAATAGTTTAAAGAGTAGACCACACTGTTTAAGCTGGTGCGATTTTGTACACCCGTGCGACTAATCCACCACAACAGGATTTGTGACTCCACTAACATGTTCCAAGTTTATGTGGTTGTGCCATATTTCGTAGGAGACCCTTTGTCTATGCTGGAGTGGAGCAGACAATTCTATGACCCATATTACAGTCCCTAGATTCACTAGAGTGACAGACTGAAGAAGGCAGCTCCTAATTTTTTTTACTTGCAGGATTTTTGCGCGCAAATGGCAGAATGAGATTTTTCTCCCTAACTTCTGCATTTTTCTGCTTGTAGTGTGCTCAGCAACCCCTAATGTATCTTCCAGCACTTGTGTTGATACCACACAACTTCTAAGAACTCACTTTTTGCTGCTTTCTGTAGGCATAGAGTTAGTTTCTCTTTAAGTTGATTTTTTGCAAAAATCTTCACATAGTTTAAGTAGGGGGTGAATTCACCATTTCTTTTTGAATGATTTATATTTTGCAAAGTCTAGTATGCACACTTAGATTAACTAGTCCAAGTAAGCTAGTTTTATTTTCTAGTGTAGAAATTGTTTAGTTTAATTGAATTTTTGCATTTAGGAAATTGCAGGACTAGATCTGAATCGCCGATTAGAGCAAGTAATATTTGTTGCCTTTGCACCCTAAAGTGATCCTAGGCAAGCACATGAACACTATATTTTTGCAATTCACCATCTCACTTTAGTTAGTCACATAGATTAACTAGGAAGATTCGAAAGCGGCCCATTATCCGCACACGTTTTCCATTTTGAGCTAGGAACAAGATAACATAGTTTAACTAGGGTTTTTTTGTAAAGGATCATCAACATCCAAATGTTCAAAATATGAGCTTGTTCACCTTATTCTCACACACACTCACCTAATAAGCAAAGAAATCCACCTAAAACTGACTTAAACCAACTCACTAAATTCTCCCCACAGGGGCCACAAAAGAATTTATAGATTTAGGATCAAAGGGGTAGGCATCCAATAAGCCGCCTTGATCACAGTTCATATTGAAACATAGAAGTTGTGTATTTAGGGAGCTTCAAAATCCACCTATCAGCCCATGGAAAAGAAAACTCGAGCGCGGCAGAGATCTGATTCAGAGGGGGTTAGGCTTAGGCGCAGTGCGTGTGGTATCAGTTGGGGCTACTTGACCTAGCTGATACTCGGTACTGTTAGCTGACTACAAAGAAGCCCAAGACTCGAACGATCACGTGGGATGGTGGTTCTTAGTGGCCAAAAACTAGGGCATCCTTAACCCTATAGGTGATGGTGCAGGCAAGTGCCAGACCCTCTAACCTTACCTTGGTGGATTCTCTTCAGCTAACTGGGGGTGTCGCCAGCTCTTACGGGACGTTGTGCCAGCACTCGCAAGAAATGTTCTCAAGGCCCATTTATTTTTGAGTGTGTGAGGATGCATAGGTCTTCTAGGATTTTGAGTATCATGCGCAAAACAAACAAAAACCATATTTTTGCTTGATTGATCACATAGATTAAGTTAAAGGGAAAATCATTTTATTTTCGCTTTTTTTTATATATGTGGCCATAATTTTTCTTTGACCTAGACTCTGTCCCCTCAAAATTTTCCAAAACCTCAGCTGGTCGACAGCCAAACGGTCCCAATGGAACCTCGTCGATCCAGGCGTCTTTTGGACCTCCCCCCATTACAGGGAGGGGTTCCAGGTCATTCGCCATTTAGGTGTAAAATATGGAACACTGCCACTGTCATTGGTTCATCCTTCATTGGAGAAACCATAGTGGGGAACCCTAGTCAGCCTCCCAACACCACACCACACACCACTCCCCCCTTGATCCCTAGGGGGCAGAGGAGTGTGTCCCATTCGGGAAGCCAACTGAACACACATCAGGGTACATCACAGACTAACCCTCGTTCTAACTAGAACTTCATGTCTTCACACATTTCCATGGCGTCAACCTCCCAGTCACCCTTCTTAGCTGCATTGAATCTACCCGATTTAACCAAGCTCACAAATGACCCCATCACACACGATCCTTCATGGCCTCCCATGCCCACAAAGCTCCCTTCAAATATACCAAAGTTTGAAGGCAAGCAAGCGGAATACCCAGGTAATCATATAATGACATTTCACCTATGGTGCTCATCGAATAGTATCATCGATGACACTATTCGATTGAGGCTATTTCAACGCACTCTTATGGGAGTGGTTGCAAAATGGTACGTGGAGAAACCTCCTGCTTCACATGGAACCTTTAGCGCCCTCGCTACCGAATTTCTCACAAATTTATAGATACCCATTTACCACGATTTGGGAATGGAGTTACTGACTCATTTTAGACAAACCCCCACCATCCATATCTCTAACCATATTCATGAGTGGAGGAGGCATCACAGTTTATGCAAAGCTAAAATCAATGATCGGTACCTCTTAGATTTATTATTGAAAACTCCGATGGTGGAGATTTAAAAATATGTGGCTCAGAAATACCCCACATCCGAAGAGGAAATAATTAGTAAAGCCCAGAAGCTTGAACTGATTTACACATAGTCAGGATACATTTACAATATCCTGCCTAATGCCCCTCGCCTGCAAACTTATTAAGAATTGCAAGGCACGTCGAACTATGCAGACGGACTAATTGGGTCAATGACCCAAGGGTACCTAGGCAGAAGTAGTTCCAATCCTGGTTACGCACAGAATTCGACCCAGAACATGTCTCAACCCAGATTTCAAAATTCATCACATGCCTCAGCAAGATTTGACTAGTAGGGCGCAAGCGTATCACCAGGGAGGAACCTATCCTCCAGCGGAGGGGACCCAGTACACAGGAAGAAACACTGACAGCAGAGCTCCCCCCAATGGCTAGGTGGAAACAAGGGACAACATTATGCTTAGTCCCAAGCACACGACACACCTACGCAAACCAATGCTCAGGTGAACTTTGTGCAGCTGTCCCAGAATCAACCACACCACTATAACCAGGAGAACTACACTCCTAATGTGGTTAAGAAAAAAATAAAAAAAACAAGCCCAAAGGGAACCCTGGACAGGGGGGTAGCAACTAACAGCATCCACCATGATCCCAGAATGGAGGTAACTCCAACCAGAATCAAAACTAGAAGCCAAGCAACGCCCAATGGCAAGGAAAAAGGCCACCTCTGTGAACAAACCATTCTTGTTCAATATGTGGTGTGTACGGGCATTATAATCACCATTGTCTCGATCTCCCTGAGCTAAAAAAGCTTCAGAGTAACCAAGGACAAGGAGGATCTTCCCAGCAACTCACTGTTATGCAAGAACCTTTTCCCTACCAAGGGACAGTCAGCACTCAGCAACAAAACCCAGGCGATTCCCAGAAAAACAACCATGAAATCTACATGAAGGGAGAATAAATGTTTTTCCAAACATGGAATCATAGTTACGACACCCCACTATACTCCACCACATTAGGGGCTAGTACTAGTGCGCCGACTACTCCTTGGACCATTTCAAAGATGCCTATAGAAACATTGCCAAAGATGGCAAAATGAACTAATAGGTGAGCAGGTAACTACTCCAAAGCAGCCCATAATTATAGCATTGTGGACGATTTAGCTCAATCACCCACTGCTATGTCCGCATTGGAGGTACTGCAGTCATGCCCAAAGCAACAGAAAGCCCTACTTTCCGCATTAGGCGATATAGACCCTGAAAATACGCGCATGATGGCTTTTGATTTAGAAAAGGACACCCTTAGGCTTCTTTCCATGGTTGCATTCTAGATACCACTATTGGTACAAAATATCACTATTCACCGATGTGTCATAGACGAGGGTGCATCGACATGCATCATGTCAAAATAATTTTGGTAGAAGTTGGGTTCTCTCGAACTAAAACCCTCGGTCATAATGCTTCGAGCCTACGACGGTCGTCCCTCGACCCCCGTCAGCCTCTACCAAAATGTCTCGGTATTTTTATCCAGTAAGATGGTCCACATAGACATCAAAGTCTTGGACGCTCACTTGGATTACAATATACTCCTTGGGCAGAGTTATATGTATGTCATGTTTTCCATAGCCTCCTTCGTCTTCCGCATTATGATGTTCCCCCACGAGGATCACATCATTACTGTAGACCAGCTAACACACAGCGAGAAACGTCCCTTAACCCAAATGGATGTAATTCTACCCTATGTATATACAGCCGCAGATGGTCTTTCACGCTACCAAGAATATGGCCCCGACCAATTCAAACCGTAGTCTGTCCTAGTGTCGTTCCTAGGATATCCTCCCATTATCCCTGAAGTATCACCCGACGGCACAGGGGCTCCGGTGTGCATGATGTCCACATCAAGCACTGAGGTCAGTTAGGATACAGACTCAAGCAGTAACGACACTGTGGCATTGGCCACGGTAGCCTCTCTAGCCTACGCTGCCTCCCAAACCCCTTTCCTCTACCCCCCAGCTGGCTTCGTATCCTAGCAGGTTTTGGAAACACTGGTGTTACCCAACATATTGTTGGAATTCCCAGTTTGGTACCTCGTTAAACCTTCTGGAATAGGAGCCACCAACGTTACTACCATAGGGTTAAATCCCCTCAACTCCGAGGAGCCCCAACCAACCCGAGAAACGGTCGAGACCGCCCCCGCAAAGGAAGTTCCCATTGTGAAACTAGTTATCACGACCAAGAAAACCGCAAACATAGGGAAGAAGATGGTGAACCCCGCCATTCAAAGGGAATCACCAGTCTGCACCATATGCGATGTCATTGGCCATTCGACCCGCATATGCCCAGAGCTGGATGAGTTAAAACCACTCCTTGGCTCTGAAGTAGACGCCTCGACGTCGCGTTCTCGTAAAAAGGAACCTACCACCACAGGTAAAGGAAAACCGTTGTGTACCAATCACGCATGCTCTCTTTGTGGCACCTATGGGCACTATACCCATCATTTTCCAGAGATACCATGGTACAGGGATGCCTTACATGCGGTCAAGCGATCCTATTAGGAGGATCCCTCCATCTGGTCTATCAACGACGAGCCTCGCACCATCCTATAATTACAAGAGGAATATAGGATTGTAGAATGACCCCAAGTAATGCCCATTATACATTGTACGCTATGCGATGAACGTAGCCACTACCTCGAAGAGTGCACAACCTTGGAACTCATTCACAGATGGTATCCAATCGAAAGGGTTTACTATGTAGGGCTACGAGCGGCACAATTCACATGCCCGTTATGCGCCGAAAATCACCTTTTGGAGGATTGTCACTACATACCTCACTTTCGGCTAGCCCTTGCTAGCCTCCACTCAGCCATAGTCTGCCTTTCCCAAGAAGAAGACATGGACATCGAGTCCACCAGCAGCTCCATGAACCAAGCAGATGAGATGAGCAGATATATTATGTTCTTGATAGCCGAAGAACATCCTAGCAAGGAACCCCTCGTTACCACCAATGACACTTTGCAACAACGACCAGCATGTACGTTATGCAAAAATATGGACCATGTAGTTGTCCATTGCCCTGATCTAGCAGCCTTCTGATGCTGGTTCCCCATTAGACCTCGAACTGAAGTCGACGAAACTTTCATATCAAGGATATTCTGCCTGATATGTCAGGGTAATAATTACGACCGATATTGCACTTATGCCTCGTAGATTCGTCCTACTATCAACATGATTAATGCCATAGAGAAGAGACAAGATGATCTCCGGGAATGGCATAAAGAGTACATCGCCGGATCAATGTCCCCACCTTCGAAATGTTGTGTCAAGCCTGAAAAGACATCACACCACCAAAGGGTAACCTCAACCAAGCCTAGGATAAAATGCAGCCTATGTGATATAAATGACCACCGGGTCAACCAATGTAGAGAACTCAAGCCCCTAGCAAACAGTCTCCGCATAGTCTCTTCTCTCCCCTAGAAACTTCTCTCCAATCAAGAGAAGATCACACGCACTTATTACCGAATTTTCTCACACTTTAACCATACGTTTAAGTGTATACATCTCCCCAAGCTGAGAGCGGCACGAGTTGCGTTGAGTCTACACTCCACTAAAGAGGAAGACAATTCTAAGCTAACGATACAGAATTGGAGACAGAAGAAAACCTCATCTACGTCTGACCCTTTCCAAGCATCCACATCAGGAACAACGAGTAGCATAGAATCACACACTATCTACTCCATTGGCTCAGTAACACCATGCACCATTTGCACTAGTCTGAATCACCCACCAGAGACATGGCCATTAATGGAAACATTTAGGCACCTCTATCGCAGGAACAATTTACACCTACTAGAAATTGACTATCCTAAGGGGGAATCTAACTTTGAGCCCATACAAAATCCCATTATGGAGATTCTTCCCCCACCAAATGCCGATGATACAATCCACCATATACGATTTGTATCCATTCATATTGGTGAAAGGATTACTGCCTCAACCTCGCCCCAGGATTTTTGTCATAATCCTGTCACAAAAAACCAAGGCACTTTGCGCTTTTTCATTGATTTCCACAAAATCTGAAACCTACATGTCGCCATCGAACTCCTTGATGACACCCAACCTCTAGAACAACCAAAGCTAGTTGACGAAAGTCGGCGATAATCGCTGCGACACAATGAGGCCCATAAGAAAAGGGTGAAAGCATCATTCAACCGCCACATCAACCCTCGCTCACTTACCAAGGGAGAATTATTCCTTCGCTACGATGTCACAAAAGAGGCCTTAGGGACAGGAAAGTTTGAAACCCTGTGGAAAGGACCCTACATCATTAAAAACTACCTCCGATAGGGGGCATACATCTTGATGGAACCGATTGGGACCGACCTCACTAACCCCATCAACAACCTCTACCTCAAGAAGTTCTACCCATAAGGGCCCCAAAGGCCCTTCCCCTAGAGTGAAAGTACACAAAACCAAATCACCAAAATATTTTCGACCCAAAGACATATGTAAAAAACACGCTCAAAGTGCCAACATGGATCACCAAAATGAACCATATTTCATATTTGTTGATGGAGCATCGCAATGGTCTCAAAAATTAGCTGTAGCCGCCTGGGTCATCTACCACCCTGATCGATCACCGCTGTGTTCAAACGACGTGTGCATTGGATCAACAACAAACACAGGCAGAATATGACGCCGTCATTGGAATTATGTACGATGCCCTCCATTAGGGCATTCACCATATGCATTACTACCTCGATTCCCAATTAGTAGTATCACAGCTAAACCGAACATTTGAGACTAGAGACACACACCTATTTAGAAAATATTTGCATGCCAAAATATTAAGCAGACAATTTCATTACATTACCTTTTCACATGTATCAAGGAATCAAAACCAAACAACTGATCGCATAGCCAACAATATCCTAGACTGGAATGTATCTCAAATAAACCATCATCCATAAAAAACAAAAACATAGATATCCATCGACATAACCAAAATATATAAACCGAAATAAATATCACACCATGTAGAGCCGCAAAAAGATCTATCATATATATATAAAAAAATATGTGTATCTGAGTACAAAAAATAG
The DNA here is from genome assembly GCA_034641835.2 of Pinus albicaulis. NCBI lineage: Eukaryota > Viridiplantae > Streptophyta > Pinopsida > Pinales > Pinaceae > Pinus > Pinus albicaulis. The sequence continues at coordinate 785,022,898 of CM076580.1, forward strand.
TATTGCTGGCCCACTGGCCAACCCGAAGATACATAAGTCGTCAAAAATAAGGGAAGCATCCTCATAACGGGTGCTTTCCCTATGTACAAAACCAATCTAGGGGGGTGCTCCCTCAAGAGGACCAGTTGGACCCACCACCGCTCCTAGTGCCACCAACGGAGCTGCTGTCACCACTGCGATGAATACCCGACGAAGAGTGGGCCGATAATCCCTCTCGCGGGTTATCACTGTCTCTAACCAGACCTCCTCAAAGTCATCCATAAAACCTCGAGCAGACATACCCTGGGTTAAGCAGTCCACTCAACCCCGGAAGTCCTCAAGAGTGGTCAACTGAGCCGTAAGTACTACAATGCGCATTTCAGCTGCATCTGCACGAGCTCGCTTGGCCGCAACCTCTGCTACAACCGAGCTGCTGCCCTCACCAGAAGGGCCAGCACCATCTCCACCAGGTCCATCAGCACCACCACCCAGTCCACCTGCATCACCTCCTCCTTGACCACCTCGAGGTCGTAGCAATGGGGCGTGACCCACCAGTCAGGCCATTGGGCTACCTACCTCGCCAAAATCTGCACGGGTAACCAAAATAATTTCAGTGTCAAGAACAAAACACATAAGCACATAAATACTCAAAAAAATGCAGAAAAAAATATAACACATACCTGCGGGCCCCCAAACATAACCAAAAGGGAGACCCATGTCTGGGTCACCCTGGAAGTCCATCCCCACATAAGGGTATGGCAAGAACATCTGTGGGTTGGCCTAAAACCAGGCCTCTGTCCTGGCATTCCAGTAACGCCCCACCCTACCACCACTACCTCGTGGCATCACCAGAGCCCACCTCCTCATCCGTGGCTCCCGTGGCCCCCCAATGGGCACCGCCACCATCAACCTCAGCAACACCACCCTCTCGTACATAATGCTGCACAGGATGCTAGCGTACGTAAATGAATTAGATCCACGTTGGAAATTTTTCAATTGCGACACCATCCCATCAAAACAAAAGCGGGTGAAATCGAAAAAGTGCTCGCCCCACACTCGGCGTAAAACTCAAACCTGCGGGCCAGATGCCCGGTGTGGAGCAAACGACCTCGCCAGTCACACAATAACTGCCAGAGCACACCGCTCTGCCACATATGCCACTGATGCAATGTTGATGCACCCCTCAGTAAGAGGCTTACCACTGCAATGCCACCTCCGGAATCTGTCTAGGTTCACTCTCCTAGCAGAGAGTGGGTACCTCAGAGCCTCACCCTGAGGCAGTAACCAGGTCACAAAGTAAATATCTGTGTCAGGATGAATCACCAGGTTCGTCCCCCGCAGTACGAAGATATTATGCCTCCGACGCCAATGATGTATAAAGTGACGCAGTAATCGATCATGAGACCGAAGGAAGTCATTCTCAGTGAACTTCAGAAGGCCCCATGCGGCCAACTCATGACGCGGCCCAGCATCAACAACTAGAGCGGTCTGGATCTCGGGCCAATCCCGTTCTCTCCACACTAACCTGCCAAGCAACATAGGCACCCATTAGTACAGATAAAAACATAAAAAAACAAGCAAGAAACCAAAATTTCCTATCATTGTGCGCCTGTCTTCTTCACAGGCGCGCCCTTGCATGCAAAAAGTAGAGAACAACGCGCCCTTGCGCGCTTGTTTCTCATAATTGCGCACAAGCAAGGCGCACTTTTGCCTAGATTTCCCACGCAATCTAGGGCAAACGTTGCTTAGAGTCCATACAAACCTAATTTGTACAGCCCCCGGCACCATCAAACTAAAGAAATTACGATGCAAGACGTCATGAAAGTTACCTCGGCTTAGTGTCGCTAATCCTTGGTACACAGTGTGGAGCCCCAAAGATGTTCTTCTCACTCACCACATTCCACTTCATTTTCTTTGTCCCTCATCAATTATAGGCTTAAATGGTCAGTAGGATTAATTAAAATTGCTTTAAGAATTTATATAATGGCTAACTTGCTATGTTTTCATGATTTTGTAGGTGTAGTAATTTTGACTAAGACTCGGATACAGAATACAGGCATTCCGTAGCCAGTCATCTGTTCTGAAGCCATCCTCATGTTTATGTAGGTTCCAGGTGTCACTGCAAATAAAAAGGCATATGGGTGAAATACACAACACCTCCCCACCATCTCTTGCTCCCCACGAAGTCTGAGTTAAAGTATCAAAGAGGTTATGCACGTAGAAGAGAAGCAGTTTCCTATCAAAACACGGACTCTACAGATGTCCGCAGTTAAGCACAAGACTGTTAATAAGAGGTTTAATTTGATTAGAAGTGGGAGAGACACTTATCCCCATTTTTCTCAAAGAGTAGTTATGTAACTTCATTATAAGTATGACTCGGGAGACCGAGAAACTGTTGGTTAGATTTTGTTTTGTTGCTAGGTTTTGGAAGGTTGTAAATACTCTGTTTTGAAGAATTTCTCCTTTAATGAAAGAGACATCATTTTATTGCACGAGCTGAGTCAATCTTGATAGCATTAGCATGTGCTATAGAACAATGAAGGCCCTGCCTGCAGGCTTTGTTCATATAATTTAGATAAGTAATTTAGCCTCGTTTCATTCCTAGTTTAATTGACTTTCTGAACTTTGCATTTTATATTCATTTGCATTGGATGCTATAGTTTAGGCTTGTTCTTACGTATTCCAAAATATCACTAATGTCGAATGAGGTGTGACTGTAGTATTTTAGGAGTTAGTTTTACGTTCTTGTGCTCAATTACATCAGTTGTTACAGCTAGTCATTATCTTATAAACTCTTCCAAAATATCACTAACTTCAGATAAGACATAGCTGTGGTATTTTAGAGCTTTGTTGTGTTTTGTTGAATTTTATGCTTTCATGTTCATTCACATAGCATGTTGCAGCCAGTCCTGTTCTACAAACTATTCCAAAATACCACTAATTCCGAATGAGACAGAGCTGAAACATTTTAGTGGTTAGACGCATCTTTAGTCTAGTTGTAGTACTCCGAAGGTAGATGTCATTTTAGTTTAATTCTGTCACTATATCTCAAGTTTGATAATGGCACTCTAGTTCAATTTTGATTCACTGCATTTCAAGTTAGATTAGTGGCATTCTAGTTCAATCTTGTTCACTGTATTGCAAGTTAGGTTAATGGTACTGTAGTTTAGTTGTGGTTACTGTGTTTCAAGTTCGATCAATTGCATTCTCAATGTTATCCATTGTTCTTTAAGTAGTATTAACTGTTAACATTCTCAGTGATTTCTAGGCAAAACTTTAAACATAAACAAGAACCTAGAGAAATCTCAACAAGAAGAGCTAGTCAAGATATTATAGAGACATTCTTCTGCATATGCATGGGAGTGCACTGATATGAAATGGATAAGCCCCAAGACTTGCACTCATCACATCTACATAGAGGAAAATTGTAAACCAATCAGATAACCTCAGAGAATGATGAATCCAAATCTTAGGGAGATTGTTAAAGAAGAATTGCAGAAATTATTGAATGTCAACTTTATCTATCCTATTTCAGATAGTCAGTGGGTTTCTCCTTTGGTAATTGTGCCAAAGAAAAATGGTAAATGGAGGGTATGTATTGACTACCGGGAATTAAACAAAGCTACTCTTAAAGATCATTTTCCCTTACCTTTCATAGATCGGGTGTTAGATACATTAGCTGGCAAAAAGTACTTCTCATTTTTAGATGGGTTTAGTGGTTATAATCAAATCCAAGTAGCACAGGTGTTAGACACATTAGCTGGAAAAAAGTACTTCTCATTTTTAGATGGGTTTAGTGGTTATAATCAAATCCAAGTAGCATTGGAAGATCAAGACAAAACCACATTTACCTGTCCTTGGGGTACCTATGCTTACCGAGTATTTCCATTTGGACTATGCAATGCACCTGCAACATTTCAAAGAGCAGTACTAGGAATCTTTTCAGATCTAATACATGATTTTGTAGAGGTATATATGGATGATTTCACAGTCTATGGAAACACATTTGAAGAAGCTTTAGAAAACTTGGAAAATTTTTTAAAGAGATGTAAAGAAGCAAATATTTCACTAAGTCATGAGAAGTGTTTTATGATGTTTACTGAAGGAATTGTTTTGGGACATCACATTTCAGGGGATGGGATTAGAGTTGATGAGTCAAAAGTTGAAGTCATCTCTAACTTATCTATTCCAAGTTGTCAAAAAGATGTTAGGATTTTTCTTGGATTTACAGGATATTATCAAAGGTTTATAGAAAACTTCACCAAGATAGCATCTCCACTTTTAAAATTACTTACCAAAGACTGTGAATTAAAGTGGAATCCGGATTGCCAGTTAGCCTTTGAGACCCTAAAAACAAAAATATCTGAAGCACCTATTTTAAGGGGACCTAACTGGAAGCTACCTTTTCATATTTCAACAGATGCCTCAGATATAGCTCTAGGAGAAGTATTGGGAGAAAAAGACCTGATTCCTTATGCCATCTACTATACCAGTAAAAATTTGACTCCTTCAGAGTTAAACTATACTGTAACTAAAAAAGAGTCTTTAGCTGTTGTTCATGCCATAAACAAATTCAGACACTATATAACAGGCTATGAAACCTTTGTTCACACAGATCACTTTGCAATTAGATATTTAATGAACAAATCAATTACTAATGGCAGAGTCATAAGATGGTTATTGCTTTTACAAGAATTCAACATTACCATTCTAGATAGGCCTGGAAAACAAAACACAATAGCTGATTTCCTATCTAGACTCCAAAACATCCAAGACAATACCCCAGTTGAAGATCAATTTCCTGATGAATATCTTTTTGCAATTTCTACTCAAACACCTTGGTTTCCTGACATTGCTAATTATTTAGTTTCAAGGAAATTCCCTTCAATAATGAATGCAAGAGAAAAAAGAAAGATCATTTATGACAGTGCAAAATATTCATGGGTTGCTAATGAGTTATACAAGATAGGTCCAGATTTTATCATTAGGAGATGTGTTCGGGAAGATGAGATGCCTGAGATTCTCAAGGCATGTCATGATGAACCTTGTGGTAGACACTTTGCTGATAAAAGGACAATCTATAAGATCCTTCATTTGGGATATTATTGGCCATCCCTTTTCAAAGATGCTAAAGAGTATGTCAAAAGGTGTGATAGTTGCCAAAGGGTAGGGAAACCTTCTCCTTCAGGTGAGATGCCATTGCAGCCTCAGGTACATATTGAACCTTTTGAAAAATGGGCTTTGGATTTTGTAGGACTTATTAGTCCTCCATCAAGACAAAAGAAATATATATTAGTTTGCACTGATTATGTTACTAAATGGGTAGAGGCCAAACCATTACTTTCTGCTACTGAAGCATCTGTAGTTAATTTTATTTTTGAGGATATTTTTACTCATTTTGGTGTCCCAAGAGAAATTTTTATAGATCAAGGAGCTCAATTTACATCAAAGCTAGTGGAAAAAATGATGGAAAGGTACAAAATCAGACACAGAAAATCTACTCCCTATCATCCACAAGCAAATGGTCAAGTGGAATCTACTAATAAGGTCATTGAAGGGATCCTATCAAAGACTGTCCATTTACATAGAAGAGATTGGGTAGATATGCTTCTTGAAGCCTTGTGGGCTTATAGAACTACATGGAGAAACACAACAGGCCATACTCCTTATGAAATTTTTTATGGAAAGCAAGTTTTGTTTCCCATAGAGTTCCAGATTCAAACTTTCAAAATGGCAGTTCAGCTAGGACTTGATCTATCAGAGGCACAAAAGCACATATTGGAGCAGATTAATGAATTGGATGAGATCAGACAAGATGCAGTTCAGAAAACAAGTATAGTCCAACAGCAAAGGAATAGATGGCATGAAAAGTACATCAAAGAAAATAAGTTCCAAGAAGGTGACTGGGCTCTCTTGTTTGATTCAAAGTTCAAGGATTTTCAAGGTAAATTCCAAACACATTGGCTTGGACCATATGAAATTGTGAAAATTTTTGATAATGGAGCAATAAAAATCAGGACAATAGATGAAGAGAAGGTCACTTTTCTTGTGAATGGTCATAGATTGAAGCTGTATCATAAGCCACTCTCGAGAGAAGAATTTGTCAAGAAATTCCAGGAAAACAGTGATGTGAAGTTAATGAAGAAGAATTTTTCTTCTTCATCAACTTGATTGAATTTTCTGAAGTCAGATATTTGAAAAAAAAAATTAAAAATAAAAAAATAAAGTATAAACATGAAAACTAATCTCTGATTAGCATGTTTATACAGAAAATATAGAGTGAAAATCAGAATCTTTCTGACACTTTAGCTTTTCAAGTTAGTTTTTTTCTCTGCAAGCAACCATCATAAAATCATAAGTGATTCACATCCCACTTATGATCCATTTCACTCCATTCATCCATATTCCATTTCATTTCATACTCCATTTCATTTCATTCATCCATACTTCATTCATTTCATCCCATGGTCCACCTCATTTCCATCTCAGAGTTTTAAGATTGATTTCTTTCTGCAATTGAATAATACAAATCAGAAGCTGCAGGTCACTTTTTCACTCCACTTCATAGTTGTGATTCATTTCATTCCATTACTCACTCCACTCATACTCCATCACACCATATTCCATGATCCATTTTTAACTCATTTCATACAATATTATAACATTCCATTCATGCTTCAAACCATTCCATTTCAAGGCTTCTACAGGTACATTCTGCAATCGGTCAGACATTCTGCAGCTAGACAGACATTCTGCAGCTGGAGATCCTGAAGGCACTATCCAGTAATCACTTGATTGAGCAACAAATTGATCCTGCATATCCAAGACAACAAGAAAAATCAAAGAAGTTATAAAAAACTGAAAATTAATGATTGAGGGCAAGGCATATCAAAACCACGAAGAAAATCAAAGGAAAGGCAAAGGTATGAAATTATTATGGTGACAAATCATGAAAATTTTAGCATAGTTAAGTCATATATGATTCAAAAAGGTTGTTTTAATTAGTCGTGTTGATCATGCCTATCAACCATATCATAAAAATTTAGACCCAAAACCCTTCCATCTTGCCATATCCGATCATCATTTAAAATTTAACGGTTAAGTACCGAAGTGATTTGATCAGTCATGTCACTAGGCCAAAGCATTTAATGATGATTTTGAATTGCTTAACGAAATATCTCCGTGGTCTTTTCTTCCGTGTTAGCTTTCAACTCATATGAACCACCTCACCGCATTATACTCGTTTCAAAACCACTCCATATCATTCATTTCCGCAGCCAATACTTAGCCATTCCGCTCTGTAAAACGGAGGAAACATCTTTGGGGCAGAAATATCTCTTTAACAACCATTTTCACTATGAGCAGAGGAGCAGTAAACTGAAGGTTGGAAGAAAATCTATGGGTCTAATAGTGAGGACTGAACTGGTTGGAACCAAGTACTTGGAGGGATATCCACAAATCAAGGAAATGTTACAGCGAGCATGTTGGTTGCATTTTTTGGAGAAATTTAGTGGTTTTCACAAAGAGGTGACTAAAACATTTGCAAGGTCCTTCAATGGAGCCGAGGTCGAAATAGGAGACATTAAATTCACTGTTACAGAGGCCTTCATTGCAAAGGCAACGAAACTACCTAGACAAGGAGAAAGGTGGTTCAAAAATAGGGAATTCCATAACGAAGCATGGAGGAAAATGCTTAAGACTCCAGGTATGGATGTTTCCATTTTTAAAAAAGGTATTCCTAGCTCGGCATTAAAGAATAAGTGGAGGAACATGTTACTCATTTTGCAAAAATTTATCACCTGTGAAGGTAGATTTGGTACTCTCTATGTCTACCATATTCGGTTAATGATGCATTTTTTAGATGAGGAAATTAATTTGCCCTTTTTCCTACTTCATAGTCTGAAAAGAATGGCCTCAAACGTTCAAAAAAGGGTTCAATTTCTAGAAACAACTTTGTATCACCATGGTTTAGTCAAAATCTTAATTGAACATCATTTGAGGAAAATGGGAGATAATTGGGAAGAATTTCTAGTAAGGAACCATTTTGAGGAACCCAAAGAATCTCCACCTGAAAGAAAACCTACAAGAAGAAGCAGGAGAGGGGAAATCTCCAAAGATATTGAGGTTGAAACTGGTAAATCAATTCAAGAGGACAGTGAAGAGATGATTTCTGAGAAATTGGCTCAAATAAAGAAGTAGCTTAAGAAAGAGAGAAGATATGCCAAAGAAAGAGGTGAAGGGCCATCTCAACCAAGACGGAGCCACAGACTCAGGGGTATACTAAAGAAAACAGAGGTTAGAAAAATAGGGATCATAAACATTGAGGATGAAGAAACTCCAGAAATTGACCCAATGCAGCAACAAGTTTACAATTATATTGAGTCATTAGAGAGGAGAGCTTCAAAATCTAGAGACAAAACTCCTAGCCCACCAAAATCTAAAATTGATATGCTAAGAAGAGATAAGTATGAGTTAGAAGTACTGAATAGGCATATCAAGAATGAGAATGACATTTTAAGGGAGCAGGTGAAACTAAAAAGTGATATGAATTCAACTTTGTCTCTACAAATGGAGAAATTGTACAAGGCCAATGAAAAAGTGAAGAAGAAAAACAAAAAGCTAATCAGGGCACTTACAAATTTAAGATTCAAGTTAGTCATAAGGAAGCCCAGAAGACGATTGAATGTCAGGCAAAGCAGAAGAAGAGGGTTGGATGTCCTAGCAGAGGTCTCATAGTACATGGAGTAGTTGCATGAGGACATGCAAAAACCTTGCAGTGGGGGTATGTGGAGCCCCAAAGATGTTCTTCTCACTCACTATAGTCCACTTCATTTTCTTTGTCCCTCATCAATTATAGGCTTAAATGATCAGTAGGATTAATTAAAATTGCTTTAAGAATTTATATAATGGCTAACTTGCTATGTTTTCATGATTTTGTTTGTGTAGTAATTTTGACTAAGACTCGGCTACATAATACAGGCATTCCGTAGCTAGTTGTCTGTTCTGCAGCCATCCTCATGTTTATGTAGGTTCCAGGTGTCACTGCAAAGAAAAATGCATATGGGTGAAATCCAAAACACCTCCCCATCATCTCTTTCTCGCCACGAAGTCTGAGTTAAAGTATCAAAGCGGTTATGCACGTAGAAGAGAAGCAGTTTCCTATCAAAACACGGACTCTACAGATGTCCGCAGTTAAGAACAAGACTGTTAATAAGAGTTTTAATTTGATTATAAGTGGGAGAGACACTTATCCCAATTTTTCTCAAAGAGTAGTTATGTAACTTCATTATAAGTATGACTCGGGAGACCGAGAAACTGTTGGTTAGATTTTGTTTTGTTGCTAGATTTTGGAAGGCCGTAAATACTCTATTTTGAAGAATTTATCCTTTAATGAAAGAGACATCATTTTATTGCACGAGCTGAGTCAATCTTGAGTAGATTTGCGTGCTACTCCGGTGGTAGAGGGCTCCTGCTACCTGAGGAGCTTTGTTCATATAATTTAGATAAGTAATTTAGCCTCGTTTCATTCCTAGTTTAATTGACTTTCTGAACTTTGCGTTTTATATTCATTTGCATTGGATGCTATAGTTTAGGCTCGTTCTTACGTATTCCAAAATATCACTAATGTCGAATAAGGTGTGACTGTAGTATTTTAGGAGTTAGTTTTACGTTCTTGTGCTCAATTACATCAGTTGTTACAGCTAGTCATGATCTTATAAACTCTTCCAAAATATCACTAACTTCGGATAAGACATAGTTGTGGTGTTTTAGAGCTTTGTTGTGTTTTGTTGAATTTTATGCTTTCATGTTCATTCACATAGAATGTTGCAGCTAGTCCTATTCTACAAACTATTCCAAAATACCACTAATTCCGAATGAGACAGAGCTGAAACATTTTAGTGGTTAGATGCATCTTTAGTCTAGTTGTAGTACTCCGGAGGTAGATGTCATTTTAGTTTAATTCTGTCACTATATTTCAAGTTTGATAATGGCACTCTAGTTCAGTTTTGATTCATTGCATTTCAAGTTAGATTAGTGGCATTCTAGTTCAACCTTGTTCACTGTATTGCAAGTTAGGTTAATGGTACTATAGTTTAGTTGTGGTTACTGTGTTTCAATTTTGATCAATTGCATTCTCAGTGTAATCCATTGTTCTTTAAGTAGTATTAACTGTTAACATTAGATTCCACAACCTTCATTATCTACAAAAATTCTTTTGTTCTAACTTCATATTAATACATCATCATCTGGACAGAAGCTAGTAATATCAGTTTAAGGCCTTGATTATTCTGCAATCCTTTGTGAAGTCCTTTCTTTCCAAAAACTATTTTAGAAAATCTCTAACTTTTGGATGAGGTATACTAGTGACAAGCTGAGCTGTAGAATGGAGTAATCTTAGCATTACAAGTTAATTTAGAGTATAAATCTTATTGTGCTACAAATAATATCTTTTCAATTGTGTTTCAATAAACCTCTAGCCATGGATGAGATTCTTTGTAATATTGTAAGATGATTGTGTCCTTAGGAGAACCTCATTTGTATTAAACTTATTCTTTTCTCAAAATATTCCAACATATTCCTAATGAATGAATTGGATGAGTTCATGCTATGAGTTATTGAGTTCATGTTGTGATTTGTTTCCTTACTAGGAGTCACTATCAAGCTTTAAATTTTCTGTTCTTTAGTACCATGCACAATTTAGAATAGGTTTTGTTCTGTTTTTAGTGTGTCCAATCACTGTCCTTCATCAACATTTAGTGCTTTCCTTCTTGATATAAAACCATAAAACCAAAAACATCATAAAAACACTAAACACAACGTAGTGAGAAACAGATACCTAGGCACATACAGTGCACCACACTTCAACAGTTTAATAGCCCTGGTTGACAATTAATGACCTCAATTTATGAACACTAATTTGAGCACAACATTTTGGCGCCGTTGCCGGGGAAGTGTAACTAGGTAGCCTTGCTTCTTATCACCCAAAAACAATGATATACGTAGAGAAAGAGACTCAAGGGGTAGATTCATAAGAAGCAGAAGCTTGATTCCTAGAACACCACTTGTTTCACCAGGACTTAGAGCCAACACACCTCCAAATCAAACCCACATTCCATCCTTTACTGATCCTAGACTTTCAGAGAACTTAAGATCAGATATTCCATTAGAAAGACCTTCCACTTTATCCACTAAACCTTTCTTAGAAGGAGATTCAGGAACCCCTGCTAGGGACATAGACTTTTCAACTTCTACAAAAGAATCAACTATGGAAGAAGAAGGGGGAGGATGAGTTTTTAATGGAGAACACACACTATTTGGAGGGGGTAGAGGTAGAGGTAGAGGAGAAGGAGGTAGAGGTGTAGAAGGAGAAGGAGGCAGAGGAAGAGGTAGAAGAGAGATGGGAAACTCTTTTGGGTTTCCTATAGTAGATGAAGAAACCAATACAACTATGAAAAACATTTCACCCTTTATCCTTCCAAACTTTCATGGACTGAAAACTGAAGATCCTGAAACCTTCCTATTTGAATTTGAAGTCCTGTGTAGAACCTATGACTACTTACAAGATGCTCAAAAACTTAAACTATTTCCTTCAACATTGAAAGGAACAACATTGAAGTGGTTTATGAGTTTGATCAACAGTTCTATTAGGACATGGGAAGACATGAAACAAGCATTTATAGAGAGGTATTTGGATTACTGTATGCCAATCAACCATAAGGAGGAAGTGTTTAAAATGCTACAGAAAGAGGATGAAAATCTGGAAGATTTGTTGGAGAGATTTAACTACAACATCAAAAGAGAAAAAATGGAAAACCTAGACCAAGACACTTTGAAAGCTCTCTTGTTGAAGAAAATTAGGGATGAATGGTTAGATATCCTTAACATTATGGGAAAAGAGGATATATCTCAGCTCACATTACCTGAAATAGCTGAATTATGTATCAACCTTTCAAGAGGGAAATCTAAAACTGTAAAAGGACCAAGAGACCCTGCTCTTGCAAGGGCAAGTAAGTCTGCTTCTGGGACAGTAAGTAGGGCAGAAATAGGACATATGCTTGATGAGTTAAAATCTGATATCTTGGGGAGTCTTAGTGAAAAAATAGACACCCTTAAGTTACAAAACAAGCAAAAAGTTGAATCTGATGCCTTAGCAATCTTTTGTCCCAAATGTAGAAAGAAACATGCCTTGAGAGAGTGCCCTTTGGATGCCAAAGTTGTGGAGACTTGTGTAATTTGTTCAGAAAAACATGAGACCAGGAGTTTTCCTTCACTTCCTGGTCTTAAAGTTGTCTTTCAAGAAGATACTCCTACAATTTCCACAGAATCTCTCAATTTTGTCTCTAGAAGGCCTTGGCAAGGACCTCAAACACAAGGATTTCATGATCAAATGTATAATCAACCCCCACCAAATTGGAATCCTTGGCGACTGACTTTGTTGAGCCTAGAAATGTTGCTACAACATTGGGGGATAACCACGGTCCAGGACATATCTGGGTTCTTTTAGTTTGAATTAGTGGCTCATTTGGTTTTAACTAGGTCCAGTTACCTTTTCCCTATCGCTATTGGTTTATGATATGTCCTTAACTACCAATGGACAGGGATATCAGACCGGACCTTAATACAGTTCCTTTTCCGTTTATGATAGTGGCTCCGACTGGTTTAACTAGGTCCAGTTACCTTTTCCCTATCGCTATTGGTTTATGATGTGTCCTTAACTACCAATAGACGGGGATATCAGATCAATTCTTCTTGCTGATCAGGCAAGAGAATGACCCTTAAGCTGATTTGGGTTCAGCCAAACCACAACTAAGATTTTGCCTCTTTGAAAAGAGGACTTAAAAGAATGTAAATTTAATCTAATTGCAAACTTATTCTATAATGCAAGCAAAAAGAAACTAATCTAAATCATATCTCAATTAGGTAGATGAAAATCTAACCCAACTAAGAGCAAGATGATTAAATAATGAGAATTAAAATATGTCTGGTTTTAAATTAATATTAAGCTAATGAAGAAATTCAATTAGCTCACATTTGTGAGTACCAAAACACATTCTATTGAGACCATTTGACTAAAATAATTAATCAACAACACTCCGGAAGAAATTCACAAAAATTGATGTCGATTATCATATCAGTCAAACTAATAATTAAACGATAACATGTGGAAGAAATTCACAACACATTACTATTTAATAAATCAGTGTTATAAGACAGATTTATGAGTAATGGTTACTCAGAAATCAGAGTTTAATTCATAAGAGCAGAGATACATAACAATTTGAGACAAATTATCCATATCAACAGAAATGCCAAAACATGAATAAAATGAAACAACAATTTTATTAACATAACAATGAAACTGATATTTGCTACAGAAATGCCAAAAATACCAATTAATTGAATCTGCTTCTCTGATCCTGGTCTCTAACAGTACTTTACATTACTTGAATTTCTGCTTTCAAGACTAGAGCTGCAGAAATGCAAACTCTGCCCATCATGCATAATTCAAGATATAAAGAATAAACCCTCATTAATGTTCAGATCTGAAGTTTTTCTGTCCTCCCCATCTACAACTCTAAATTTCTATAAAAGAAATGCTTTTAGAAGTCTGGAATTGCAGAGGAGAGCAACCCCTATTACATTCTGCAATCTCATATTTATAATATTTGCAAAGGAATTCTTGAGATGAAAGTTTGTTGAAGAGAAATCTGCCCAATCCAATTTTATTTGCTCAAAATTCCCATCTTTAATTGCTGGAGCATTCTCATTGATTGAGGTCTTTTTTCTCCATATATCTTCTACTGTTTTCTTGCAAAAAGAAATCAAAATGATTTAAAATGTAACAATAAAATCAAAATACCATTTCTGGCATTAAAACAAATCCAATCAAATTTAATTTAAATAAATCATTAAAAATAAAATATAAGCTCTCTATTGATGCCTGGGATGTTTTAATTATCCAAGGATATTATTGACAAATGAATCTGCAATTAGAAGAGGCTTGGACAAATGAAAATGCAGAAAATAAATCAGAAAATTGATTTTGTTTTAGAAATTCGGAGCTTGATCTTCTGCATAATTTTTGACCCAATTCATGACCAGATCTATTAGTGGAACCTCCTTAGAAATGTTCTCCTTGATTTTATCTTTCCAATGAGCCGTCCTGGGCCTCATTTGGCCAAATAAAACTCATTCTATGGGCCTTCGAAGTTGGTGAGTCAATTTTGGCACAATTCTGGAATTTTCTGTTGCTGGGCTAAAAATTAGCATTTAAATTTAAAAAATTAATCCTAAATTAGAATTCTAAATAACTAATAATTAATTTTAATTTAATTATTAAATATGAACTAAACTAATTAATTAATAAACTATTTATTAATTAATATCTAACTAACTAAAATATTAATTATTTATAAACTAATTAATATAAATAATATTTAAATTTTAAATTAATTAAATTAATTAAATATTATATATTAATTATATTAAATACTAAATAAATAAATAAAAATATATTAAACTTAACCTACCACTCCATTAACTCTACTCATATGTATCATTGAAAAATTTAAAACAAATCATTAAAACTTAAAACTTATGAATTAATCCATGTGAGTTTGTAAAGGGGTAAGGTGAGTGGAGGGTGAGGTGAGTGGAGGGTGAGGGGAGGGTGACGTGAGGGTGAGTGAGGTGGAGGTACGGGAGGCATAAGGGAAAAACAAAAACTTTATATTAAAACTTTTTAACACATCACATATTTCCTTATCGCAATATCGCAGTTTGTCAAATGTGCATTATATAAAAGTTGCGATGTGTTCCGATATTGCGATATTGCGATATCGCGATATGCGATGTAAATTTTATTTTATATATATATATATATATATATATATATATATATACTTTTAATATTAAGTTTTAATTTTAATTAAATTAATTATATTTTATTATAATAATTAATTTAATTAATGTTTAAAATTTAATGTTAAATATCAGTTTTTTATTTTTATTTTTTTATTTTGGTTTTATTTTGATGATGTTTAGTTTAGTTATGAAATTTTCTAAACTATAGCCACTCCGAAAATAAATAAAAAGAATAAAAATAACATTTTTAACCCAGACTAGATAAATGATGGGACTTCAAAGGAGTGCCATTTTCAAACCAGTTAACCAAATGAGGCGAAACAAGCGTCAATGGGAAGCTTATAAAAAATTGATTCTAACAAAGCAATCAAAACAAGAATCCGAAGAAAATGAAAAATTAACAAAAGCATAGGATAATCAGCTAAATAAAATCCTAAAAGGTGCTTAGCCAAAATTTTATAGAAAGGGTCCCCATTATTTGAAGTGAACAAGTAAAAAATGGGGGGTTGTGTTTTACCACAACAATGGCGACACACGGGAGAAGAACCAATTATCTCTGTTTGATATGAATGAGATTTTCTTAAAATTCAAGTAAAAATAATTAAAGAAAAGAGAATTATACTTAAAATGCTTGACTAGGTTCATTAGTCTGAATAAAAGCAAGAATCATGTAACTGTAATTTTTCTTAAAATTCCTCATAAATTAAAATATTTCAAAACTTATATATCAGTCCTTAATTAGTTGTAGAGATAAAGCAGGGGTCACTTTACAGCTTGGCTTTTAAAATATACTCATTTGTCACAGGTAGAGCCACTGTTGCCAGCAAACATCTATAGTCTCGACAGGGTTACCTTTTAACCACCAATGATTCAGAATCCCATCTCTTTAAAAATTATTGACCTAGAGATAAATCCATTTATATATGTTTATTTTTATTATAAATCTTAAAAGCCATTGTCCTGGTTTGGTAGCCAGATAGTTGACAATGCCATTCACTGGTTATAATTGGACTGAACAAGCTGGCTCGTGATGAGACCCTTTGTCTTATAATTTTTTGCAATCATAAGCCATTACCCTGGTTTGTTTAGCAGTGTTGGTAATGTCAGCCTATTTTTCCCCTATGATCATGGTAAGCAGGCTCATGATGAGACCTCTTATCTTTTAAGTTTAAATATATCTCTGGATTATACTCTAGAAAATAAGACTCTTCGGGACAGGGAGAATCATTGACTCCTTAAGAGTTAAGAATGACAATTTCAGAGTTAAAAGGTGCTTTGCTGTAAAGTGTCTTTACTTGGTTAAAAATAACTTTTCTTGACTGATAATAGAACTTTGAAAGATCTTAATAAAATATTGAAATCTCAAAATGATTACAATTTTGATGAAAAAAGATTTTTTTCCAGATTTTATGATACTTTGTCAACTTCTCTAAATTGGTAATCTCTTCCTTAAGTATGTCTACTTTTATAATAAGAAAATCAAATTTTACTAAGAGATTTAAGAAAAAGCTAATAGATGACTATTAACAAATTTTCTCCATGTATGCTGACCATTGTTAGGTAACAAGAAGGCCTTCCATATAAATCATGGCAAATTCACCAAAATAAAAATTGAAAACCAAAGGAAAAAGAATTCTTATGCTAAAATGAGAAAGAAATCAACAAAAATTAAAGATGAAGAAAATTTAAAAATGGAAAGGAAAATCCAAGTTTCGCAAGATAAACTCAAACAATAATGTTTATACTAATGTCTCAACAATATGAAGAAAGAAAATAATTGTGTAATCAATCCTTCTTATGTCGAGATTTAGAAAATTCATACCTTGCAGGGTTGTAAGTGTTTTAGGCTTTTTAGATAGCAGTGATGATAAAATTCGGCCACAATGAAAAATTTCTGTCTAATTTCAATCTTTTTGTTTCCAAGCATCATCTTAATCATTTTCTAAAAAAGAAATGCTTAAAGAAACAGATTAAAGGTTTAGAAACTTCCTAGCGCAGCTGTTTCAATGAAGATTATCGCTGCTTATTAAAATAAAGCCAGGATAAGAGTATGGACTTCGAAAATATAATTTGGTGGAGGATTGGAAGCTTTTATGAAAGGCTGCAAAACAGATTCATGTATCAGAAAAAACAAAACTGAAACTAAAGTAACGAAATGGAAATTAATGAAAGTGGGTACATGAATCTTACCATTGGATAATTGCTTTTGATCTTACCTGAAAGGTATCAGTTTCTCCAAACTAGCTGACTTCTTATTTTAATTAACATTAAAAACATGAAGAAGTAAAACTAACCAAAATCCTATAACCCAAAATCATTACTTATTTTATCTAAACTAAAGCAATCAGTAAAATGCAAAAATGGAATGCTTAATGTTCAAGGGAAAACAAATGCATCAGAAATGAGAATGAAAATTTGCAGTAATGACTGTTTCTCAATATATTATAAGTTTCATTTAAACTCCATGATTTTATAAATTGTCCAGAATCAAGACCAAATCCAAGATAATAAAATTAAAATATGAAGATAGAGAGGTCTTGAATTTCCTTTTTAATTATGGAATTATATATTTAAAACTGAAATATATGAGAAATCAGAATGATTTGAATATGCTGCAAATTTGTCATTAACAACTTTCTTTCCATAGTGGTTACCCACGCTCGCTTTTAAAATAACACATCGCTGTATTGGATGATTCACATCACATGTTTCTTCATCATGCTTTGAGTTTAATTTGCAAGATTTTGCCTTTGTTGTTATGCCACATATCGATTAAATGTTAATGGCTCAGAGGCATGCATTGAAAGCTATCACATTAGAGATTGCAATGGAAAATTTCCGATATGAAAACATGTAATGAGAACATGTGCAATGAAATGAAGCGATCACATCATTAAAGATATATTATATTGGGGATCGGGGAATATTGACATTGTGCTTCCCTTATTTCACATCGCACATCGCAGATTCTGAATTGTGATGTGAGCATAATTAAAAATGCGATGAAGCGATTGCGATATCGGCAATTTCTAATTGGCGATGCTAATCGGCGATTGGTGAATGTTTTGGTACCCGATGTAATACAATATGATTCTTGCGATGCCGAGATGCGATGAAGAGTGGACCCGATAGCTTTATGATGAAAATTTAATAACATATCGGATCTGAGACATCGACCCTTTTCAAGTTATGCTCCTACCATTATTTGCGATTGAATGGACGCGATATTTTATAAACTTGATTTGAATTTTATATCGGGTCCAGACTTATGTGGTTGTCGCAATATTGGTAAAGGCAATTCACGATAATGGATTATACTTCAACTGCAAACCTCTGATATGCGAAATGAGAAATGCGATATCGCATATAAGTGAGGTAATACATCGGAGATCTTTTATGAACAATTTTTTATCAAAACTACTAAGAGCTACTTACGATGAAATCTTATGATATTGTTTTTAATTTCGATTGGGTTTCCCAAATGAATAAAAACAAAGTTAAAGAATGCTCACATTCTAATGAGTCTCAAATAACATTTCCCTGAACCTGTTGCCAATTTGAACTGGGTTTGCTGCTTACTTCAAGTTTTGAAAACAAATGAAAACCTACAATTAAAACAGAAAAAGTATAAAAAATAAACTAAAGAAGAGATAAACTAATAATAGATAAAAATGAACTTGTAAATGTATACCTGGAAAGAAATTGTCTGTAGATTTTACCTCATGAATCTTCAAATTCTTCCTTTGATTTATCAAAATTTTGACTTTGTTCAAAATCATCTCATTATTTATTCTAAATCGGAGTGAGCAATCAGCCTGAATAAGATATGTTTATTCATGTTCGGGAAATATAAAATTTACCAGAAATAAATATGAAAATAGGCTTCCCTTTGAATTGCAACAGCAACTCCTTACCTCTGCTCATTCCGAATTAACTTGAGAAAAATCAGTATTGATATAGTGACTGTTTAATAATGCCTTTAGTAAATAAATATGATGCACATTGCAGCATTAAATAA
This sequence comes from Pinus albicaulis, assembly GCA_034641835.2. Taxonomy (NCBI): domain Eukaryota; kingdom Viridiplantae; phylum Streptophyta; class Pinopsida; order Pinales; family Pinaceae; genus Pinus; species Pinus albicaulis. The sequence continues at coordinate 785,041,760 of CM076580.1, forward strand.
TAAACTAAAGATCAGAATGGGATGAAGCCACTACAGATTTAAATGTGCACATAGCAAAATAGACACCCTTAAAATCATTTTAACAAATTTTCGAGGAAGATAATATGAACTTCATGTGATTACCATGAAAGGTTAGACTGAATAATAATGATCAAATTGGAATTAAGCTTATAATAGACAGTCATATCTTTCATGGGAAAATGAGATCATGAAGCTTTGTATCTTCAAAACCTTTAACAAATAAATTTCAGAAGAAAATCATATAAGGACATTTCGAAATAGAGAAAAGTGGGTTTGAGGTGATTGGTGCCAAGTGCAACCTCAATTGAATTTAGTCAAAACATTATTCAAAATAGGCAGAGTAGAGATATTGCTGAAATAATTTTTGATTTAAAATATGGGGAGCAAGAATTAGAAATTTTCTGATAAGAGGCAAATATTTCCCTGAACATGTATATGAAATGAGAAGGGCTGGTTGCTCGTTTTATTTTTTATCTGAAGAACTATTAAGAATAAATTAACTACATAAAACAAACAAACTAAATTAATTCTACTTATATTCTAACCATATACATGAAATTGACTAGGTATAGTCATATTTCCAATGTAACCATTTTCTCATTTTAATCCCTGTATGTATGTACAATTCAGATGTTAGTAATAAAAATACAAATATAATTGAACTAAGAAAATTAAACCTGAAATCAGAATGTACAACTATTGTTAGAAGCTTATCTAAAATCTCCTTCTCATGAAATTTTCTTTCCAATTGAATACCAATTGGATCATAGAAATCTGGATGAATTTCTATTAAAAATTGGGAAATGTTCAAAAGAAGAGATAACATGCTAGATTGTGGATATGAGCTTTTAGATTCAAAAGCCTGGAAGAAATTGTTAGTGTTATGTGTAAATGTTAAGCTATTGACAATCTTCCATGAAGGAAAATTTTCCAAATATTTTTCAAATGAATTAATGAAAAATGGATGGAAATCTTTTAAATGAAATGGAAAATTATTAATTAAATTGGATTGCTGGCAGATTTCTAAAAATACATTATCTTGTTGATATTGCCTTTGATAAGATAAAATCTTTTGATAAAACATTAACATCGATTGAAATTGAAATTGAAATAGCTTTTGATGCTTTTCATTATAATATAAAACTTCAATTTTCCAACAGGACAATGTATCAATTGAATGTTTGATAATAAAGTGCTCAATATGCCAGCGTAATGTATTAAAAATCTAAAAATAAAATCTAAAAATAAATCTGATTTAATACAAAATAATTGAGGAAACAAAAATAAAATGAAATCACTATTGTTACAACTAATGTTACAACACGATTGGGATCGCTTTGAAATAATTTCTTTTTCAGAAGGATTGGCCAGAATTATGGAATTTGAGTAATTTCGAATTCCAACTTGTGAATTAGAAAGAGATTTATGATTATGAAAAGGAATGAAAGCTTGATCATGATATGAATCATAAATTGGAATATTTTCTCGAATAGTGAAATCATGAAGATGATTATCTGCTTTAGAATGAGGATTGGTTGGAATAATTTCTAAATTAAAATGTCTCTCATTCTCAGATGTTATTTGAATTTTTCGATGATGATTTTCTCGAGAAAAATCAACATCTTCAATGTCAGAGTAATTATCATAAATGACTTCACAAGATTCTCTAGAATTCCCTTCAATTTCATCCAGTATATCCAAACACGAAGGAACAAGAATTTCATGTTCATTAATGGCAAAAGAATGATCATTAATTGCTTCTCTATCTTGATAAAAACTTAATGGTAATTCATTTATATCATCCTTTGTTTTTTCTGAAATATCATTAACACCAAGAGGGGAAAATTTACCATCATAAAAAATATCAGGATAAAGGGAAAAATGTGAATCTGAAATAATGCAATTAAAAATGTCTCGGTTTGATAACTCTTGTGCATTATAATCATTGTAAATTTCAGATTCCAGATCATTCCTTTGCGTGCACATGCTTTCTTGAAGAAGGCTGCTTTGCTGCTCTGATTTCGACATTTGTTCACCATGGGAAAATTCTGAAATTTGTACAGCAGTTTGCATTTTATTATTTACTTTGAATGTTGTTTGCACTTGCTGATTGGAAATCTGATTTTCTGAATTTAATGCAGAGAAAATTTCAGATTCTAATGCAGGTCTTTCTCCAAAATTGCTGTTGTTGTCTTCTTGCATTTGATTAGAAATATTTTCCAAACTTTGTGAAACCTCTTCATCAAAATTTATTTGTACATCCAAATTGGATTTCTCATTTATATTGGAAGGGGATGGAACAATGCTTGAAATAATTTCATATGGATCGGGACTAGGGGAAAGAGAATAATTATGTTCAAACCAATCTAGTGATTCTTCTTTCATAGGTTCATCTTTGACATTAAATTTTAAACAATTCAAATGAAGTCGAATATTAAAATCTCTAACAGACTCATTTTCATTTCGTAGATATTCAATTTCATCACATACCTGACCATTATCATAGCGGTCAAATTTACAAACGAAAATTGTAACAAATTAATCCCAGCTGTGAATTGAGGCAACCGGAAGAGTTCTACACCAGTTTCTTGCTTCTGTCGCAAATGCGAGAGTAAAAATTCTGCATAATATACCTTCATCAATTCCTGGAAAATCATAATTTGAAACATTTTGCATAAATTGAAGGACATGAGTAAAAGCAGAAGAATTTCTCTTACCATTGAATTTTACCTGAGACAAGAGTCTTACCACTTCGGGTGGAGTATTGGAAGATGCACGTCCATGGATACAACTCCAAATTGGAAGTTTAAAAGGAGCCATCCTGATTAAATAAAATGTTAAAATTGAAAAGACTCCAACATACAACAAGTTTCAGGCCCTCCTTCTAGCACCAAAAATGTTGAAGCCTAGAAAATCGCTGCTACAACATTGGGGGATAACCACCCGGTCCTGGATCTTAATATTTTTGGACTTGGAGATTGCATTTCTGTACTCCATTGTCTTATATATTTTTAAAAAGGATCACATCTGGTGATTTTCATGCGGAATTATCTTTGAAGTGTTGCATTTCTGTACCTTGGAATTTGATTTTGCATTAGAGTTACTGGATAGAGTATCAGATTGCATTTGAAAGTCCTCAAGATGAACAAGGTATTTCTATCTGTTCACTGTTGATTTCTTTTGTCTTATGATATTCGTTTTAAAATTTCTATCATTTATATGTATATTTGTTTTCACAACGCTTCCTTTTATATATCATTTATGAGTATAATTGAGACGTTATTTTTCATAATTACATGTAGATGGTATACAATGATGAATGCAATATGCTAATACAACTCTGTTTAATTTCTTAAACAGAGTTATCTTTATTTGTTTCTGCACATTTCAATTTAATTAATAATACATTTTCATGGTTATTGTTGAATTGGAACAATATTAAGTTGTATTCACATATAATTACCCGGGTTAGTGTTAGAATTTCTTTATCAGCATTTAGCTTAAATTAGATAGTTTTACTTCAGTTAATTTATTCCCATTTCCACCTATCCAATCCAATCCATTTAGTTACAAGGAAACTGGTCCTTTAAATCCAGTCGGAGCCACCATACCAAACGGAAAAGGAGCTGTCTTAAGGTCCCGACCGGGTGGTTTTCCCCGATGTTTGAAGCAGAGATTTTCTAGGCTTCAACAAAACCTTGGCCCCAATTTCAAAATCAATCACAAACTTGGGCGCAAGGAGCACAAAATCCCTATGGAAGATACTCTCAGTATTACCAATATCCACCATCCTATCCACTATATCCACATTTCCCTCCTCAACAAAATTTTCAACAAAATTTTCAACAAAATCCTCAAAATCCACAACATCAAAATCAACCACTTCCATTACCATTTCCTCAGAAAACAAATCAGTTGCCTGCCCAACCCATACCAAACCCCAACAATAAAAATCCTAAGAAAACATACATGATAGAAGGCCAACAATTTCCAACTTGTTTGATCACTCCTTTAGACCTTAGTGATGTTCAACTTAGGTCTGGAAGAATACTTGAAAAGAGGAAACCTTCTGTAATCATACAAGAGCAAGACAATTCTGAGGAAGATTCTCTACGGGTAAATAAAAGTCTTTTAGAGAACACAACTTTCCAAGACTCAAACATTGAAAAAAAAAAAAAAAGAACCAATATTTTCAACTCCTATATTAGAGCATCCATCAACATCCACTTCTACACCTCCCTTTCCAGAAAGATTACAAATTGATAGGGGTGTAGAAAAACAAATTATGGTGCCTAATTATGATTTCCTAGATGAGCTGAGAAATGTTTGTATTAAGATCCCATTATTGCAAGCCATCAAGGAAATTCCAATCTTAGCAAAGACAATAAAGGAGTTGAGCATGAAGAAAACAAGAAAAATAATAAGAGAGATAAAGAAAATTCAACTGGTAGGAAAAATAGCAGATATCATGATGGGTAAGATTGCTATTCCAAAGTATCTAGACCCAGGAAATCCAGTTGTCAAAATTCACATCAATGGAATTGAGATCCAAAACACACTCATTGATTTAGGAGCATCAATCAATATCATGAGTAGACAAATCATGGATAAACTGAAACTTCCTAATCTTCTTTTTACACCCACATTATTACAATTAGCAGATAGATCTGTGATCAAACCTAATGGGGTAATAGAAGACATTCCAGTGTCCCTAGACTCTTGGGAGTATCATGTGGATTTTATGATCCTAACTCCTAAGAATAATCTAGGAGGACACCCTATTATATTAGGAAGACCTTGGTTAGCTATAGCTGATGCTTTTATTAGTTGTAGATCCTGTGATATGTATATCTCTGATGGTAGTTCAACCAAGAAATTTACCTTGTATCCTCCAACAAGAACAATTATAGAATTAGATGATACTCAATGGATAGAGGATGAAGAAGACTTACAACCTCTCTTCACAATTTTAGAAATTAGTGAAGATAGCCAAATTATAAATACCTTGGAAAACTTTGAATCCTCTTCGGAATATAAACATGAACAATTTCAAGAAGAATCCAACATTGAGTTTTTTTCATCAAGGCAGATGTCTCTCTATTCCATGGATAAATTTGGCAGCTCTACAATTGAGATATTTCCAGGAAAAACTTTAAACATAAACAAGAACCTAGAGAAATCTCAACAAGTAGAGCTAGTCAAGATATTACAGAGACATTCTTCTGCATATGCATGGGAGTACATTGATATGAAAGGGATAAGCCCCAAGACTTGCACTCATCACATCTACATAGAGGAAAATTGTAAACCAATTAGACAACCTCAAAGACGGATGAATCCAAATCTTAGGGAAATTGTTAAAGAAGAATTATAGAAATTGTTAAATGTCAACTTTATCTATCCCATTTCAGATAGTCAGTGGGTTTCTCCTTTGGTAATTGTGCCAAAGAAAAATGGTAAATGGAGGGTATGTATTGACTACCGGGAATTAAACAAAGCTACTCTTAAAGATCATTTTCCCTTACCTTTCATAGATCAGGTGTTAGACACATTAGCTGGCAAAAATTACTTCTCATTTTTAGATGGGTTTAGTGGTTATAATCAAATCCAAGTAGCACTGGCAGATCAAGACAAAACCACCTTTACCTGTCCTTGGGGTACCTATGCTTACCAAGTATTTCCATTTGGACTATGCAATGCACCCGCAACATTTCAAAGGGCAATACTAGGAATTTTTTCAGATCTAATACATGATTGTGTAGAGGTATATATGTATGATTTCATAGTTTATGGAAACACATTTGAAGAAGCCTTAGCAAACTTGGAAAAAGTCTTAAAGAGATGTAAATAAGCAAATATTTCACTAAGTCATGAAAAGTGTTTTATGATGTTTACTGAAGGAATTGTTTTGGGTCATCACATTTGAAGGGATGGGATTAGAGTTGATGAGTCAAAAGTTGAAGTCATCTCTAACTTATCTATTCCAAGTTGTCAAAAAGATGTTAGGAGTTTTCTTGGATTTAGAGGATATTATCGAAGGTTTATAGAAAACTTCACCAAGATAGCATCTCCACTTTTCAAATTACTTACCAAAGACTGTGAATTAAAGTGGAATCCAGATTTCCAATTAGCCTTTGAGACCCTGAAAACAAAAATCTCTGAAGCACCTATTTTAAGGGGACCCAACTGGAAGCTACCTTTTCATATTTCAACAGATGCCTCAGATATAGCTCTAGGAGCTGTATTGGGACAAAAATACCTGATTCCTTATGCCATCTACTATACCAGTAAAAATTTGACTCCTTCAGAGTTAAACTATACTGTAACTGAAAAAGAGTTTTTAGCTGTTGTTCATGCCATAAAAAAATTCAGAAACTATATAACAGACTATGAAAATTTTGTTCACACAGATCACTCTGCAATTAGATATTTAATGAACAAATCAATTACTAATGGCAGAGTCATAAGATGGTTATTGCTTTTACAAGAATTCAACATTACCATTCTGGATAGGCCTGGAAAACAAAACACAGTAGCTGATTTCCTATCTAGACTCCAAAACATCCAAGACAATACCCCAGTTGAAGATTAATTTCCTGATGAATATCTTTTTGCAGTTTCTACTCAAACTCCTTAAGTTTGCTGACATTGATAATTATTTAGTTTCAAGGAAATTTCCTTCAATAATGAATGCAAGAGACAAAAGAAAGATCATTTATGACAGTACAAAATATTCATGGGTTGCTAATGAGTTATACATGACAGGTCCAGATTTTATCATTAGGAGATGTGTTCGGGAAGATGAGATGCCTGAGATTCTCAAGGCATGTCATGATGAACCTTGTGGCGGACACTTTGCTGATAAAAGGATAGCCTATAAGATCCTTCATTTGGGATATTATTGGCCATCCCTTTTCAAATATGCTAAAGAGTATGTCAAAAGGTGTGACAGTTTCCAAAGGGTAGGGAAACCTTCTCCTTCAGGTGAGATGCCATTGCAGCCTCAGGTACATATTGAACCTTTTGAAAAATGGGCTATGGATTTTGTAGGACCTATTAGTCTTCCATCAAGACAAAATAAATATATATTAGTTTGCATTGATTATGTTACTAAATGGGTAGAGGCCAAACCATTACTTTCTGCCACTGAAGCATCTGTAGTTAATTTTATTTTTGAGGATATTTTTACTCGTTTTGGTGTCCCAAGAGAAATTGTTACAGATCAAGAAGCTCAATTTACATCAAGGCTAGTGGAACAAATGATGGAAAGGTACAAAATCAGACACAGAAAATCTACTCCCTATCATCCACAAACAAATGGTCAAGTGGAATCTACTAATAAGGTCATTGAAGGGATCCTAACGAAGACTGTCCATTTACATAGAAGAGATTGGGTAGATAGGCTTTCTGAAGCCTTGTGGGCCTATAGAACTACATGGAGAAGCACAACAGGCCATACTCCTTATGAACTTGTTTATGGAAAGCAAGTTTTGTTTCCCATAGATTTCCAGATTCAAACTTTCAAAATGGCAGTTCAGCTAGGACTTGATATCAGAGGCAAAAAAGTACAGATTGGAGCAGATTAATGAATTGGATGAGATCAGACAAGATGCAGTTCAGAAAACAAGTATAGTCCAACAACAAAGGACTAGATGGCATGACAAGTACATCAAAGAAAAGAAGTTCAAAGAAGGTGACTGGGCTCTCTTATTTGATTCAAAGTTCAAGGATTTTCAAGGTAAATTCCAAACACATTGGCTTGGGCCATATGAAATTATAAGAATTTTTGACAATAGAGCAATAAAAGTCAGGACAATAGATGAAGAGAAGGTCACTTTTCTTGTGAATGGTCATAGATTGAAGCTGTATCATAAGCCACTCTCGAGAGAAGAATTTGTCAAGAAATTCCAGGAAAACAGTGATGTGAAGTTAATGAAGAAGAATTTTTATTCTTCATAAACTTAATTGAATTTTCTGAAGTCAGATATTTGAAAAAAAAAAAAAAAGTATAAACATGAAAACTAATCTCTGATTAGCATGTTTATACAGAAACTATAGAGTGAAAATCAGAATCTTTCTAACACTTTAGCTTTTCAAGTTTGTTTTTTTTCTCTGCAAGCAGCCATCATAAAATCATAAGTGATTCACATCCCACTTATGATCCATTTCACTCCATTCATCCATATTCCATTTCATTTCATACTCCATTTCATTTCATTCATCCATACTTCATTCATTTCATCCCATGGTCCACCTCATTTCCATCTCAGAGTTTTAAGATTGATTTATTTATGCAATTGAATAATACAGATCAGAAGCTGCAGGTCACTTTTTCACTCCACTTCATAGTTGTGATTCATTTCATTCCATTACTCACTCCACTCATACTCCATCACACCATATTCCATGATCCATTTTTAACTCATTTCATACAATATTCTAACATTCCATTCATGCTTAAAACCATTCCATTTCAAGGCTTCTACAGGTACATTCTGCAATCAGTCAGACATTCTGTAGCTAGACAGACATTCTGCAGCCAGACAGACATTCTGCAACCAGAGAGCCTGAAGGCACTATCCAGTAATCACCTGATTGAGCAACAAATTGATCCTGCATATCCAAGACAACAAGAAAAATCAAAGAAGTTATGAGGAACTGAAAATTAATGATTGAGGACAAGGCATATCAAAACCACGAAGAAAATCAAAGGAAAGACAAAGGTATGAAATTATTATGGTGACAAATCATGAAAATTTTAGCATAGTTAAGTCATATATGATTCAAAAAGGTTGTTTTAATTAGTTGTGTTGATCATGCCTATCAACCATATCATAAAACTTTAGACCCAAAACCCTTCCATCTTGCCATATCCGATCGTCATTTAAAATTTAACGGTTAAGTACCGAAGTGATTTGATCAGTCATGTCACTAGGCCAAAGCATTTAATGATGATTTTGAATTGCTTAACGAAATATCTCTGTGTTATTTTCTTCCGTGTTAGCTTTCAACTCATATGAACCACCTCACCGCATTATACTCGTTTCAAAACCACTCCATATCATTCATTTCCGCAGCCAATACTTAGCCATTCCGCTCTGTAAAACGGAGGAAACATCTTTGGGGCAGAAATATCTCTTTAACAACCATTTTCACTATGAGCAGAGGAGCAGTAAACTGAAGGTTGGAAGAAAATCTATGGGTCTAATAGTGAGGACTGAACTGGTTGGAACCAAGTACTTGGAGGGATATCCACAAATCAAGGAAATGTTACAGCGAGCATGTTGGTTGCATTTTTTGGAGAAATTTAGTGGTTTTCACAAAGAGGTGACTAAAACATTTGCAAGGTCCTTCAATGGAGCCGAGGTCGAAATAGGAGACATTAAATTCACTGTTACAGAGGCCTTCATTGCAAAGGCAACGAAACTACCTAGACAAGGAGAAAGGTGGTTCAAAAATAGGGAATTCCATAACGAAGCATGGAGGAAAATGCTTAAGACTCCAGGTATGGATGTTTCCATTTTTAAAAAAGGTATTCCTAGCTCGGCATTAAAGAATAAGTGGAGGAACATGTTACTCATTTTGCAAAAATTTATCACCTGTGAAGGTAGATTTGGTACTCTCTATGTCTACCATATTCGGTTAATGATGCATTTTTTAGATGAGGAAATTAATTTTCCCTTTTTCCTACTTCATAGTCTGAAAGGAATGGCCTCAAACGTTCAAAAAAGGGTTCAATTTCTAGAAACAACTTTGTATCACCATGGTTTAGTCAAAATATTAATTGAACATCATTTGAGGAAAATGGGAGATAATTGGGAAGAATTTCTAGTAAGGAACCATTTTGAGGAACCCAAAGAATCTCCACCTGAAACCAAACCTACAAGAAGAAGCAGGAGAAGGGAAATTTCCAAAGCTATTGAAGTTGAAACTGGTAAATAAATTCAAGAGGACAGTGAAGAGATGATTTCTGAGAAATTGGCTCAAATAAAGAAGCAGCTTCAGAAAGAGAGAAGATATGCCAAAGAAAGAGGTGAAGGACCATCTCAACCAAGACGGAGCCACAGACTCAGGGGTATACTAAAGAAAACAGAGGTTAGACAAACAGGGATCATAAACATTGAGGATGAAGAAACTCTAGAAATTGACCCAATGCAGCAACAAGTTTACAATTATATTGAGTCATTAGAGAGGAGAGCTTCAGAATCTAGAGACAGAACTCCTAGCCCACCAAAATCTGAAATTGATATGCTAAGAAGAGATAAGTATGAGTTAGAAGTACTGAATATGCATATCAAGAATGAGAATGACATTTTAAGGGAGCAGGTGAAACTAAAAAGTGATATGAATTCAACTTTGTCTCTACAAATGGAGAATTTGTACAAGGCCAATGAAAAAGTGAAGAAGAAAAACAAAAATCTAATCAGGGCACTTACAAATTTAAGATTCAAGTCAGTCATGAGGAAGCCCAGAAGACCATTGACTGTCAGGCAAAGCAGAAGAAGAGGGTTGGATGTCCTAGCAAAGGTCTCAGAGTACATGGAGTTGTTGCATGAGGACATGCAAAAACCTTGCAGTGGGGGTATGTGGAGCCCCAAATATGTTCTTCTCACTCACCACATTCCACTTCATTTTCTTTGTCCCTCATCAATTATAGGCTTAAATGATCAGTAGGATTAATTAAAATTTCTTTAAGAATTTATATAATGGCTAACTTGCTATGTTTTCATGATTTTGTTGGTGTAGTAATTTTGACTAAGACTCGGCTACAGAATACAGGCATTCCGTAGCCAGTCGTATGTTCTGTAGCCATCCTCATGTTTATGTAGGTTCCAGGTGTCACTGCAAAGAAAAAGGCATATGGGTGAAATCCACAACACCTCCCCATCATCTCTTTCTCCCCACGAAGTCTGAGTTAAAGTATCAAAGCAGTTATGCACGTAGAAGAGAAGCAATTTCCTATCAAAACAAAGACTCTACAGATGTCCGCAGTTAAGCACAAGACTGTTAATAAGAGTTTTAATTTGATTAGAAGTGGGAGAGACACTTATCCTCATTTTTCTCAAAGAGTAGTTATGTAACTTCATTATAAGTATGACTCGGGAGACCGAGAAACTTTTGGTTAGATTTTGTTTTGTTGCTAGATTTTGGAAGGCCGTAAATACTCTGTTTTGAAGAATTTATCCTTTAATGAAAGAGACATCATTTTATTGCACGAGCTGAGTCAATATTGAGTAGATTTGCGTGCTACTCCGATGGTAGAGGGCCCTTGCTACTTGAGGAGCTTTGTTCATATAATTTAGATACGTAATTTAGCCTCGTTTCATTCCTAGTTTAATTGACTTTTTGAACTTTGCGTTTTATATTCATTTGCATTGGATGCTACAGTTTAGGCTCGTTCTTACGTATTTCAAAATATCACTAATGTCGAATGAGGTGTGACTGTAGTATTTTATGAGTTAGTTTTACGTCCTTGTGCTCAATTACATCAGTTGTTACAGCTAGTCATGATCTTATAAACTCTTCCAAAATATCACTAACTTCGGATAAGACATAGCTGTGGTGTTTTAGAGCTTTGTTGTGTTTTGTTGAATTTTATGCTTTCATGTTCATTCACACAGAATGTTGCAGCCAGTACTATTCTACAAACTATTCCAAAATACCACTAATTCCGAATGAGACAAAGCTGAAACATTTTAGTGGTTAGATGCATCTTTAGTCTAGTTGTAGTACTCCGGAGGTAGATGTCATTTTAGTTTAATTCTGTCACTATATTTCAAGTTTGATAATGGCACTCTAGTTCAGTTTTGATTCACTGCATTTCAAGTTAGATTAGTGGCATTCTAGTTCAACCTTGTTCACTGTATTGCAAGTTAGGTTAATGGTACTATAGTTTAGTTGTGGTTACTGTGTTTCAAGTTTGATCAATTGCATTCTCAGTGTAATCCATTGTTCTTTAAGTAGTATTAACTGTTAACATTAGAATCCATGGCCTTCATTATCTACAAAAATTCTTTTGTTCTAACTTCATATTAATACATCATCATCTAGATAGAAGCTAGTAATATCAGTTTAAGGCCTTGATTATTCTGCAATCCTTTGTGAAGTCCTTTCTTTCCAAAAACTATTTTAGAAAATCTCTAACTTTTGGATGAGGTATACTAGTGACAAGCTGAGCTGCAGAATGGAGTAATCTTAGCATTACAAGTTAATTTAGAGTAGAAATCTTATTGTGCTACAAATAATCTCTTTTCAATTGTGTTCCAATAAACCTCTAGCCATGGATGAGATTCTTTGTAATATTGTAAGATGATTGTGTCCTTAGGAGAACCTCATTTGTATTAAACTTGTTCTTTTCTCAAAATATTCCAACATATTCCTAATGAATGAATTGGATGAGTTCATGCTATGAGTTATTGAGTTCATGTTGTGATTTGTTTCCTTACTAGGAGTCATTATCAAGCTTTTCATTTTATGTTCTTTAGTACCATGCACAATTTAGAATAGGTTTTGTTTTGTTTTTAGTGTGTCCAACCACTGTCCTTCATCAAAATTTAGTGCTTTCCTTCTTGATATAAAACCATAAAACCAAAAACATCATAAAAACACTAAACACAACGTAGTGAGAAACAGATACCTAGGCACATACAGTGCACCACACGTCAGCAGTTTACTAGCCCTGATTGACAATTAATGACCTCAATTTAGGAACACTAAGTTGAGCGCAACACACAGGTTGAATGCAATGGCAAGAAAGTCTTTGCAAGCACCTTTGATCTCCCAAAACTTAGCAAGTGCAAATGAATAGGATTAGGGCCATAGTCCCATATTTATTGCCCTTTTCTAGAACTTCGGAGGTCCATAACAGGAGATCAGAAGGTCCATTCCACAAATCATAAGTTGCACCATCATCAGTATGCCATGAAAAATGAAAGCGATGCCACACATTTGATTTCCAAGAAAAATATTTTTTCAGCATCGACATGTATGCCCTCTCCCATCTTCTTTTTTAAAAGCTCCTGTCTTTCAAATAATATTTGATGAAAAGAAGATGCTTTCACTTGAGGTATTTTTTTTGTAGGAAGAACCCGCAGCCCGCTTACAACACCATAAACTGGATATCTTGGAGCAGGTATCGTTTTACCCCCAGCATGATAGAGTCCCAGAAAACTCTGCATATCCTGACATCATTTCTCCATTAGAAATAAACCATAAGGTCCTCATACCCGACCGCGTTTATCATCACCTCACCCTGCACATGATAAACGTCTACGTTGGTCGGTAGAGCCTCCCCTCCATGGCGCTCGTCACCCAAAGTAGACCACATATCACAACACAAGTGACGCCATGGCCATACCATTTCAGTCTGGGAAGCACCTCGTGCCCATCCATTCATCATGTATAAGGTCAATTTTACCATTCAAACTAAAAACCCCTTCTCAGACGATCAGGTTGTACAAGTAGATTGAAAGCACACCTCCGCGCAACGCATTTGGCCTACCATACCTACATCATCATAATCCCATCTATGACACTTCTTCATCTGCTTCATCAACCCCACACATGAGACCAACCAATGGGACCCCCACCCCCAACAAACACCATCCTCACACCTTCAGTGAGTGAACCCTTTCATGTTTTGGGGTACCCATCTCTATGTTTTGTACAAACCAAACCTCATTATTTTATTCTTTTGGTAAGTGTACAAGGACCGCCAATGATGCCCTTCACCTCTTTGCCCTCATATGTCATCTATTCCCCCATGGTAGCAGTCCCTCATTTCCCTTGGTCGGAGTATTTCACCCCCACGCACGCACCATCCCAACATTCATAGTCAGTTCACACTCGCCCTGGAAGTCCTACTGACTCTAGGGATTTTCCCTTCAGAAATACCTATGACTACTGCCAAGCTGCTAAAGTATACTCCAACCTCGGGCCATTGAATCCCCATCATCCATTTTCAGTCACCTCTCACCAACATGCCTATGTTAAACCCATCACATCTAAGTCCCTGACCCCTCAGGTCAGCGACCCATGGTTCGGTTAAGACTTCCTTTTTGTCGACCTTGACAATTCTTTTCCAAAAAGGAAGCAGTACCTTGGATCAGCCCTCCCCATGAAAAGGGGTATCCTCGGGTGGCACTGTCCACAGATTTCATCGATCCTCTTGACATTCGACTACAACAAAATATTTCATGTCACGATGATATCGTACCTTACAACCATTGCACTTTGATCAGATCCGTCGAAGACCCATGCCTCCATAAGCGTCTCTATCAACAATGCTTACACAGGAAGGTCCCACTCAGTACATATGTGTGCATTGCGCAGCTTGATGCTGTACCAAGTTTACGGATGTGGGTACCACATTACACCTGTCGTTAAAGAAAAACACCCTTGAGGGCATCAATAATCGTCGTCAACAACCGCTAGCATCACTAACACAGTAGTGACACAGACATCACATGTATATGTCAATTTTGTTTAACTAGCCATAGCATCACAAGCATGGGACATGTCCACATCGTTGAAATTTTGTATATATGTTGTATATTTTATTTACTTGCAGGGGTCCCTTAGGCCATGGTCATCTTGGAAACGGTGAAAGGTGTTATCAATTCCAAGATTCACGTAGGCCTCTCTCTCTCTCTCTCTGCGCATGAGACAAAAAAGAAACTATAATGTATTTTGGCTATACAATGCTTCCTAGACCTCACACATTTGGGGGAAACTATTAACACTGGAAAATAATACAACAGAAGATGACATTAATTAATGTCAAGCCCAAAGATTTACAGGGCAGGAACACATTATGGAATCAAGAAGTATTTAAAATCTCTAAGGTTTTGAGAAAATTAGATTTGAACTAGTCTTAAATGTTGAAATGCGCTCTTAATACTTCGAGAAAAGCACCTTCTTCGTGCCTTTTTTCCCGATAAGCGTGCATTCCTGGAAATGGAAAAATGTCGCTTTCCAGGACCACACCAAGAAAAGGACAATTACTCCTTATATGAAGCTACCTAAGGACAACCACCAATGCCTCCTTAGACACTATGTGAGCACACAAAGGAATATTTGAGCACACAATGGAATCATGCCTCTCCCTTGGGTCACCATCCATCATGTACCAAGGGAGGGAAGGAGGATTTGAAACTCCCCTATATAAAGCCACCAAGAGATGAAGAAAGGGTGATCACATTGTTATGCTGGCCAAAGTTGCCCAAGCAACACCAGTAGTGTGTGACCTGAAGCTAGAGCTGAAGAGGACTCAATCGTTGGCCACCCAACAATCCTAGTCCACCATGACAGAGAGAGAGGGAGACTGCATCAAAGGCAGAGCTTGGAAGGCAACATCCTTGCATCAGGACCTAGAGCCATTGCCTAGGTGCCCTTTGGAAAGTGGGTAAAATTTCTTCTCGATTTCAAATGTTTAATAAGAAAATGCCTTTGAGTCGTCGTTGGTATTATTATTGTTTTGACTCTCTTTGATAGCTTCTGTATATTTGTGTTTTAGTTTTAGTTTACTTAGAGCATACATTCGCATACTTTTTCACTAAATTGTGTGCTTTTGAGCTCCACCACTTCTTGCCTGTTACCAATAGTTTAAAGAGTAGACCAAACTCTTTAAGCTGGTGCAATGTTGTACACCTGTGTGACTAATCCACCACAACAGGTGTGACAAATCTTCAAACTAATTAGTTCACTTGACAAGCCTTGAACATTTTATCTTCCAAATTTTATTAGATGTAAGTTTATATGCACGCCAAATTTCAATTTTAAATTTATGAAATAACTCTATCTATCTCACCAAAAACAATATGTAGAATATATATATTTTTTTAATGTTTAGCAATATTGAAATTAAAAAATAAAAAGAGTGAAAAACAAGCCACATCCATCACTTGAGAGAATATATATTTTTGATTAATATCCATTATTATAATTATTTTATTCTTTTTTTTGTATTATTTATAATATATTTACTTTTATTTTGTGTTATTTATATTATATTTATTTTTAAAAATTAAACAATTTAATATTACTATTGATAATTAGATATATTGCTATTCTTCAATTAAGAATTCAATGAAAAAAATGAAAGTAAAAAATGCTACAAAAATACTGCAATCCATTTAGGAAACAATTTTTAATGGGTTATGGTTTACTTAATTAATTCATAACAATTTAAAATCATATGCATCCAGAGTGAAAAGAAGTTCCAGATACATTGAAAGAGAAAGTCACTTCCACATTGAGTAGGGGAGGAGGCCAGTAGTTGCGTAGCCTCCTTACGTGGACATGCAATGACACCTGGCTGGTCGAATAGGCTGTACACCACCTATCCATCTCGCTCCTCCACATGTATCCTTTGTGTCATGGAGCACACCTCCGTGTCTTCATGTCATTTAGGGTTACTGTATGGGCCACTTCTGAACCTTGTTTTCCTCCCCTTTTGGTATTCATGCCCAAAAACTGTTCGTTTTTCTTCGTCATTTCTTGTGTGTGAGGTGTTCATTTATGGTGTATTGAACAGTTGTATCTCGCATGAAATGGCATGTTGTTAGGCGGAAAAGTTGTGTTGTTTAACTATAGAGGTGTGTTGTTCGGCCACAGAGGTGGGGCATGGGCACAGTAAAGGGTTTTGGTTCTTGAGTGGCATGGCGTTGTTGCAGGGTTTTATATTGTTGAATGTGGTTCAGAATTGGAGGGAACTTTATTCAATTTTTCTCACTCGCTCAAACCTATTTGACTTGTCACTATAGACAATGGTCGACTTGCTGCAACAAGGATTTGGAGCTTGGTGTTGTTGTTCTCTGGTAGGATTCATCATCCTGCCAGCCATACCTACAACTGTGTTTGTCAACACATCAATTTTCTCAGCATTCACACCATTCTATGGCTTCTGTGGGTCATTCTGTGGCTTTTGTGGCTTCTGTGGATGTAGGGTTTTTCTATGGCTTCAATTGGTGGCTTTTGTGGCTTAGGTTGAAATAAAATTTGGGGGTTTTCCACTAGTTAAAGGATTTTATGGGATATTTAGGATTTGGGGTTTTTATGTGGCTTCTATGGATGTAGGGTTTTTCTGTGGCTTAAGTTGAGATAAAAGTTTGGGGGTTTCCACTAGTTAAAGGGTTTTATGGGATAATTGGTATTTGGGGTTTTTCTGTGGCATCTGTGGGTATTATGTGGCTTTTGTGGCTTCTATGGATGTAGGGTTTTTTTTGTGGCTGGAAAAATTGGTGGCTTCTATAGCTTAGGTTGAGCTAAAATTTGGGAGTTTTCCACTGGTTAAAGGGTTTTAAGGGATATTTGGGATTTGGGGCTTTTCTATGGCTTCTGTGGGTTATTATGTGGATTTTGTGGCTTTTGTGGATGCATGGTTTTTTTGTGGTTGCCAAAATTGGTGGCTTCTGTGACTTACGTTGAGACAAAATTTAGGGGTTTTCCACGGGTTAAAGGGTTTTATGGGATATTTTGGATTTGGGTTTTTTCAGTGGCTTCTATGGCTATCAAAATTGATGGCTTATATGGCTTATGTGGCTTAATTTGAAATAAAATTTGGGGTTTTCCATTGGTTAAAGGGTTGTATGGGATATTTGGGATTTGGGGCTTTTTTGTGGCTACCATAATTGGTGGCTTCTGTGGATTTTGGGTTTCTGATGTGAGCTTGTATTTTGGGCTTCTGTGGATTTTGGGTTTCAGTGTTCTGTATTTGCATTGGAAATTAACATACATAAATTGAGTTCTTACCTGTAACCTTTCTGAAGATGATTTGGGTAGAAGTAGTGAGTTTTTGATCTTATGTTTTCTGTTTATCCATTGTATAATAAGCTTGGAATGTTGTTGCTTGAATTTGAGGGGATTATTCTGACAGGTGTTTTGATATGCTGCAGTATTGTTTGATGTTTCTAACTTACTGAGTATGATTTGCAAGAATTAAATGTAATTACTAATAATTATCTTTATTTTTTCAATCAAACACTGAATGGGTGATTTATTGTTATTATTATAGTGTCCATACATCTCCATTTATCTATGCAGAAAATATATCAACAAATTTATTAAATTTTAATACAAAATTTTTGATTTCATTGTAGACCTAACTAAATTCTACTTGTTGAAATCTTGTTTTAATTCTAGATTGAGTGTTAAATATGATTTTTCTTTAGCCATCACAAATTTTCTTGTTGGAGACAATTTTAGGTAGAGGTTGCGATTTTCAACTGCTTTATTTTGTATCTTCAATAGATAGAAATGTAATGCTGTGCTTTGGAAGTCACTCTTAAACTAAGAGGTCATGTGTTCGGGTTATCCCTTCCACAAAACCCATTTAGGATTCATAAGACAAATTTAACATTGTGTAAACAAATCATATAAAAGTGGCAAGACCTACTTCAAATAGTTACAATTTGAAGTGCACACCCTATGTTGGAATGAGTGTTAAATCCGATTATTCCTTGGGCCATAATTATTGTTGGAGACATTTTGAGGTAGAGGTTGCAATTTAAAACTCATGTATTTTGGATCTTGAATAGACATAAATGTTATTCTACACTATGGAAGTCACCCTTAATCTAAGAGGCGATGTGTGCGAGGTATCCCTTCCACCAAACTCACTTAGGATTCAACAAAAAAATTTAACATTGTGTAAGAAAATCATATAAAAGTGGAAAGACCTACTTCAAATAGTTACAATTTGAAGTGCATGTCCTATGCTGGGCTGAGTGTTAAATCTGATTGTTTGTTGGGCCATCACAATTTTTCTTGTTGGAGACATTTTTAGGTAGAGGTTGCCATTTTCAACTCCTATATTTTGGATCTTCAATAGATAGAAATGTTATGTTGTGCTATGGAAGTCACCCTTAAGGTAAGAGGCCATGGGTGCGGGTACCCCTTCCACCAAGTCACTTAGGATTCAATAGAAAAGTTTAACATTGTGTAAGAAAATCATATAAAAGTGGAAAGACCTTATCTACTTGGTGTATCAACCTCGGTTTGCTGCCAATCATATAAAAGTGCGTAGAGTTGGTCTGTTGTTGGAAATTCCTTTCCTTTTATATGGATCAGGATGTAAGTGGAGCTTTATATATTTGATTTGAACATAACCTCATCTACTTGGTGTATCAACCTCATCTACTTGGTGTATCAACTCATGTAGTCATTGTTGCAATTAAATCCAACATAAGCAGTCGATTATTTTATTATTCATAATTTTCAATGGCCTTGTTAACTAGAAGTTGAAGAGGTATATGACGAGTCCTTATTTGAGCTTCTAGGATCGTGATTCGCATGTGAACCAATACTTATATTCTTTTAGTTTGCTGGTATGTTTTCCAACTACGTGTGTAATAAACCATGAATTTCAAGGAAAAACTAAAACTCTGTGTAACCAACCATTTAAATATCTCTGAATGTGTTTTTTGGTATATGTATCCATAAATGTATTTACTCTGTATGTGTTTGTTGGTATATGTGTTAGTATGAATCTTAATTGCAAGTGTACGAAAATGGTTCACTTTAGCCGCGCATAACAAACATCCCTAATAGAAAAGATGGCTGCCAATATCTTTAGATATGCAATTATGACCAAGATAAATACTACAAAAATCTAGATTTATGCATTAAAAGACATTAAGCAGTAAATAAAAGTAAGAGTTTCTCCATGCATCCAATAGACAAGACAAGATTGTTTTAAAGAATTTTTGTATTTTTTGACACTTGGGAAGGGAAAATTCAAAGATGTTAATAGTCCCCCCTCAATGGGATGGGTTCTCGTAATTCCTCAACACTTCAGATCTAAAATCCCTCTCTCTTGATGGTGTAGAAAACCCAGAAAAAAATGGAACTCAAAGGGAGCTCACAAGAAAAATGGTAGCAAAATATGACAATGATGGTGGATCAAAGTCAGACCAAAAGGATAGATCCAAAGTGATCTTTAGGCAACAAAAGGTAGTGAGTGAATGGAAAAACCCTTCTATTTATAACAAATATTGAGTTAGTCTAGATATTGGTGCATGATTAAAATATTATTAACCAAATCTAGATCCAACTTTTATGGAATATTTATTATATTTGTTGGAGGGAAAAAGAATTTGACTTGGGTCAAACCCCTTTATTTGTAAATAATAAATAAATAAATCATTTATTTATTATTTTAAGGATGTGGTTGAGTAATAATCAAATAAATAATGATTTATTTGATTATTTATGAGTGTTTTAGTCAAATTTAACAAGGAATATTATTTAAATAAGGTTTAAATAATTATCCCTAGAAAATAATAAGATAAATAATAATTTATCTAATTAATTTCCTGTTTTGGGTTAAATATGACCAGGAATATTAACTAAACTGTTGTTTAACTAATTATTCCTTGAGGAAAATAAAAAAAATGTGGATTTATTCAATATTTACTCATGGGGTTTCCTGTTTAGACCATAAACAACTTAATAAAGGTGGTTTACTACGTTATTTTCCATAGTGAAAGAAATTTTACTTAGGGTAAAATTGGTCTTACATGGTGTACTTAGGTCCATCTAATAGTAATAGGTTAGATGACCAAAAAATGGTGTAATAGATTGCCCCCCAGTGTGCGAGTGTTAGAAGCTAATCATATGACTAAAGTATGTTGTAAGAACTCAATCACTAGACACCAAAGGGGAAGTCAGAGAGAGAAAAATATAAGTTAGACCAAAGCACTAGAGGACTAGACCCTGAGGAGGCAAGACTTACAGGGGCGAAAAGTCTCTTTTATGAGTGAGTACCTGTGCTATAGGCGGTGGGGAGGCATACCTATGCCCGCCGAGACAAAGTACAAAGAATAATGCGTCCAATAAACAAGGGACTGAACAATATAGTACATGCTGGCATACACATGAGCTGGTTAAAAACAAGATAGTGAATCCCACATACATACTGTGCCTGGGATAACAACCAGGACTTATACAATAATATCTGAGTACATGAGATATAAATACAACCAATTTTCCCCTAAAAATAGGAAAGGGATCTGAAAATATGATTGATACATGAAAACTAAAAGGCATTGCAAGCGGCTGAGGCCGACATCGTCAAATCTATGGAGCTGCATCAAAGGCTATGATGAAGAGGTCATCTGAGCATGTGGGGGGCTACCTGAAGGGCCACCCCCTCATGAGGTCTGAAAACATCTAACACATACCCGGGAATCACCGGTATCATCTGCTGCATCACTAAACCATCAAGTATATGGATCTCGATCATGCTATAAGGAGATGGCGCTGAGAAACAATCAAGTTAAAGGGCAATAAGGAGTCCCTTTGCCTGATCTGAGGCACTGAAAAAGAGTGGAAGCTAGAACCAAGGTACATCGCCTTCTAGACCTATCTTCTAGAATGAATGATCTAATGTCGAAAGAAGGAGGTCTACCATAGGTGAAGCAATAAGGGATCCTCAACTAAGGCACGAGAGAAAATAGTAAAGCGACTGACTGTTGGGGCCCTTGTTTTGAATTTTGAATAAAGAACAGATTTTTGGGTTGCGGAACGACACATGGCAGCCACAACCAAGTCGCAACTACGGTGAATAGCGGAGCTATCGAGGTTGTGAGGGAACAGGAGATAGCTGAAGAAAGCAGATGCTTGAGTGCAAATGAAGAAAAGATATAGCAGAATATAGAGAGCAGAACTCATAGACAACAAGAGAGAAGTCAGAAGCAGCCGAAGAAAAACGCAAGAAGAACTATTAGTTGCGATGGTGGGTGAATAAATAGCCGTCACCCGTCTGAAAGAAGAGAGACGAATGTAGAGCGATTGAAGAGGATCAAGCGGATGCTGCAGGAGAGACCTATTCCGAGCATGATATCTCTGTAGTTCCTAGGCTTCTTTTATCCATCTTTATGTCCTACAAGACATCTGTAATAGAATTGTAAGCCCTTCCTGTGGAAGCGATGTAATTCTGGATCTGGCTGAAAGTTATCAATATACTTGCAGGTTTTTGTCTTACTATACGAGTTACATGCATGCATGATGTCTGTGATGTCTTAAAATTTTATTTGCTTGATACTTATTCACTCTTCTGAATGTTATTGCATATATGATGATGTTTATGCAATCAATTCTATATTAATCATGAGTTGTGGATCCTCCCACCACCATCGATCTATCCCCCTTCTGCATGTGGTCGAGGCATGCCTCGGGTGAGACTCTCTTCTCTCCGGAGTAGGGTGACAATGCCAGCATGGTTCTAGACTACAGCGGATTCCCTTGTTGGCCCCAACCTCTGAACCTGGGCCTTGCCTGCGAGACCTGTTTCTTTGCCAAAAAATGGTTTTGTTGCCGGGACCCTACACGTTATGAGGGGAACTAGATCATGGTATCAAGGGTCTTCAAAGGAGAAATATGGAGATGGTGGGATAACCATCTGGACTAGTTTATTGCTCAGCAAGCGGAGTTGACGAATCAAAAGGAGAGGGTGCTCAAGGACCTCATCCTTTTCTCGGATTCCGCCAGTGATACCTACGAGATCCTCTGGGGAAAATTCCCTAGCGAACTCTACAATTGGTTGTGGAGGTTGCAGAACAAGGTACCTAGGGATAGCTCACGAAAGATAAACCGCAAGTGGGTGCACGGGGATCTGGTGGCCTTGCATCGGTTGAATATTGAGTTGACCCACATGGTGGATTTTTGGGTAGAGACCACTTTGGATGGATATATTATGGATTTTTTCGTAGAGTGCTACATATCCTTCTCGAAGGTTGAGGCTATCTTCCGCTCTGGGCTGAGAGGGAAGCTGCTCAAGGAGATCCCACTGTGGATTAAGGTCCTGATGGTGGACGAAGGGCTGATGGAATTCCAAAAATCGAGCATGGAAGAGTAAAACTTTAGTGCTGGGGGAAGGGTCAAAGGGACAAATGCCACGTGAAGTGTGAAGCAGGGGAGTGGGGGAATGGATGCTGAGGCCGCAAGGAGGTTGAGGGAGCGACGTGCACATCGGAGGGCGCAGATCGCCGAAAGGTGGCGAGAAAGGGTGATGCGGGAGTTGAAATGACGGGGAAACAATAGGAAGAATCAAGAGGAGGTGCCTCAGAGGATAGGAATTACAGACACTCAGGCGGATACCCTGGAGAGGGAAGGGATCGCTGTGGGAGTGCGGCAGGTGCATGGGAGCCCAGCTAAGAGAGAAAGGGAGACAACGACTGATGAAGACGATGCAGGTGTGCAGCCCGAAGAGAGTTCCGATTGCGAATGGTACGTCGTGATGCAGTGGTTGTTTCAAGAGCAGATGACATTCATCTCTCCAGGTAGTCCTACTTCCCCAAATTTGCACGACAAGGATCCCTACCTTCCTCTGGTACTCTATAAACCTTTGAGTAATATTTTTGTTAAGTAACAAGCATTGAGTCAATTGTGCAGCAGTTTAGTGTCACAAATTAATAGCAGCGTCACTAGTAGTATTGCTGTTCCTAGTGGTATAGTCACGCAACCAGGACCTGGAGGATTTATCCTAGTCACACCTTTGCAAGTAAATATGGCTGGGTCATTCACCCGGTATCCAGAATTTTCTAGCCGAGGTAACGATGATGTGGAGCAACACTGGTATCTCTGCGAAGCCATATGGAGGGCTAGGCAGACGCCAGATGTAGGGAAGATAATAGAGTTCCAAACCACGCTTAGAGAGAGGGCTCTGCGATGGTTCATAAAGTGGTCAGAGGTCCACCCTAATCTAGTAATCGTGGATGTTAAGCGGGATTTTGTCCGAGAATGTAAGCTCCCCCAAACAGACTAGCAGGGTCTGTCTGAACTCTGGGAGATTAAGCAGAAAGAAGGAGAGACTGCATGGGAGCTTATGCGTTGGTTCAAGGACACGATTGGAAAACTTAGTTACCCGATCGACCCAAACCATCAGAGGGACTGGTTCATCAAGGCCCTGCTTCCCTTGACATGAACCCCCCTCACCCAACAGAAGATCGACAACTTGTAGGATGCTTTGGAGCAGGCTATGAAGATAGAAGCAATGGTGGGCTACCCTCAGGAATATCGGGAAGGGCCGGCCTCGCAGGATCCTTCCTTGGTAGGATTGCAACATCAAATTTCCAGTATGACTGAGAAGCTCAAGGAGATGCAACCTATAAGACCAGCTAGGCCGAACGTTTGGTGCACTCACTGTCTGGTCGAAGGGCACGTTGCAACTGAGTGTCACCAGTTGCATGGCATGGGAGTGGGGCCCTTGGTCGCGGCAATATAGGGGGGTCCACCTAATGGGGGTGGTGCGACGATGAATCCGCAAGGGGTATACCAGCCGCAACAGCCTTACGCGAGGTTACCACCTCAACCAAACCAAACCGCCACGGAATATTGTGAAATTTTCCGGATGATGGGGCATCAACCTCGGATGTGTCCAATATTGCAGAAGTACTCCAATATCCCAAACAACGCATACTGTGAGTTCTGTGCTTCCACAACTCACAACACTGAGCAGGGCAGAGCTCTCGATGCTCTAGCGGATCGATTGGACCGAACCTCCTATAGGGTGAACGAAGCTTCCAGAGGTAGAGGAGGCGATATGCGTGGAGGCCGCACAGGAGGACAGGGTTCGCTGAAATTCTACAACTGTGACCAGGAGGTTCACGTGGCCCGGGAATGCCCCCTTCCCCGACACCCATGGTGTTCCTAGTGCTGCGTAAACGCCCATGCAACAGAGGACTACCTGGAACTTATCAAGAAGTGGGAGGAACAAGCACGACAGAGGGGCATGAATCTGGTAAACTCTGAACCTTGGGATAGCCGCGAATCCGGAAATGAAGAATGTTGCTATTGTGATGTGAGGTGGAAAGAAGACGGGGGAGGACACTCGCGGAAAGGAGCCGTCCTGCCTCCCCAAAACAATTGATCAGGCCAGACACACAGAAGAAGTACTTCTAGAAGGCGGTGGAGACATTTGCTCAGCTGGGGGGAGCCAAAGGCCTTGAGGTACCCCTGACGACTGATTCCAGAGAACAGAACGCCAAGGGGACCTTGATTGAGGAATGGCTCCAGTTGCTCCTCAAGATTGTTGACAATGCTGCGATGCAGGAGAAACTCAAGCATACCTTGGAGGACGTACTATAGGGGAATACAGGGCCGAGGGATCCTTTGAACACAACACCCTAGTACGTACAATGGATCAAGAGGAACAAGTGAAGAATGGGAAAAGAGTTCTGGCTTAACACACAAGTTGCAGGATTCCATATCAGCGACACCATGCTCGACTTAGGATCTGATGTCAACATCCTTCCGCGGAAGACGTGGGAGGCTTTTGGGCGGCCACGGCTGACCTACTTGCCAATCTAGCTTAGAATGGTGAACCAGTACTGCATTGTGCCAATCGGTCGACTCGAAGATGTCGAGGTCGACATTGCAAGGGTAAAGAATTACACGTATTTTGAGGTTATTGATATTATGGGAGACAAGGATCCTTACCCTGCCCTGCTAGGAATCGATTGGGCTTTTGAGAATTGCGCCATCATCGACCTCAAAAAGGAGCTGATGATTTTTGAAGATGGAGAGGTCCGAGTCACTCAGCCTCTCGACCCGTATCAAGGTCCGAGGTATACCGAAACTGTGGATAACCGGGAGGATGCTCAGATGTTGGACAACCTTTATCAGATGATAGCAGGGAAGCGGGAGGACTATATTAACCCGACCGCAACTGGCTCCATTAGTTGGCGCAGTGTCCAGAGCTCGGAGCTGGGATCGAAACTAGCCTGGGAAGACTAGCAGCAAGGTGGGTGTGAGACCAGCACACGGAGATGTGCCAGCATTTCCCGAGTTCGTTGGATCGACGCTGAGATCAGGGAGTATCCCACCCGGTCAAACATGCAATCCATCAATACCTTTATTGCAAAGGTAGAAGATATGGTACCAGAAGGAAGCAAGATACTACTTTTGGACGTAGCACTATAGTCCGCATTAGCCAGGTGGTGTAAAAATCACCGCAACACCCTATCGCGGTGGAGTTGTGTGGCGGAGGCTTTGAGGGCACGATTCAAAGAAGACGAAGGCCCTCAAAGCAGGAACAGGTACCAAGGGACTTCCGATCCGAGGGACCACCTGAAAACCTGTGAGGAGCAGTGCCAAAGTATAGGGTACCTGGAAGAGCTGTGGGTACATCGGTTCATCCACTCCTTAGATACCATTCCCCATGCGTGTTACTTAGAAGAAGAGCGAAAAAGAGGGACCAGCTCTTGGCAGGAAGTCGCGAACAATTTTTTTCGGTGCTTTTTGTTCAAAGGGAAGATAGAGCTAGTTTCCCAGGCTCTACAGGCAATCAAGGGGGTACTGTTTCTCAGTGATCCGGGTCCCGACGGGAGAACATTAGCACCAAATTCGGAGGGCAGGCGTGAGCTGGCTTGCCAACGGGTTGATGGCGAGCCAGACGATGATAGTCTGGAGGACGTGAGGCACCTATATTTTGAATAGAAGGAAGGAGAGCGGAGCATTAGAGAGGAGCCAACCACTGAAGGCGTCCATCTACTACCGCTAAAGACAAAGAAGTTGAACATCGGTATGGAGGGAAAACCCAAACTAGCTATAGTTGGGGACTATTGGGACGAGGAGATGACCAAGGAAATTTTCAGCCTCCTCCAAGAATACGAAGACCTATTCCCTTCATTGGTTGCAGACCTAAAGGGCATCAAAGGTGACCTCGGAGAAATGCGTATCGTGCTGAAACTGGATGCCAGGCCCGTGAAGCATTGACCCTATCGGTTAAACCCGTAGATCAAAGAAAAGGTCAAGTTGGAGATCGATAAGATGTTGACAACAGGTCTAATCTTTCCCGTGGAAGAAGCAGAGTGGGTGAGTCCTATTGTCATTCATAATAAGAAGGACAAGTCGGAAATCTGCGTCTGTGTCGACTACCGAAGTCTGAACAATGCTTGCATCCATGACCCATTTCCCACTCCATTCAGAAACGAAGTATTGGACCATGTTGTGGGGAATGAGGCCTACTCCTTCACTGACGGCTTTTCAGGCTATCATTAGGTGCGCATTGCAGAAGAGGAAAAAATGAAGACAACGTTCACCACCGAGTGGGGGTCGTTTGCGTACCACTTAATGCCATTCGGGTTGAAGAATGTTCTCGATGTGTTTTCCCGGATCGTCATCGCTGCTTTCCGAGAGTACATTCATGAGTTCCTGGAAGTCTACATGGAAGATTGGACCATCTACAGTTTGCTGAAAGACCACGCCACCCTGTTACACATTATGTTTGATCGATGTCGACAATTGTAGATTTCCTTGAACTTGAAGAAATGCATCTTTGCGGTTCCTTTCGGAACACTCTTAGGACATGTGGTGTGCAAGCAAGGGGTCTGTGTCGACCCCTTCAAGGTAACCGTGATCGTCCACATGGAAGCCCCAGAAATGGTGAAGCAGTTGTGGGCACTGCTAGGGCACACAGGTTATTACTGATGGTTTATCCGAAATTATGTGAAGATCACTGCTCCTTTGGAAAAGTTACTGCGGAAGTCAGAAGTGTTCCAGTGGACAGACGAGTGCAGGATGGCCCTTGACACTTTGAAGGAGAAGCAGGCAACGACGCCTATTCTGGTTCATCCAGATTGGGATAAGCAGTTCCACGTGCATATCGACGCTTCCAGTATTGCACTTGGGGCGATGACAGTTGACCACCCAGTCTACTTTGCTAGCCGCAAAGTATTGAATGCCGAGCGGAATTACACCACCACAGAAAGGGAAGCCCTCGGAATGGTGTAATCACTCCAGAAGTTCCGCCACTATCTTCTAGGAGGTAAATTTAAGTTCTTTATGGATCACTCTACCTTAAATTACCTGGTCAATAAGCCCGTTTTGGAAGGACAGATCTGTCGATGGCTTCTACTCTTCCAAGAATTCACATTCGAAGTGATCATCAAGCTCGGAAGGTTGAACGTCGGGCCCGATAATTTATCCAGGTTGGAGACGGGGGAGAACGACGGCTCTCTCGATGATCAGCTGCCGGATGCTGATATTTTTCGCATCGAATCCGTACCATATTATTTGGTCGACATCGCAACTTATTTAACTACGGGACAATGCCCTCAGCACTACACCCCACTCTAGAAACGACACTTGGTCATTCATGCTACTGAATACTAACTGATTTCGGGGTAGTTGTACAAATTGGGCCTCGATGAGGTTCTGCACAGATGTATACTCGACCACGAACGCGAAGCCGTGATGTGGGAGTGCCACACTAGCGTTGTGGGTGGGCATGTGGGGCCGAAACCCACTGCCAGGAAAGTACTCCAAGCTGGACTATGGTGTCCGACGTTCCATGCCGATTGTAAGACATTTTTTAAGAAATGGGATGTCTGTCAGTGAACAGGGAGGCCCACTCACAGGGACGAGCTCCCGCTACACCTGGTGCAGGTGTTGCGGCCGTTCGAGAAGTGGGCTGTCGATTTCATAGGTCCCATAGCCTCGGTAGCCAGGAATTCCAAGGCCTGCTACATCATTACCGCAACCGACTACCTCACTCGGTGGGTTGAGGCAGTGGCGGTACGGGATTGTACGACGGACACAGCAGCTCGGTTCATCTTTGAACACATCATCAACAGGTTTGCTGCCCACAAAGTTTAACCAGTGATCAAGGTACACATTTCATTAATGAAACGGTCAAATCGTTGCTGGACACATTCATGATTCAACATCACAAAAGTAGCCCGTACCACCCGCAGGCCAATGGTACTGTTGAAGCGTTCAACAAAATCCTCAAAAAGGGTTTGACAAAGATCTGCAATGCCCAATAGGATGACTGGGATGAGCGGTTGCCAGCTGCACTATGGGCCTACCGGACTACGGTGAAGCGCTTGATCAATCAAACACCGTTCCAACTGGTGTATGGCCAGGAAGCGGTGATTCCTATCGAGTTCACCATTTTGAGTCTTTTAATTGCCACATCCCTAAAGTTCTTGAAAGAGGAATCTCTACAGGAGCGCCTCCATGAATTACAAGAACTGGACGAGGCCCGGTTTCTGGCTGAGTTTCACCAGAAGGTTTAGAAGGACAGGTAGAAGGCATGGCATGACCGCCACATCAAGAGAAAAATGTTCCAGGTTGGGGGAAAGGTTCTCTTATATGATAGCAAGTTTCAGAAGTTTCCAGGCAACCTGCAGATGCACTGGTTGGGACCTTACTTCATCATCGAGATTAGAGATTTTGGAGCCATTCGGTTGGCTCAACTAGACGGTACTGTTTTACCTGGGTGGGTGAATGGTGCACGCCTGAAGCCCTACCATGAATAAGTTTCTTTCACCTTTCATTAATAACTCTCGCAATTGAGAGAAGCTGTAGAGTAGCGTAGTTTAATAACTCTCCCGCAACCGGGATGAGCATAGGTAGTGTTTCTCATTCATGCATAGGTCATCAATAACCGCTCTGTTGCGGGGACTGCACCTCAACCGATTGTGGTCAGGGAGGGGCATGTCTAGCGTGTCATCCCCGTAGGATTAGCAAACGTGTCAATGTCAGTCCGTATCATTTCAGTTAGTACTTGTGTCAGTTTGTAGGATCGTCTAGATTTGCAGCATATATTGCCATAATTAGAAGTAACCTTGCAATAATCATTTTGCCATAATTTGAAGGAACCTCAGCCATCGCGTTCGCCCATTTCCCCATGCCACCGTCAGCAACTTTCAGAATACACCTTAGCACGCGATTGATCGCACGATTATCGTCGTGGAGAATGCCAACCAGAATTAACTCGTCATGGAGTCTCATCAACCTCACTCGTGCCAGGTAATTACATAACCTACATGGAAAAAAGCACGAGAATGCCGGAGCAGTTAGAATTAGAAATCGAAGCAGAACCAGAGGAGCAGAAATATCCAGAAGCATAGCGCTGAGAAAAGACACCGAGACCAATTCTGCAAGTGTATCAATGCCGAGCGAAGATGCCAAAGGCCAACCCAGCAGTCATAAAACCACAAATCGACAGCAGAATTCATAAAACAGAGTCCCTCGTCGGGAAATACGACAATGCGGCCCTCATAGACGCAAATCTCGTGGACTCTTTCGAGTTCCCGGCACTCAAATGGCAGGTGTATATGGAACATTACATCAAAGAAGCTGGGAATTCAACGAACATAATTTTTCTAGCATTCCAAGGCCTACAGAAATCCTCCCTTCTGAACTTAAGAAATCTCCTGGTCTTCGGGACAACTGGACCGGCCATGCAGTGCACCAAGTTTTTACTCAGCCGCATCCAGAACGGGTCCTTGTGGTTGAATAAGGAAATTCCCATCCATGCCGAGGATATCCACCTGCTCACAGGGCTTTCACAGAATGGCCCGGATGTATCGACTGGATGTCAGACCTCCTCCAAACGAGCAAAAAATTCAGGAGATGCCGACTATTATGAAAAATATGGCACACGAGGAGGAGGAAAAGGAGCGAAGATGGAGCTTATCAACAAGCCCGAAATCAAGTTCGCATGCTACCTCATTTCCAGTAAGACAATGAGGCACTACACGAAGGGATAATGTACCTTGGATACTATTTCCATTGCAGAACACTGTGTCCAGGGGGCTAAGTTGAACTGGTGCTCCTTCTTGCTGAAGGAGCTGTTCAACGCGTGCGAAGACAACTACAAGCGGGCCACAAGATTCATCTATGGATATTTGATAGTTTCATTTTCCATGTGGAAGTGGCACACTCCCCTCGTCAGGCTACCAGTGGAAATAACAAAGGGCTAGCCTCTAGCGATGAAGTTCGTCCCATGGAAGGTGTCGGGTGATCCCAACACCAAAGAGGTCAATGCAGAGGCATTTCAGAGCTGGTATGGTTTAATGACAGACGTGGTAGCAAGCCAGCAGAGGGTGCCCAGGAACCTGTTAGATGAGTACAACGATAAATTATGGTTCGGGGTCAGCCACAGGCGTAATTTCCTCTGACCTGCTTGCGTGCCGGAGGAGACATTTCACATGCGGCCACTGAAGTTCCATCTTGAAGACACAGCCTTTGAAAATGAAGTTTGTTCGTGGCCAGGGGTCGCGATGGAAATCCACAACGGGGTACCCATATACAATTTTGATCAGATGCTACCGCAGCAATGGCCTGCTGAGACAGAAGTGGGGGTGGCACAACAGGACTCCACCGTGCAGCTCATCCCCCTCATTCGCCACCTAAACACTCAGGTACGCAATTTTAATGAGGTGGACAAGGTCATCTCAAGTGGTGCCATTCCATTTCCTATTTTTTTTGAGTTCTAGATTTCTCAGTCCACATCGCATCTCCACACAACATCCATCACCTCGCCCATCCCTAATGTTTTATTTACTTCTCCAAGTCCGATGACGACCCTAGTGGGGGAAAAGAGCAAGTCCACCGACTCCTTGGAAGCTCCTCAGGCCAAGAGGGCCTGAAACATAGAGTCAAGTCCGGTGGTGGACCTCACTGAGGAGGATCCACCCCAGCCACTGAATACAGGGGTGCCTATACAGGAAGAACCACCCATTGACCCCTCTGAATTCATCAACATTTGGCTTTCACCACCATGTGCTGTTCCACCTCCACCTACCACTTCATCCGCACCATCCAATTCATCTACCACCGTGTCCCGCCCAATCATCCAAGAGCTAATTAATGGGGACCACGGGGCCGAGGTTGACTCCAGTACTGCAGGAGTGGTACCACCGGTCGACCCCGCTGGGGAACCCCAAGTCTCTATTTCAGATATATTTACACAGATGGCACAAATTGTTGTCGACTCAGTTGGGGCTCAGCCTGAGCCTACTGTACTTCCACAGACCATCCACATAGATCAGTAGGAGCGGCCAGACTTGAATATGGCCAACTCGACACCTCATCAGACCCCACTGCTGTCCCCTCTAGAGCACTCCACCCGATCGGTTGCCAGTGGGAAACCCCTATAGGAACAACGGCCGGATCAGAACACTTCGGGAGCCGTCAACTTAGAGATGTGGGGTACGGCTCAACTGTACCTCTTTATTCAGAGGGTGGCCCAGCAGGCGGAAAAGCTTCATTCCGAACTGCAACAGAGGTGCGAAGAGCAACATCAGCAGATCACCGCGCTTACTGAACAACGCGAACAGCTTGCAGTAGCACACGGGAAGCTACAGGGAAAGATAGACGAAGTGGCCAGGGTGTTTATAGGGCTATGGCCATCTGTAGAGGCTCACTACACTCAGATGCTTGCAGATGTACCAGAGAAAAATATCGTAGAATAGGCCCTCCACCTCAAGATCACATTCAATGACCTCCACAAGGAAAATGCGGAGCTCCAAGCAGCGTTAGCAGCATGGCTAGCGCTGCCCGATCCCGAGGCAGTTTATATAGCCAAAATTGCAGATAAATAGGGCCAGGTCACCCAGATGCAGGAAAATCTCAACTCTGCAGCGCGCGATGCTTATGACCTCCTGAAAGGTATTCAGGAGTGCTCGACGGCTCTTACAGTAAAAACTCAGCCCATTTCAGAGCAGCTGTAGCAACTTTTGAAGGAAATCCAAGATGCCATGGACCCCTCGTAGTTAGACCAGATCTACGCTTAGGCAGATGCTCTAGAGGTCCAGATCCAGCAAACGGAGGCCAGCTCAGCAATGGACAAACAAGAAATTCGAGAGCTTTTCCAGCCCCTCCAACTCAGTGCCAAGACAATGCAGCAGCTAGCCACCGAGATCGAAACCCAAATCGACATGGTGTTCGGGACTATACCTGCGCATGTCGAGAAGGCAGCTGTCACCAAGATCGCCGCAGAGACAGATGCATTGTTATAGGGGTGGCAGCAAGCTGTGACGACCTTCAATGAGCTTAAGGCTACAACGTTCAGTAAGGTCTCGGAGTTGGGGCCCTTTTTTGGGCAGCCGACTGAAAGTGCACAACAAGAACAGGGAACGGGGTCTGGTGGGGCGATGGAAATAGAGACAGTGATTGTGATTGACTTGAGACGAGTCAAGAAACTATGGTCTTGGCCTGTTGGGGCCCTTGTTTTGAATTTTGAATAAAGAACAGATTTTTGGGTTGTAGAACGACACATGGCAGCCGCAACCAAGTCACAACTACGGTGAGTAGCAAAGCTACCAAGGTTGCGAGGGAACAGGAGATAGCTGAAGAAAGTGGATGCATGAGTGCAGACGAAGAGAAGACACAATAGAAGATAGAGAGCATAACTCATAGACAACAAGAGAGAAGCCAGAAGCAGCCGAAGAAGAATGCAAGAGGAACTAGCAGTTGTGATGGTGGGTGAATAAATAGCCATCACCCGGACGAAAAAAGAGAGACGAATGCAGATCGATTGAAGAGGATCAAGCGGATGCTGCAGGAGAGATCTATTTCAAGCATGATATCTCTGTAGTTCCTAGGCTTCCCTTATCCATATTTCTGTCCTACGAGACGTCTGTAACAGAATTGTAAGCCCTTCCTGTGGAAGCGATGTAATTCTGGATCTAGATGAAAGTTATCAATATACTTTCAGGTTGCTGTCTTACTATATGAGTTACATGCATGCATGATGTCTGTGATGTCTTAAAATTTTATTTTCTTGATACCTGTTCACTCTTCTAAATGTTCTTGTGTATATGATGATGTTTATGCAATCAATTCTATATTAATCATGAGTTGCGGATTGTCCCACCACCATCAATCTATCCCCCTTATGCATGTGGTCGTGGCACGCCTTGGGTGAGACTCTCTACTCTCTGGAGTAGGGTGACAATGCCAGCATGGTTCTACACTACAGCGGATTCCCTTGTTGGCCCCAACCTCTGAACCTGGGTCTTGCCTACGAGACCTTTTTCTTCGCCAACACTGACAGACTGACACCAGGGATAATGATTAAATGGGGGGTACTGAGTAGCAGACGAATGACTTCCCTTGTTAGAACATAAAGGGCATGGATGACCTAGCAACGACTGACATAATATCATAAGGGATAGTGGAATGTAGGACTGAAGGCCATAATGTGTGACATGAGAGAGGAACCAAGCAATGAAGGATGAAGGACTATAGCGGGATACAAAGGGACTCAGGATAGACTCCATGGATGCGATGATGATTCAACTCGAATGCTCTAAACAAGGGCTACTCGATGATGCTGCCACACAAAAAAGGTCCAATGGGGACCATAAAAACATGAGTACAAGATGGTTACTCATGACGAAAATCAACATGAGCATGGAAAAGTATGGAGGCAAAGTGGTGCCCCAAGTAAAATTGTTGCAAGTGAAGAAATTTGATTTTGAGGAGTTGTGAAGTGACCCTTCTTGGATAAAATGTGTCCTGGTGAAGTATCAAATCATGAAAAACTAATAGATACCCATTTGAGAGCTCAGTGAGATATTTGCAACGGTATAGATAGTTTGTCAAACTGAGCTACGGTTTGGCCACAGTAGGTTCAAAGGAAAATCAGGTGTTTCTCTTTTAATAAGGCATTTTTCCTCCAAATTCACTCATTAGAAAATGGAGCTGTAGTAAATGTAGAGAGGAGAGAAGGCCCTAAATCTTGCGGTGATTGTAGTGGACAAACCAACCGTTAGAATCAAGATCCGTCAGTTGCAGGTAAGAGGCCTA
Organism: Pinus albicaulis; assembly: GCA_034641835.2. NCBI lineage: Eukaryota > Viridiplantae > Streptophyta > Pinopsida > Pinales > Pinaceae > Pinus > Pinus albicaulis. Next base: position 785,076,323 of record CM076580.1, read on the forward strand.
ACCCTACTCTTTCATTTTAGTGGATTGAAAGTTCAGTTTAGGTCCCCAGAGCTCAGGAACAGACTAAGTCGTACTTTTTGGGGTCTGTTCTGCGACCTGGGTAGTAGATACTGGGCAGAAAACTGCTACCTCTCCCAGGAAATGACCTGAAAAGTGCAGCGTGTCAGTGAAAGGGGATTTCAGTGCTGTTTTTGGCTGAGATCTGGGATTTTTATGGTTGAGGGGCATAGGTGCTCCTAAGAATGTTATGGTCATGCCAAAATGTATTTAGAAAAAATGGGAGTCTAAACACGTTTTTTATGATGTGGTGCTCCATTTGTTTTTGTTGTGGTTATGCAGTTCGAGAAAGGCAATGGAGGATTACCAATGTATTTGGCACTGCATATATGAAGCAAATGGACTAAGTTTCTTGGTTGGCATATGTGGTGTCACTATCCCAAAGAGTGTATTTTGAGATAATGAATTGATGCTCTCTTAGAAAACCCATAGGCTGGTCAACAACAATGTCGAAGGGACTGGGTTGTTGATGTAAGATGAAGGAATGATAAGGGGTATCATCCCTAGAGTGATCTAAAGTGATATAGGACTATTGAGGTTCTTCTAAATGGGGAGGAATAAGGGTACTAGAGTCGAAATGAGTAGATACACTAGGAGAGTTGTGGAGAATTGCTTCTCCTGAACTCTCTAATACGGGTGCATCCTTACCCAAACATTGGGTGTCAATGTAATGGCCACAAGGTGTATGTGGTTCAAATGCATGGGTTTGCTGTAAGGGGGGATAGATAAAATCATGGGTGGTGACTACTTCCATAATGTCGTTATCATGATAGAAGATGGGGTGACTGGTGGAAGAGAGACCACAGGATGCGGTGAAGCTACCTGACTCATTATCATGAGAAGAAAGGTTCACATGCGCATCATCACAGGGGATGATAGAGGAATAAGTAGATAAGGGATCCACTGATGTTGAGCCCAGGGTGATCGCTGAAGGGAGGTTGAGCAAAACAGAAGGGGAAGTCTCAGAGGGAGTTTCCACCGAGAGTCTCATGGATGATGATAGGTAGAGGATGGTGGCTGCAGGCTCCGTCATCTTGAAATCAGGAGGGGGAATGTCAATGGGAGCGGGTAAATCCTCAAGCTGGCCTACCACATACTGCGCAAGGATGGGAGATGTAGATTGGTTCTGTTCAATCTCATACTCCCGAACTACCTCTAATGAGGCACGATAATGCGTAAGGTGGGGACAATGGTGGGAATAATGGCCATGGAGATCACATAAAGCACAAGGTTGGTTGGTGTGAATACTATTAGGGTTCTTGGCTACAATCGAGGAAGAAACAGAGGCTTCAGGGACCATAGACTCAGGGAACGCAACATTAACCATGGGCTTGATACGGGGCAACTTAGGACAGGTATGGGTGGCATGACCGACGAAATCACACAAAGTACAAGGCTTTGGAGGTGGAGAAGGAGCAGGGTCAGTCGGGGCAGCCTTTTGTTTTGATGGCCTCTTGCGAGATTTCTGATTTTTACCCGAAGCTATCGCAACAGGAGAAGGTTACCGTTGAGGTGGCTGAGGCACTATAGCAGTGGGAGAAGTCATAGGGACCGGTTGAACTGGGGTCAAAGAAAGATAAGGTTTGGGTTGACTAGGTGGGGTAGCAGCTAGGGAATAAAGGTACCAGACAGGAATCCCCAGGTTCAGGTTAGGAAGAGATAGGGTAGGCATGACAGGTAATAAGAACACTCCTGGAGGGGGAACTAGGAAGGGTATCTGACCGGAGGGGTAATGGCCAGGCGGAATGACTCCAATATTGTTAAGTCTTGGAGGAACCATTCCAGGAGGGTAGAGAGGCTCATGGATACTAGTTGTAGGTGAAGTGCTAGGAGGAGAGGTCCAGAAGGCTGAATCGAAGGGCCAGGAGTAGGCCATGGAGGGCGAGGCTACTGACTAGCCGAAGCAGGCCGCTTGAGGGAAGCTCCAGACGATTGCATCATGCAAACATTCGATGAGCTGGGATCAGAGACAGGAGGAGGAATACCAGGGAATGTATGAATAAAAGAGGATTCTTTGTAGGCTCCGAGTGAGACACTAGTTAAGGGATCAACGGTTTGCTTATTGGCCACCAAAGATATGATGGACTCAATGGAGGTCTGAGACTTCGGTTCATAATATGTCAACTAGTCAATGGTGAATATCTTTCCATTATGGGGAAAGGACATCTTGCGGTGAACTGTAGATGGTACAACAGACATCGCATAGGTGTAGCTACGACCCAATAAAATGTTGTAATCTAAGGGAGCGTCAATGACTTCTACATCAACGCAAACAATCTTGCTCGCAAGAGTAATAGGTCAGTTGCAGAACATGCCAATGGGATGGGAGGCATGGCCATCCCACGCTCAGAGAGTGATCGTGGAAGGGGCCAACTCAGGTGATTTTAGTTACTTCCAAATCAAAGTAGACATCACACAGGTAGATGCCCCCTCATCAATGATACAACAGGACACGTTAGTGTTCCAGATCTTGACTAGGATTTGGAAGGCGATAGAAGAAGGAAGAGGAGGATATTCTGACCGGTCAACATCGAAGACAATCAATCAATCATCTAAAGGATCTACAGTGCCCATGGCAGATAGTAGAGATTTTTCGTTGTGAAGGGCACGACTGGAGGGGTTCTGTGTTGAGATGGCAACAGGAGATTGCGCCAAATCATCTACTATACTATATGAATGGGCATATTTTCCAGAAGCAACATTTCGGAGTAATGTTCCCTTAGGGATCTTGGGATGAACCTTCGACTTAGGCAGAGGGATCTAAAAAGGTCCATTAGGTGTTGAAAGAGGCTCTGCAGAACCTGAAGAAGGGGGCTCGGGGACATACGTAGTGGGAGGCTTATTGTACTAACGAAACCAAGTCTGAAGGTTGATATCTAAAGTTATAGGTTGGTCAAAGTTCATCATGAGAATCTGGTAATCAGAGGTATCAGATGGAGGAGGCTGAGTGGCCATTTTTCCTTCAGGTGGTTGGGTAGCCACAAATCCTTACTGAGGGAAAGGATTAGTAAACACAACTGACTGACTAGGCATAGCATTGGGAGGGACGAAAGGGGAGGCTTGCTGTCCTTGCAATGTTGCTTGAGTCTCCCACATCTGCCGCATTTGTGGTAGTAGAGGAAAATTGTGAGTGTAATGATCATAAAAACCACAACAAGAACAAGGCTTATTCATGCGACATGCCTGTCCTACTTGGGATGAATGCCTTGTTGCTGGTTAGCAGTGTTAGGTGCATTACTTTGAGGATTAGGTCCAGGATTTTGAGTGCCTTTCCTCTTCTTTTTGGAAGTAGGAGGATTAGTCGTGCCCTGCTGTGTATACACCTGCCCCTGACGGGGCAGTGGATGCTATTGCGGGGGTTGAGAAGGCGAGGGAGGCGGAGGTGCTAATGCTTGAGGAGCTAGAGCACCAGGTTGTGGATACGAATAATAAGGAGGTTGGGTAACATTGTGGTAAACATGAGGTTGGGAAAAAGGAGGAGGCATGCCGTATCCTAGATACATGCTACCAGGAGGGGGAAAGGTGCAGGAGGTGCTGGCCCCTCCTTGAGGGAAACCATAGCCCATGGGAGGCTGAGAATATGGATGAGAAAGGGCTCCAACGATACCTTCGGCGGTGTGAGATGCCCCCTATTAGTCATCCATAATTTTCACTATCGAAAGATGACTAAGTATCAGTTCTAGATTTCTGGAAACAAAGTTCATGAACATTGTGAGTTCTAGAAATCTCAAAGCCTTCATTACCCTTAGGATAATTTTTCACTATTTCATCATTCCATCATGTCAAGCTCAGTTCACCCATCCCAGAAGACCCATCATGGGCTCATGTCACTCATTATCACTATGTTTCACCACCTTTGGCCTCAGCCCTCTATTTTTGTTTTGCCTAAACTCCTCCATTGTCTATCTAGGGTTTTTAAGGGAATTTCTCTTGGTTTAATGACCTCCATGATCAAATCATTTGCAAGGCTTGTATCTTGATTCTATTAAACCTCCTCCTACCCTTAATATACCTTCACAAACACTTCCCGTCACTCCTATCTCTCAAAATCATCATTTTCCTACAAAAGCTAGTCTTTTGCCACAATTTGACACTTTTTGAGACTAGGCCTGTGTTTTGACCTTTTGGACCCCTTCCCCTCACTCAATTCTTGAACTTCCACTTTCCCCTACTCCCTAAAATCTATCCCTATTCCCCAAAATTTCCCTAAGAATTTAGACAACCCTTAACCCCTTCATTCCCCTCCCTCTGCAAGGCGGTCCTAAAATCCCATACACCAAACCATAATTTCCTCTTCCAACTAAGCTAGGGTTTGATATAAAAAGAAGGAATAAGAGAAAAGGATTCATTTTATAGATCATGTAAGCAAGAATAAGTCTATACCAGCTCATAAAAATCACGTCTCCATCATTTTCCAAGAATTCATTCCAAGAGACAAGCCATGTGTCACACTTAGGGCTAGTTTTGCTTCAAATTGTGTTTCTGACCAAACAGAGATGAATTTCGAAAACGTGAGAGAGGTTGTTGTCCATCATAGGGCCAAGAAGAAAAACCTCCTTTATTTTTTACACAGGTATCATGGTTTGAGATCAATGTCAAAAATACAGGTGTAACGAGAAAAATTCTGCACTTCTGGAGTGACCTTAGGAAAATACGTTTTTCTCACAGCCAGAGTGTCCAAATGACTTGCTTAATAAGTCAAATGACAACTAGACTTCAAGCGATTTCCAATGAGCTATCATGAGCTCAATTTGGAATTGAGGAAGTCATCCAAAAAGGGTCTGCACCAGAACTTTGCATTTCTACACCAGCATTCAACACTTTTTTACCAGTGTTGGGAGAATCAGTTTTTGGACAGGTAAATGAACACCAAATAGAAAAAAAAAGCATTTTTGGTGTTGGGAGAATAATTTTTTGGACAGGTAAATGAACACCAAATAGAAAAAAAAAAAAAGCATTTTTGGAAAGTAGACTCAACCATATTTCCAATGAGCTATCATGAGCTCAATTTGGAGTTGTGGAAGGCCTCGAAAGGTTGTCTGCACCAACACTCTGCATTTCTGCACCAACACTCAGCACGTTTTGACCAGACATGGGAAAATAAAATTTTGATAGGGAAAATCAACTTAAATCAAGAAAAAAATTGTATATTTGGAAAGTATACAAGTCAAGATTTCCAACGAGCTATGACGGAGCTCATTCTGACACTGGGAAGGCCTCCAAATGCCCTCTGAAAAATGGCGCTGCGCACAGGAGAAGTTTTTATGTTTTTGAAATTTTGAGGCCCTAGGGGCGCAACACCCTAGGCGCTACAATATTTTTTGGGGCATACTAAGCTTTTAAATTTTACATTTTTGGGTTTTTCATGTCACCAACAGTCTACCCACAAAATTTCAGGTCAATTGGAGCATTTTTCCCCCTCAAAAGGTAAACAAACACCCAAAATTTGACCTTTCTGCCTCCTTTTCTGAACAGGTGCTGCGCTCATAGCAGCCTTGGATTTTTCCATTTTTTGGGAAACTTATAGAGGTTAGATTGAGAAAATAAATGTATATTTCAAAATTAGACTCTTCAGGCTTTCCAATGAGCCATCATGGAGCCAAATCCGACATCGGGAAGTGGTCCAAAACAACCTATTTTCTGCAAAAGTGGCACTGCACTCCTGGACTATCTTTTGCCAAAAAGTCAACAAACACACAAATTTATGGCAAGATGCTTTTTTAATATTTTTTTGGGCAAATCACTCCAGATTTGATTGAGGATTTATGTTATGATATTTTTCATTTATTAGCTTATATATTATGTGTCTTGGGCCTTGCATGGTCATTAAGCACATTTATGACATTTATGGCTAAATTAGGGTTTCCACCCCCTCATTTGCTCCATAAATAGAGCATGAGGCTCTTATGTATTTTTTGGATTTTGATGACTTATTCTCAAGTAATACATAGTCTCTTGGAGTTTTGAAAATAATTGATGTCTTGGAGCTCATGCATGCCCTGATTTGTTTGTTGATGGAAGAGGATTGTTTGCAGGATCCATAAGCCTGGTTGATGGTGATGTGTTTCTCTTTTGTTCATGTTTTCTAGAGTTTCATTATGTTTTCCATATTTTCTCTTTTGCAGTAGGACAAATAATTTAGACTAAGACATGTTTTATGATGGCACCTTAGGTCTTTTTTTTCTTCATTGCCTTAATGTTTTCTTCTGCTAGGATATGTTAGAGAATTCATCTTTTGCTCTCTAAGGATTTCATGAGCTTGTAAATTTCTTGAATGATTTGGATCAATTGGTATCAAGAATGATTTATGGCTAGCCCTGCATATTTGTTGCCACTAAAAACTCTGTTCTTGGAGTCATCTCTTTAAAGCACCATTACCTAGGTTTGTCAAAGAAGTTTGTTTCAATCATGCTCTTTGCATTTGCCTAGCTAATTTTTTCAAAGAACCTTCATAGCTATAATATTAGATGTTTCAGATTTTCTCTCCTTCTATGATTGTATTATTTGTGCATCTTTAATGTTTTCTATTCTTGATAATGAAATCCATGAAAGTTGAATAAGTTTCTTTCCTTTCTGTGTTTCATTTGAATGTTTGTCTTGGATAATTATCTGCTTTAAGTCTGAATCAAAGAGTTCAGGGTTTCCTCTGCCTTTGATTTCTTCTCTATGTTTATGATTCTTCTAACTCCCTTAGTTTAAAGTATATGATAAAGAATTCTTTACTTCTCTTTGTCAAACTTTGTTTCTCAAAATTAATGTCCATCTCATGATCCTTCAAACCTCAAAGATCCACCAACCAAGCTAGATTTTCGCTACAATTCTCCCTAATCCATTTATGAACCTATCATGACCTTGTTAGACTCCATTGCCCAATGACTTGAAGTTTTCCTTGTCTCTATATAGTCTATCTAAGCATCATACCCAACCAAAAACAATCAACAAACCCAAATATTTCATAACTAGCCTAAAATCAACCCTAATCAGCAAACAAGTTCACATCTTTGCACCTACTAGAGATATCCCTCTCCAAATCCAAGAAGGCTAGGTCCTTGGATTCCAAAGCTTGGTTTGATGTTACCCCTGCCCATTTGTATCTCAATCAATCTAGAAAATTACGGGGACCTAACATAATGGCGATCACGGTGGGACCTTCCGAGTAAATTGCATCTTAGACATCCTTAAGACCTCAGAAAGCCCAAAAAAATCGTTAGATTGGTATTCAGTTGCTGATGGTTGACAACAACCTGCCTTGAAATATTTGAAATCATCCACCTGGCGACTCCACAACTCTCAATAGACCTAAATACTCCACTGGAGGAAGAACCTGAAACATGACCAGCCATCCTAGAAAGAAAGAGCATTCAGGCCTAAGTTGGATTCAAGAAATTATTGTTTTTATTTATAACTATGTTCTATCCTAATTTAAGCCTGATCAAGAATACACTGATGAGATCTACATTTATCATTGGAAAGATCTCAAGCCTCGAAAAGGTAAGCCTCAAATTTTAGACCATGATCAGTCTTATACACCTGTGCTTACCCCAGATTCACCTGTGGAAGATCTAGTGAAACACGAGCCTCGTGCTGCCTTTCCTCCTCTTGCTGAAACCTCAAACAGCCATAAATCTCTTTTTACACTACCTATACCCACAAAGGTCCCAGAAAGATACAAGCCACTAATTTTGCCTCCTATATTCCAAGCTCTCCCTACAAATCTTGCAAATAAACCACCCAGATTTCATGGAGAAAGCTCAAAAGTCACCGCTAAAGAACACATTCAAAATCTTGAGAATTTAATTGAACTTTATGAAATAGAAGAAGATGATGTGTGTATTAGAATGTTTGCCTTATCATTACAAGGAAAAATTAGGAGTTGGTTTAAGGACCTTCCAGCTGCAAGCATTATTAATTTTCGTTAATTTCCTCAAGTCTTCTTAGATAGGTGGGTGATCATGGGAAATGAAGTTCTCATCATCAAGGAATACAAGAATTTAAAAAGATAACTAGGGGAGACAATACAAGACTTTTCAGCCAGGTTCAATAAGGTATACAATGCAATACCTGCTAAGATAAAGCCACCTTTGGGGTGGGCTCTCTTGCACTACCCAAGTACTTTTGACCCAGAGACCCTTCAAACCTGGAAGAAATGCAGAATATGGCAATTACTGTGGAATTCAACATACTGGAAAGAGAGGAAAGGTTAGAAGAAATAAGGAAGGACAAAGAAGCTCAAGGGAAAATAACTTCTTCAGAGTTAAAGCTAGAGATGTTGACAGATACAATCAACAAAAATGATGCATATACTTGGTAGGAAAGAGGAAGAGTACAAGGTTGAGATTGGTGCTGATCATTTAGAGCAGTCGGTTCCATTTTCTTGGGAGGAACCAAATCAGCCATTTCAATGCAAAGGTAGCTATCAAAACATACTGGCTGACCAAGGTTGCAAAGAAGAAGACGCAGAAAGTTACTATATGTCTTCCTACATATTGTGCTTCACTATTTAGAGAGTATTACAAGAAAATTGAAAATAGAAACAAGGTAGAATGCTCTAAAGAATCAGTAAGGGAGGAAATGGATAATACAAACCCTTTTTCAAATCCATAAGTTCTCCCCTCAAATCATCTTGGTATGGATGTTTGGATTACAAAACCAGAAATGAAAGATGAGCCAACGCCTATTGAGTCCCTACCCTTGTGCTTTGAGTCATTTTAGATTGCTAAAGGAGAAGCTATTGGCCATGGACACTCTCCTTTTCATATGGTGGAACAATTTGCTGATCAAGTGTGCATAATGGATGACATTCCTCCTATGAATAAGCTGCCAAAATATGATCAATACGATGATGATTATGTTCTCCAAACTCAAGCCAACACTACCGAGCAATCGGTGATTAGTTTGTGGGACAAAGATAGTCATTCTCCACAGCTCAAGTATAGTGATCATCAAATACCACTTAGCCATGACAGTGAAGAAGAAAGTGCAGGAATTTTGGGATAAAGGGAAGGATCTTTACCTCTTTGTTGCGCTTCCTTTCAGTTCATCAAAGAAAACCTTAATGCAATCAGAAGTCAACAATCTTTGGGTATTGATTTTAACAAGAAAGAACACATTCAGCCCTATGTCCAGCCTTCAAAAGAGAAAGAGAACAACTATATCTCTTTTCAATCAGGTTTGCTAGAGGAAAAAATGGCAATATATGATGAGTTTGACAGTACAGATGATCATGAGGAAGAGAAGGGGTTTCTTTCCCAAAGGAGTCCCAAGCTTAGCCAAGTAGAGAAAGAAGCATTCCTGGATCAAGCTTATTTTCCAATTCCTCAAGTTCAGGTATTGTTTCAAGATCCCTTTTCTGATTTATTAGAGACATATAAAAGAAGAGTTTGTTATGTCAAGAGTAGTTTGTTGCAAAGTGTAAGAAAAATGTTAAGCACTACTGTTCGAAAACAAGTGAGTTGGGAGTGGCCTTTTGATTTCTTCCACATACTCAAAGCGCTGAAACAATATCACTCATGGAATCATCTGCTTGATTGGTTATATTGGAAAAGAGAGTTCAACAAATGAATGTAGATCATGTATAGGTTATATTAGGATAGATAGACAAGAAAATAAGCTCAACACTATGAGTATATTTTTACCTTTAGTTTTAGATTGTTTTGAGCAAGAAGAGAGAAAAAGTAAAAAACAAAGAAAAATGAAAAAGAGGGCAGATGAAAAGAAGAGGTACAACCCCATACCCAAAAAATATTCTTACTGAAAGTGTGCAAGCCTAAATTCCACTACTTGTTCATAAATAAGTCTTGTTCAGTCATCTAGCCTAATCATGGCTGAACATGTTTTCAATTTATTTGCTGATAAGTTAGTGAAAGAGAGCTTGTTAAATCATTCAAACTTGAGTTGTAAAAAAGGATAGATTAGGGAATGAAAAGATACTGGTTCGACATGCTCAAAACAGAACCAAAGAGGAAGATGAGAATGCATAACAAATGATAGATCACAACCCTTATATTTATATTTTACTTTTATGCAAAATAATGTTTGTGTCTAGCTTGTTCTTATGCCGCAACTCATGTTAAGTCAAATTGCATAATCCTGATTTAGACCATGCTTTCAATTTCATGTTTATAGCTTAGAGAATGAAGTTTGTCAAACAAATTAATCTTGAAAAATGATTAGACTAGGTAGAGAATAAGAGAGTTCATTAGCCTAATCTGAACTCTTGGAAGAAATAAGGGTACAATTTAGTTTGATTTGTGTTTTCAAAAAGAAAATGTTGAGGGTTTGCCAGTTCAAGTCCGCCCAAGGAAGAAAAAAATGTCAGACAAGTAGGTTGGGTAGGTAGAGATGATGTTGATGTTAATCATTTTTTTCAGATTACTAAAATCACAGCTTCAAGCAAGCATTAGCAAGTGAAAGAGGTAAAAATCTGCCCAATTGATGAGACACTAGTCTTCATAAACCAAGAGATCTGAAAGTTCTGGACATCTCCTGAAAAGGAGCTGCCCTCCCCAAGTGGAGCCACTATTATTCATCCATAATTTTCACGATCTGAAGATGACTAAGTATCGGTTCTAGATTTCTAGAAACAAAGTTCAGGAACATTGTGAGTTCTAGAAATCTCACAACCTTCATTACCCTTAGGATAAATTTTCACTATTTCATCATTCCGTCGTGTCAATCTCAACTCACCCATCCCAGAAGATACATCATGGGCTCATGTCACTCATTATCACTATGTTTCTCCACCTTTGGCCTCAACCCTCTATTTTTGTTTTTCCTAAACTCCTCCATTGTCTATCTAGGGTTTTAAGGGCATTTCTCTTGGTTTCATGACGTCCATGATTAAATAATCCACAAGGCTTGTATATTGATGCTCTTAAACCTCATCCTATCCTTATTATACCTTCAAAAACACTTTCCATCACTCCTATCCCTCAAAATCATCATTTTCCTACAAAACCTAGTCTATTGCCACAATTTGACACTTTTTGAGACTAGGCCTGTGTTTTGACCTTTTGGACCCCTTCCCCTCACTAAATTATTGAAATTACAATTTCCCCTACTCCCTAACATCTATCCATATTCCCAAAAATTTCCCCAAGAATTTATACAACCCTTAACCCCTTCATTCCTCTCCCTCTGCAAAGTGGTCCTAAAATCCCATACACAAACCCTAATTTCCTCTTCCAACTAAGCTAGGGTTTGATATAAAAAGGATGAATAAGAGAAAATGATTCATTTGATAGATCATGTAAGCAATAATAATTCTAGATCAGCTTATAAAAATCATGTCTCCATCATTTTCCAAGAATTCATTCCAAGAGACAAGCCATTTGTCACACATAGGGCTAGTTTTGCTTCAAATTGTGTTTATGACCAAACAAAGATGAATTTGGAAAAAGTGAGAGAGGTTTTTGTCCATAATAGGGTAAAGAAGAAAAAACTCCAATTTTTACATAGGTATCATGGTTTGATATCAATGTCAAAAGTATAGGTGTCACGGGAGAAATTCTGTACTTCTGGAGTGACCTTGGGCAAATCAGTTTTTCTCATAGCTGGAGTGTCCAAATGACTTGATTAATAAGTCGAATGAAAAATATACTTCAATATATTTCCAATGAGATATCATGAACTCAATTTGGAATTGAGGAATTCATCCAAAAGTGGTCTGCACCAGCACTCTGCATTTCTGCACCAACATTCAACACTTTTTGACTAGTGTTGGGAGAATCAATTTTTGGACAGTAAATGAACTCCAAATAGAAAAAAAAAAGAATTTTTGGAAATTAAACTCAACTATACTTCCAATGAGCTATTATGAGCTCAATTTGGATTTGTGGAAGGCCTCCTGCACCAGCACTCTGCATTTCTGCACCAACACTTAGCACTTTTTGCCCAAACATGGAAAAATGAACTTTTGACAAGGAAAATCAACTTAAATCAAGAAAAAAATTGTATATTTGGAAATTAAACAAGTCAATATTTCCAACGAGATATCACGGAGCTCATTCTGACACTGGGAAGGCCTCCAAATTCCCTCTGAAAAATGGCGCTGCGCACAGGAGAAGTTTTTATGTTTTTGAAATTTTGAGGCCCTAGGGGTGTAGCACCCTAGGCGCTACACTATTTTTTGGGGCATCCTCAACTTATAAAGTTTAAATTTTTGGGTTTTTCATGTTATCAGCAGTCTACCCACAAAATTTCAGGTCAAAACACCCAAAATTTGACCTTTCTGCCTCCTTTTCTGAACAGGTGCTACGCTCCTGGCATCCTTGGATTTTTCCATTTATTTGGAAACTTATAGAGGTCAGATTGAGAAAAAAAAGGTATATTTGAAAATTATACTCTTCAGGCTTTCCAATGAGCCATCATGGAGCCAAATCTGACATCGGTAAGTGGTCCAAAACTTGGTTGCAAAACAACCTATTTTCTGCAAAAGTGGCGCTGTGCTCCTGGACTGTCTTTTGCCAAAAAGTAAATAAAACACACAAATTTATGGCAAGATGATTTTTTAATATTTTTTTGGGCAAATCACTCTAGATTTTATTGAGGAGTTATGTTATGATATTTTTCATTTATTAGCTTAGATATTGTGTGTCTTGTGCCTTGCATGGTCATTAAGCACATTTATGACATTTATGGCTAAATTAGGGTTTTTGGAAGCCTCTTAGGGTTTCCACCTCCTCATTTGCTCCATAAATAGAGCATGAGGCTCTTATGTCTTAGTTGGAGTTTTATGACTGATTTTTAAGCAATACATAGTGCCTTGGAGTTTTGAAAATAATTTTGTGTCTTCGAGCTCATGCATGCCCTGATTTGTTTGTTGATGGAGGAGGACTATTTGCAGGATCCATGAGCCTGGTTGATGGTGATGTGCTTCTCTTTTGTTCATGTTTTCTAGTTTTCATTATGTTTCCATATTTCTATGTTGCATTAGGAAAAAGAGTTTAGACTAAGACATGTTTTCTAATGGCACTTTAGGTCTGTTTATTCTTCGCTACCTTAATGTTTTCTTCTGCTAGGATATGTTAGAGAATTCATCTTTTGCTCTCTAAATATTTCCTGAGCTTGTCTATTTCTTGAATGGTTTGGATCAGTTGGTATCAAGCATGATTTATGGCTATCCCTACATATTTTTTGCCACTAAAAACTCTGTTCTTGGAGTCATCTCTTTAAAGCACCATTACCTAGGTTTGTCAAAGAAGTTTGTTTAAATCATGCTCTTTGCATTTGATTAGATAATTGTTTCAAAGAACCTTTATAGCTATAATCTTAGATGTTTCAGAGTTTCTCTCCTTCTATGATTGTAGTTATTTGTGCATATTTAATGTTATTTTTTATTGATAATGAAATCCATGAAAGTTGAATAAGTTTCTTGCCTTTCTGTGTTTCATTTGAATGTTTGTCTTGGATAATTATCTGCTTTAAGTCTGAATCAAAGAGTTTAGGGTTTCCTCTGCCTTTGATTTCTTCTCTATGTTTATGATTCTTCTAACTCCCTTAGTTTAAAGTATATGATAAATAATTATTTACTGCTCTTTTTCAAACTTTTTTTCTCAAAATTAATGTCCATCTCATGATCCTTCAAACCTCAAAGATCCACCAACCAAGCTAGATTTGCCCTACAATACTCCCTAATCCATTGATGAACCTATCATGACCTTGTTAGATTCCATTTCCCAATGACTTGAAGTTTTCCTTGTCTCTATCTAGTCTATTTAAGCATCATACCCAACCAAAAACAATCAACAAACTCAAATATTTGATAACTAGCCTAAAATCAACCCTAATCAGCAAACAAGTTCACATCTTTGCACCTACTAGAGAGATCCCTTTCCGAATCCAGGAAGGCTAGGTCCTTGGATTCCAAAACTTGGTTTGATGTTACCCCTACCCATTTTTATCTCAATCAATCTAGAAAATTACGGGGACCTAACACCCCTGGTGCCTTGGCACCATTGGGTCTAGGAAGATCAGGTAGAACGGTATAAACATAACCCGACTGAGCATAGATCAGGTCATATTTTAACGTAATTTGAAGAGCGACTTCTTGGGTTTGAGGAAAATGCGATGTGAAATATTTGCCTATAGCAGGAAAAAAGGGTCTAAGGAACCAGTCCATGTAGACATGGTCTTCGAAGGTAGGGGCTCAACATAGGCTCTTTCTTCTCCGCCATTATTGGACATGATTAGATAGGCAGGTCACAGGTGATTGACGGAAAAAAGTCAAAAGTTCGGTACCAGTGTCATAACAAAGGGGAAGCTGGAAATAAGACAGAAAATCCTGGGCAGGAGTCACAAAGGTGGTATGAGAGGATGAGGATTGATCAACATACCACTTAGAAGCTTCGCCAGTAAGCGTACGTTGGAGAAACCAAAGACGGACAGAGTCATCGGTAATGGATTTAGATGAACACCACATGTGGAAAGATCAAACATGATTTGTAGGATCTTCTCCAGCAAGACCTTAAAACTTGGGGATGTCGGAAGGGAGCTTGGTCGGCATAGCTGGAAAACTAGCATCATGGTGTATAGGGTCATTAATCAACTGGTTAAAACTGATAATACTAAGGCCTACCATATAGAGGAGCAACAGAGCAGCCGGGGTATCTCATGTTGCGATCCCACTAGTGGTATTCCCACAATTAGGGCTAGGGTTACCATCAACGTTAGGTCCTGAACTAGACATGGTGAAAGTGACAGGGGGAGAACTAGGGGTGGAACTAGAATGGGAACCCAATGGACCAGAAGAGGAGTTGGAGTGTGGAATCAGTGGAGGAATAACTCGAATCCTACGTAGAGGAGTAAGTCTTCCTACTAGAAATTGAGGGTGAAGGCAAATAAGTCTTTAAGATAAACGCCTTGGTGGCGCAGTGGTGAAGGCACAAAAACGACTCAAAGGGAAGAGAGACCAACAAGGGCGAAGAGGTGCAGGATCAATTGATTACAATGTCGAAACAAGGGCAGAGAGGTGCAGAATCAATTGATTTCAATGTTTAAAGTCTTTTCTTGGCGGTGTTAAGTGTGTAAATTTTAATTTTTAAACCTAGACATTTTTAGAGAAAAAGAAAAAAGTGTGCTATATAAATGTAAATAAACCTACAAATAACAGTATATGAAACTAAAATGATAGAACATAAACAACTAATTATGCATTAATCTAAACCCAAGGAGGCAGGCCTCTCAACAAGTAGTTTGTAGGTGGGCAAAAATCTAGTCAAAACACACCAAAATAGCCAATAGATCTAAAGTCGGGAGGGACAATGATCTAAAGGTCAGATCTGCTGGAAATATGTGCAGACGAACAACAAAAAATTAGAGGAAAAATTGTTGTAAATGAGGTGGCGAAAGGTTATAACTTGGAGAGAAGCGGAGGGGACCCTAGAGGAAAACCCAAAAAAAAATAAAAGGAGGTGTTTTGGATGGATAAATAGCCAATCTGAAGTGGATCTAAATGTCAGGGATCAGATCTGAAAAATGGCTAAACACACTGAAATTTCAGACAACCTGCAGTAGCTAAAACTCTTCCACAAAAGGTGTAGGGTACTGAAGCCCTAGGGGGTTAGGTTCCCACTTTGTTGAGTAAAAAAGAAAAAGTGTAGGTACAAAATGGGTGGAGACAGAGGTCAAACAACCCTAAACAAAGGCATAGACAAACTCAGAAAAATCTCAGAAAAATTCCCGCAAAAAGTCTAGGTCGCAGTTTCTGACCTGTTTTTTGCAGAGGTCGTAGGTTTTGGCCTGTTTTCTGCACCATGGAGGTTCAGGTCATAGGTTTTGGACCAAAAAGTGCGACCTGTACTTCCGGCACTCTCGGGAGCAGGTTTCAGAAGAATGTGTCATCTCAGCTTCAGCTTATGCCTGTCACTTGAGCAATAGGTCTGAAAACACACAAAAGTTAGAATTTTCAATGTTTTCGGGTTTTATAGGTTAAAAACAACATCAAGAAAAGCAAAAAAAGAAGCTGAAGATAAATCCTAGGGTTTGAAGCAACTGGATATGCAAGGATCTGAAAAACAACAGAGGTCATAATCGTAGACCCTTGTGGAGTCGCCAGTTGTTAGTATGAATCTTAATCGCAAGTGTATGAAAAAGGCTCACTTTAGCCACGCATAACAAACAGACCTAACAACAAAGATGGCTGCCAATATCTTTAGATCTCCAATTAGTTGACCAAGATAAATGCTGCAAAAATCTAGATCTATGCATTAAAAGACATTAAGCAGTAAATAAAAGCAAGAGTTACTCCATGCATCCAATAGACAAGACAAGATTGTTTTAAAGAATTTTTGTATTTTTTGACACCTGGGAAGGGAACATAGAAATATGTTACCCGTCCCCCTCAATGGGATGGGTTCCTGTAAGTCCTCAGCACTTCAGATCTAAAATCCCTCTCTCTTGATGGTGTAGAAAACCCAAACAAAAATGGAACTCAAAGGGAACTCACAAGAAAAATGGTAGCAAAACATGACAATGATGGTGGATCAAAGTCAGGCCAAAAGTATAGATCCAGAGTGATCTTTAGGCAACAAAAGGTAGTGAGTGAATGGAAAAAACCTTCTATTTCTAACAAAATATTGAGTTAGTCTAGATATTTGTACATGATTAAAATATTATTAACCAAATCTAGATCCAACTTTTATGGAATATTTTATTATATTTGTTGGAGGGAAAAAGAATTTGACTTGGGTCAAACCCCTTTATTTGTAAATAATAAATAAATAAAATTTTTATTTATTATTTTAAGGATGTGGTTGAGTAATAATAAAATAAATAGTGATTTATTTAATTATTTATGAGTGTTTTAGTCAAATTTAACAAGGAATATTATTTAAATAAGGTTTAAATAATTATCCCTAGAAAATAATAAGATAAATAATAATTTATCTAATTAATTTTCCTATTTTGGGTTAAATATGACTAGGAATATTAATTAAACTATTGTTTAACTAATTATTCTTTGATGAAAATCAAACAAATGTGGATTTATTTAATATTTCCTCATGGGATTTCCTGTTTAGACCATAAACAACTTAATAAAGGTGGTTTACTAAGTTATTTTCCATAGTGAAAGAAATTTTACTTAGGTTAAAATTGGTCTTACATGGTGTACTTAGGTCTAGCTAATAGTAATAGGTTAGATGACCAAAAAATGGTGTAACAATATGTATCCATGAATGTATGTAGTCACTATTTTCAGTTCGAAACTACAAAAAAGCACATGCAATCAATGGCCAAGCACAATAAATCGTAGATAAACATAATCAAACATAGTGTATATTTAACTATTATATTAAACCGTATGTTTAACTATTTTTTGATTTGTATCCAAATAAAGTATGGAACTTACATTGAAATTTGGTTACAAACAAAAAAGTCATGGTAACTTCATCCACATTGCAATTTGGTTACAAACGAAAAATTCATGCCACACCTATTCTTGATGGCCTCCATTTTTTGCAATGGCCAAACTTGTTGAATTGTCTTCCCGAGCCAAGTTTCTTCCATATTCTTGAGTCTAGTTTACTCCTTGTAACCATGGAGGGATGGAGAAGACACATTTTCCACTTGTGCTACTAACGCTAACACTAAGTGGAGGTGTCCTGTAATACATAGGATTTACCTTGACACTGGTAGTTGTATAGGAGGTGGGTATAACCTTGGATGATAGTGGGGGACTTGGATGTTAATAATGTCCTGGTATGATGGTGTATGATCTGAAACATGATCCAAAGTGTTGGAAATCATCCCATTTTCCTCCAACTGACTTGCACCATACTATTCCTTGTCTGTCACCCCTCCTTTTTCCAATGCTTGTTGAACCTTTCTTTCCTCCCTCTCTTGCCTTGCCATCAATTTTTGATATTCCTTCTCTTCCCTTGTGTTTTGTCTTTCGAACCTTTATTTTTCCCAAGATGTTACTGCTTCAATCCTTGAATATGTCTTTTCCCTGGCCAACTCCTTATTTTTATGTTTATATTCCTGAATTTTAAGTTTTTTACACTCAGAATTAAACATTAGGTTCATATACTATTTAGAGGTGAGTAACTATGAAATCCTCTCTAAACGAAGATAGTTTGTAGTTGAATGCTTCGATGAGGCCTTCAATCTCTCTACTGGTAGCTTGAGGAACCTACCAAATATTGTTTGGTTCATTGTCACATGATCCTGATGGCTTGGAACTTGCCTTTCAACCTCAGGGAAACATGATTGAACCCCATTGTTTTCTTAGTTTGGTACTTCATTCTGAATAGACTCTTCTTCCAGTGATCCATTGTCCACAAAATAATGAACAAGTTCAATGTTCAACTATGTTGGTTGTGAAAGCATGGCCATGCTTTCCTCATTGGCAGATGGAACATGATGTTTTTTGTTATTCATCATGGCCTCTTCCAACCATGATGGTGGGGTTACTTGGGTTGACATGCTCAGTTGGTCATTGTTAATTCTTGTTACATTCTCATTTGAAACCACATTTTCATTGTCATTTGCATGATCAACTCCCTCATTTGGAATATCATATGCATAATTAGTAGGTTATTTAGTGAGTGTGGCAGTCTCCATGTTAATGAAAATTGGTTCATTACTAAATTGTGTCTCACTTACATGTTCATCATCATAGAAGTTCCCTTGAGAAAGGGACATCATACCTTCAACAAAAATAACATATTCTTGGGCATCAACCCGATCATGTAAATCCTCTGCTTCTTGACCTTCCACAACAAATTCCTGGCTGCAACTAGTATCATTAATAAGAGCATCAATATTCAGTGGCCAAATTCCAGTCCTCCTAAATCCAACCTTGATATTAGAAGGAGTTAAAGACATTTTAAATGCTTTACTTGCAACTCAGCTAGCTCAAACCTTTTTACCTCCACCCTTGTATTATTTACCATCCATGAAGCTTGGTCTGCCTTGAAATAATTCTTGAAAGCCTAAACACGCTGACATCAAGGGTTGTAATCCGTGAGTGGTATGAGCTGGAAGTGTTAATATGTCAATGCCCAAATGGTTGGCATCCTTGATTTTCTACACAACAATGTGGCTTCCATGACCATCTAAAACTAGTAGGTGTCTAGTTTCTTGCGAGACACTACCTGGCATATATGAAATAAAGTGAAAAATCCATTTCAAGAAGAGTTCATTTGTCATTGATGCATGGCGATGTGCAACCATGCATGCACTTGGTTCACAATTATGTATATAGTTTTTACGTTGAGTTTTACCTTTGAATAAGTAAAAACCTAGGATTGAAGAACCAGTTGCATTGACACAACAAAGAATAGTGATTCACTCCCTGCTCATAGGAAAAAATTTTGGTACATTTATGCTCCCTCTCTTGGCAATTACCCACATGTCACAATTCCTTCTAGCATGTAAGCCTCTTTTGTCACAGTTCCATATATGGTTTGGGACATAAGAGTGTTTCTCATATGAATGGGAAAGGGTTTTATAGGACTTAAACATAATTGCAGGGCATAAATTTAAATCCATGCCTCTATCAAGGCCCTCTACTGTTCGTAACGGAAGGTCTAGATGCTTTTTTTTTAAACCCACTCCATCAAGATTTTATAGGAAACCCTTATTTGAAGGGGTTTGGCCTCCCATGACAGATTTGAGCTAATGTGAATTTGAGTTGTATTAACTCTAGCCCATGTTCGAATTGGGCCATCTCCTTACACCACACAACCACCTCGACCTCCTCCTCTTTAGTCATAACAATAACAAACTCTCTACGCTTTTGTATGAGTGATATTATTAATCCAATAATGTATGCTTGAGCCTGTAATTCCATATTTTTTTGTATATGAACGTACTGAATATTTCTTGACCTATCTGTCATCAATTGCACTTAGCTTGTCTTCCTTTTTCGACCCTCTTATGGCACTGATATTCCTTGTTGAGAATTCACCTTGTATTGTGGTTGAGGGTGGCTCTATGGTAGATGGTGTTAGCGCTCGAATCTACCTTAGGATGAAATAAGGTAAAACTCAAGGCAACATCAAACCAAGCTCAGCCTCGTAGCTAGCCCTACGAGGACAGGAGAGGGCTCTCTCCGGGTCAACTCAGTGAAAATGAGCAATAGGGCCTGAGATGACTCAAAATTGATATTGATTTTAGGCTAGTAAAGAAATAGGAAGGAGGTATTTTGATAAATGACTGGGTTTTCTGGGCAGTATGGGGACAAATGACAACATGAAGCAGAGAAATTAAATCAAAGACGCATATTGTTTCATGAGGCGAGATAAGCATGAAGTTTTAACAATCAAATTGGAATTATATGGAGTGAAAGACAGTTGAGAGGCCGAAAAGGGAATATAAAATGAATCCTTCTCAGACAGAAGAAGATACACAGAAAATTAACGCTTTCCCAAGGCAGAGCAATTAATATGGATTCTACCTTTCTCACTTAAAAGAATTCATCTAGAAATGATTATGAAATGAACAGTAAACATAACGAGGAACATATGAAACCGAGAAGAAACAAATGTTAAATTCATAACACAGGAGTCTCATGAACCAGAGCTATATCTTTTCATTAAAATCTCTGTCAAAACTGTACAATGAAGCTCTCTGTTATTCCTCTACACTTTTCCCAGAACTATGCTCTACAAATGATTTACAACATAATAAATAAACTCAGAGGTATGATAACTAACTGATGAAAAAATAGGGCGCAATTTTATCAATATTAACAAACAAAAGCAAAGAGTGAATCATCTGTTCTGAAGCAGTGTTACATTATTCCAGCTGAACATTTCTGATGACCAATGATAAGGCGCAAATTGTAGTGTGAATCTCCTTGAATCATGACTAAAGCCAAAAATAGGCCATCGAATCCGATTTCTCTGCAGTTTGTATATATCTTCGTTTCAATTTGGTTTTTAACTGCCATGTTATCTTTGCCATTTGAACCAAAACCATTTTTTAATAAAAATTCCTTTGAACGAAGACTTTGCCTTTAATAAAATGTATGCATTTAAATGAGAAGGGCGAAAAAAATCTATGGTGGGACCGGAGCGATTCAAATTCGAAATTTACAAAGTGGTGGCAAATTTTTGTGATGTTTTGGCTCTGTACGCCGCGCGCACTCCCAGTGCGCCGCGCTTGGTGAGTGCGCCACGCCAGTGCATTTTTACACTGCGGAGGAACGCCCAGTGCGCCACGCCTCCTTTGTATGCGCCGCGCGCAAATGATAACACACAGTCACGACCTCTAAAATGCTAGTTTGCTCTTCAACTTCAAATTTCGACTTTGCCATGAGAATTTGTGAATGTAATTTGTGTCAAAGTATGAATGCAACTAATGGTTAAGACTCCATTGTGGCTTGGCATCAATCTGTCAAATTGCAAGAGAGAGTTTATCCGCTTCAAGAGTATCAACAATGTTTGAATACTTTGCTGCCCAAATTCAATCTTGCCTATCGAGTCCACAAGTGCTGCCAGCCAATATACATCTGAGTATAAATTTCCACTATTGTCGTTATAATTTAACAACTGAAAAATAAAATCAATTGCTTCCGGTGGAATTTTCCCATTTTCACCACGTTAACTACCAGGAACCAAAAATAGAAGACACGCTCAGGCCTAGTAATTTCAGTCATCATTTGCTTCTCTAACTCTGCTATGCTTAGTCTCAATTTATGATAATCTGAGAGAGAAATCTCCTTAGATGCACCAAGCATGGCCGTTTCTTGCTCCAATTTTTCAATGAGTTTTTCAAACTTCTGGTAGTGCCTTATCATGTTGAAACTGAAGGAAAGAATTCTTGATGCAATATTCAGAATCAAATTGTCCCTTGGCGCGATACAAACTCTGATTTCTGGTTTCCTTTGACTCTTTGTGCTGATGATGTTCTTTCTGTTTGTGCTTTTGCAGGGATAGGAGCTGCTAAAGCTGCTGCCATTAAAGATCTGTACAACTTGAAACACTTTGAAAAATTACATATTTATTACAAAAACACATTTGATGATTTCTTCTTCAAAACAGGGTTTTGAAGAAGAATCAATCTCGCATTATTGACGATGACAATCCTAAAATGAAAAATTATTGAACCTTCCTCTGGCCTGCAGGTATTATTGAACGTTCTGAAGACAAACCCTAGACCTAGAAAGTGAAATGACTCTTTTCTGGACCACAGTAACATCAATGACTGCAAATGACGAGAAATGAACTTTGGTGAATTTGACTCTGATAGAGGGCTGACAAGACCGAGTCTAACATTGGATCCAATGGGGATGGCAGCTGCAGTTCCTTGGAGATGCCAAGAACAGCAGATCTTTGGGAGAGCAGACAGTGCCTCCATCCATTGGGCGATGGAATCATTATTGCGAAGAAACGACAAAAGACTGATGACTTAATTTATTTGACTGGAACTTGATTAAAACTTGACTCAAACCGACTCGATGGAAAACTGAAATGACTTGAAAAACTTGACTCTAACAAACTCACTCAAGACCTGAACTTAAAACTTAAAGCTTGCTGGTAGTACATAACCGCCTATGTTTCTTACAAGACAATATACCATCAAACTATATCATAATGCCAATGTAACCAATCAGGCAGATGCCTTCTTGATTGATTCTCCCGATCAGATCTCATGGTCAACAATACAAACTGATAACTGGGCATCCAAAAACATAGTTGACCATGATCTCCTTTATCACTGAACACTGCAATAAACACTTTCACAGCTGACTGCAACAGATTGGCCATTGGATCTTGAAAAACATGAAGATTTTCTCCCTGCTGAAGAAACAAGGTATCCTTTGCTTCAATTTCTGATCTTCCTTCATCATGTACTTCAACAAAAATATGTTCCTGGGCTTCAAAAAATTCTGAACAAGTGGATGAACAGATCTCCTCTTGGAAAAACATTTCAACACATGAAACATATGAAGAAGAATATGAAAGGCAGTCTTGAATGTTCTGATTTTCTACAGTCTGAATGTATTGTAGGTCATCTTCATATGATATGACAGCCAGATTCTCATTACAGTCATCAATCATAAGAAAATAAACTTCAGTTGATTCTTGATGCTCAAACATGACATTTCTATCATTTACCAATGATTCATCCAAGGAAAATTTTTCACTTACCCGAACAAAGATCTCATTTTGTTGTTCATGAACTGCCAGGATTACCTCTTTATGAAGGCTTTGTTCTGATGACATAAAAACATTTGGATTCATAACTCTGTCTTCCTAATTCCAATTGATTTCAACAGTAGAATTATCTTTCATGGGATTCAGCACAAGGTATTCTTGGTCATCACAATCTAAATCTGAATCTGAAGTAGCTAACTTGACTGCATCACTTTCTGCAATTGAAGCTTGACTTCCCTGCACGCTGTCTTCTTCTGTGGGTAGATATGAAACAAGCTCTTCTCTTTCATCATCTTCAACCATATGGCAAACTTAAACCTGCTGATCTTCATAAGTGTCTTCTAAGTTTTCTGTGTGCTGCTGAAATGGGTTTTCATACAATGCTCCCATGATTTCTTTGTCCATAAATTCATTATTTCCATAACCATTCTCAAGATCTTCAATGAAATTGTGAACATGGCTACAACAGTTCTGAACTAAATTCAAAGATGGATATGATTCTTTATATCTTTCAAAGAATATCATATGAAAATCCTTTAAACAGTAAATAGATGCAGATGGCAAACTTTCATACCAGGATCGGGCTTCATCTTCCAGAGTAGCCATAAACATTTTCATCAAACAGTCTTCAAGAAAATTGATCTTAAATTTATGCACATGAATGTGAAATTTCACCAGATGAAGAGCAGCGTCATTACCTTTCACATTTCTGAACATAGGCAAATTCTGAAGCCAATCCACCTTGGGCATCTTATTCGGAAAACCTGGGATGTGATCTCAGCTCATGGGAGCATATCTTCTTGCAATCCGGTCCATCTTGACAATTTTGAAGCTACTGATCTGCCTGCAATGAAGTCACCATGAAGGATTGATTGTCTGGATTGTTCAGTGAATGAAGTCGCCAGGTGAATGATTTCAGCCTTGCGGTGTCTGATCGTTGTTCACCATCAACGATCAGATCTGAATTTTGTCATCCTTTACCGGGGAGGAAATCTCCCCAGTATGGTCGCCACTATGTTAGCGCTTGAATCTACCTTAGGATGAAATAAGGTAAAACTCAAGGCAACATCAAACCAAGCTCAGCCTCGTAGCTAGGCCTGGCTTATGGCTGTGGAGAGTGGCCTTCTCCGGTCAACCTGAAATGAGCACAGTTTAGACAGACTCAAAATTGATATTGATTTTAGGCTAGTAAAGAAATAGGAAGGAGGTATTTTGATAAATGACTGGGTTTTCTGGGCAGTATGGGGACAAAGGACAGCATGAAGCAGAGAAATTAAATCAAAGACACAGATTGTTTCATGAGGCGAGATAAGCATGAAGTTTTAACAATCAAATTGGAATTATATGGAGTGAAAGACAGCTGAGAGGCCGAAAAGGGCATATAAAATGAATCCTTCTTAGACAGAAGAAGATACACAGAAAATGAATGCTTTCCCAAGGCAGAGCAATTAATATGAATTCTACCTTTCTCACTTAAAAGAATTCATCTAGAAATGATTATGAAATGAACAGTAAACATAACGAGGAACATATGAAACCGAGAAGAAAAAAATGTTAAATTCATACCACAGGAGTCTCATGAACTAGAGCTGTATCTTTTCATTAAAATCTCTGTCAAAACTGTACAATGAAGCTCTCTGTTATTCCTCTACACTTTTCCCAGAACTTTGCTCTACAAATGATTTACAACATAATAAATAAACTTAGAGGTGTGATAACTAACTGATGAAAAAATAGGGTGCAGTTTTATCAATATTAACAAACAAAAGAAAAGAGCGAATCATCTGTTCTGAAGCAGCGTTACATTATTCCAGCTGAACATTTTTTATGACCAATGATAAGGCGAAAATTGTAGCGTGAATCTCCTTGAATCATGACTAAAGCCAAAAATAGGCCATCGAATCCGATTTCTCTGCAGTTTGTATATATCTTCGTTTCAATTTGGTCTTTAACTGCCACGTTATCTTTGCCATTTGAACCAAAACCATTTTTTAATAAAAATGCCTTTGAACGAAGACTTTGCCTTTAATAAAATGTATGCATTTAAATGAGAAAGGCGAAAAAAATCTATGGTGGGACCGGAGCGATTCAAATTCGAAATTTACAAAGTGATGGAAAAGTTTTGTGATGTTCCGGCTCTGTGCACCGCGCGCACTACCAGTGCGTCGCGCCTGGTGAGTGCGTCGTGCCAGTGCATTTTTACACTGCAGAGGAATGCCCAGTGTGCCGCGCCTCCTTTGTATGCGCCGCGCGCAAATGATAACACACAGTCACGGCCTCTAAAATGCCAGTTTTCTCTTCAACTTCAAATTTTGACTTTTCCATGAGAATTTGTGAATGTAATTTGTGTCAAAGTACGAATGAAACTGATGGTTAAGACTCCATTGTGGCTTGGCATAAATCTGTCAAATTGCAAGAGAGAGTTTATCCGCTTCAAGAGTATCAACAATGTTTGAATACTTTGCTGCCCAAATTCAATCTTGCCTATCGAGTCCACAAGTGCTGCCAGCCAATATACATCTGAGTATGAATTTCCACTATTGTCGTTATACTTTAACAACTGCAAAATCAATTTCTTCTGGTGGAATTTTCCCATTTTCACCACATTAACTACCAGGAACCAAAAATAGAAGACACGCTCAGGCCTAGTAATTTCAGTCATCATTTGCTTCTCTAACTTTGCTATGCTTAGTCTCAGTTTATGATAATCTGAGAGAGAAATATCCTTAGATGCACCAAGCATGGCTGTTTCTTACTCCAATTTTGCAATGAGTTTTTCAAACTTCTGGTAGTGCCTTATCATGTTGAAACTGAAGGAAAGAATTCTTGATGCAAAATTCAGAATCAAATTGTCCCTTGGCGCGATACAAACTCTGATTTCTGGTTTCCTTTGACTCTTTGTGCTGATGATGTTCTTTCTGTTTGTGCTTTTGCAGGGATAGGAGCTGCTAAAGCTTCTGCCATTAAAGAGCTGTACAACTTGAAACACTTTGACAAATTACATATTTATTACAAAAACACATTTTATGATTTCTTCTTCAAAACAGGGTTTTGAAGAAGAATCAATCTCGCATTATTGACGATGACAATCCTAAAATGAAAAATTATTGAACCTTCCTCTGGCCTGCAGGTATTATTGAACGTTCTGAAGACAAACCCTAGACCTAGAAAGTGAAATGACTCTTTTCTGGACCACAGTAACATCAATGACTGCAAATGACGAGAAATGAACTTTGGTGAATTTGACTCTGACAGAGGGTTGACAAGACCGATTCTAATAGATGGTTGGACAATATGATCTCCCATCATATGGAAATTCTCAACAGCATTTCTAAGAGCATTGGAAAAATTCACATCATGCACCATTTCCTCTTTCGATGAAGTGCATCGTAGTCAAGCACCCTTAGTCCCTCACCTCCTCCTATTCCTTATACAATCTACAATTGAAACTCGTGGCATGGCTGCAACAACATGCATATTGTTAAAATTTAATTGTGTCAATGGAAGTTGTTTCATCAATAGAAACTCAATCTTAGTTGAATAAGAAATTTAAATATGAAAATTTAAAGTTGATTAAGAAATTTGAATACTTGCAACCTACATATATTTGAATAAGAAATTTATATGTTTTCAATTTGCATATATCAATGAATCTTATTTGAATATTTGATTAATGGTTTGGTCTGTGGAAACCTGTATATCTCAGTGAATGTTATTTGAATATCTGATTAATGGTTTGGTCTGTGGCAACGATTCTTTTGAGATTTAACAGAGGCCTCCCTCCCCTATGTTATCTTCGTTTTACATTAATTTCTTGTTTCTGAACTTAGACTTGAAATGAATTTGAACCTTGAAGACCTATAGGTGGACCTTTAATAACAAGTGGATTTTCTAGTTTTATGATGTGAAATAAATATGCACCTATTAAAGAGTTGATTTTAAAACTCAAATGTATCGACTTGAATCTCAATCCACAAATATTAGAACTTTATTTGACATAAATATCAGGCCTATGTGTTTTTTTTTTTATTCTCTGGTATTTTTGTCTATGTTGTTTTTGTTGGGAATGATTCAATTTTTGTCTACAATTTAACACACAATAGCTTCATATTGTAAATTAATGGAAGATTAAAAAAAAATAAATAAAGAAAGAAAATAAGTGGAGTTTATTCTATACATTAATGGGAGATTAAAAAAGGTAGAAAGAAAAAAATGAAGTGTTCAAATTTGATTACACTGTTCACATTGTCTCTGATGGTATGTCTTCAGATGCGGATGAGTAGAATGAAAGTTTATGAAGAAATTCAGTAAGGGTTGAGGTTTTCTTATAATTTTTGGTTGTTGAATTTGATTGGTAGGGAGGATTGACATGGATTTCTATTTTTTAATTTCAAAGGTGTGTTGTGGATTGATTTCGATGTGATCCAATAACTGATACTTATGGTTGATCCTTGTGCTTTCCTGTGTTTAATTATTGAATCTTGTGTTTAATTCTTGAATTAAATGGGTTGGTGTCATTTATTGCCTTGAGCAGGTTGCATTGATGAACATATATGTTGTTATGGTTGGCACATACATTCCCTATACTTGTGCAGGTATTAATGAAACTTGGTCATATCCGCTCCAATGTATATCTATTGGGGTTGGTCTAATGTGATATGTGTATTGTTGTATAGTATGAGACAGAATGTATGCAAGTTTATTTTGTCTTTTTTTCTAAATCAGACCTAGAGGTACTTGGGACATGATGCCTTATCAAATTGTGATACTAAAGGCTAGTGTTTGAGAGTTGTAAGACCAATAAATATATGGAACCATTTTGGACATAATTTAATAACTCATATAACTTAATATTATATATATATATGTTTAAATTATGAATTTTTTTTGGTCATGTTTTGATGGGTGTGCGGGACTAGTACTATAACAACTATTGGTCCCTACACAAAAATAGAATCCTCTCCACTATGGAGAAATATAGTCATAATCATGATTTAAGACAAACATCTAATCTAAGAACAATATTACCTTACTTGAACCTATTGTAGCCACTACAACACCCTCCAAAAATTCACCCTCTAAAATTTTTTGAGCCCCTGAACATTGAGGAGTGAAGCCAAAACTTGAAGTTCAAATCTTTTCAAAAGCCTTAAGTCACTAAGTCGCAAAATAGGTCATTTTCTCTAATCAATGACCTAGAGACCTTGTGACCTATCAGGTCGCCAAGTTGCTGAGTCGCGAATCACTTTCATTTTTAAACAATTGTGACCTAGCGATCCTGTGACCCCGCGAACCCTAGGTCGCAAGGTCGCACATCTCATCAACACGATTTTTTCGTGACCCATCGACCTCATTTATTTCTTGCACACACGACCCCTTTTTAAATAGAAGGGTCGCATAGGTCGCATTTCACCCATGCGACGGATAGAAAAAAATGCTTCTGACCGACTAACTAGAGCGCAATTTTTCCAGGTAAGTTGCCTAATCCTCCTAATGTTTCCTTTTTTTCTATCTGTTGCCCCCATCCCTCTTATATTACCCGTTTTAAGCCACCAAATATCCTCCATTCAGACCCTCTTTGAACTTGCATTCTTCTCTGAGCCTCCAAACCCTGTCATTCTTATGCAAACTTATAGATGGAGCCAACCAGCCTCCCCTCTGTCAGTATCTTCCTCTAATGACCAGTTCTTCTTAAATTTATGGCTTTTCCTCACTGTTTCCTTTTATTATTTTAAATTAAAATTGAGTAAAAGATCACGTCACCGCTCAAAATCATGCGCCCAGCCCTAGTGCGACCTGTTGGAACACCTAATCCTACATGGGTAGGTGTGGAATGCGAAAAGTCACAATGGAGTCCAAGTGACCTTGGAATATGAAACCAAGAGTCACACCATTGTACTATAAATGTACATCTTTGTATAATGGAAAATAAGTGAGCTACACGCTTATCCTTCATTGTGTTGAGTCTCTTGTGTGTGTGCATTCTTCTCCTCATACACCATGTGTGTGCTTCAACATGGTGTTTAACATGGTATCAGAGCGGGCGATTTCTGGCCCTGCTCCACTTTGAGTGAGCCATTTGTGTTTATGGCCTATGCATATCTGCAAAAATTGTTGGTTTTTTTGCAGCACTCAAGTGTTTGTAGCAGTCTTTTTGCCACATTCAGAAAGTGGTTTTGGAGAAGAAGCAGCATTCAGAAGAAGAAGCAGCATTCAAAAGAAAGAGCAGCATTCAGAATTTGAAGAAGAAGAAGCATTCAAAAATTGATTTTGAAGAAGGCAGCACTATCCATCTGAAGGTTTTCATTCTAATTTATCTCTGCATTTTCTGTCTTTAATTCTGCTTTGGAAGAGCTGCTGGAAAACTATTTAAAATGGGTTTCTGAAGAAGAAGTTTTTTTGGTTTTTACTGCAAAAGAATTCTGAGTTCTGCTGGATTTTTTACTGCTGAGAAAATTAATTTTTCCACTGAGTCTACAAGATTCTGCTATACATTTGAAGAAAAAAAATTCTGCTGTGTATTTAGAAGAAAAGTTCTGCTGTTGTTTTTAAAGTCTGGTGCTTCGAATTTCTCTACTCTGCTGTTTTAAATTTAAAAAAAAATAAAAAATAAAATAAAAATAAAAATAAAAAATCCCTGCAATTTCAGACCTTTCGGCCCTTCTTGCCCTACGGCTCTGCACACTCCACTTATCTCATATTCCTACGCTGCTCACTCTACACTTGAGCATCCTTTCACTGTTGGCCTCACAACGCTCCGCCCTCAATATAACGCTCAACCCAAAACATTAAACCTCTCCCCCATCGACCTCGGCCTACCCTGCCCTTTACGCACCTGCAGACCCTCCCACCGCTCTTCCTACAGGGTTCACGGCTCCCTCCCTCTACGAATTACGCTCGGCCTTCTCTCAATTCTGACGCCTATTCACACTCAACTCAACGCATCCTTACCTGCGTTTTTCAACACCGCTCACTGTAAATCGACCTGTAAACGCCTTCACGTGCTCCCTCCGCCCTACAGTCCTACTCCCGCCCCTCATTACAGCCCTTGCAATTTTAAAAATCGTTTTCTCTCCCTTTTCAATAGACAATACCGCTCGGTCTTTCATATGCACTTCGCCTCTCATTCCATTCGACCCCCCTCCAATTTTTTTAAAAACGCTGGCCTTTAATTCCCTCCACCCTCCCTTTAATTAATCTCATATATAATACGCTCCATTCTTAACACACTCCCTTTTATAAATCTCCACCACTTAAATTCGTTTTAAAATTTTTTTTTAATACTCCCACCTCCATTTTATAATACGACTTCTCCCATCCCATTTTAAATTCCCCATTTCCTAATTATAATACCCCCCTCCCCTTTCATAAATTTCTCTCCCCTCCCATTTGATATAATAAATTCCCTTCCATTTTTAATTCCCATTTTTTTAATTAAAAAAAAAAAAACCAGCAGAGAGAGGAGAGAGAAAGAGTGAATATGAACAGCAGAAAAAGAGAAAATGGCATATGAGGAGCAGATAGACTGAATATAAAGAGACAATTGCAGTTTTCCATTTTATGATTTGTGGCATTGAAGAGTGATTTTTTTGAAGAATTTGACATTTGAAGACAAGTTTGCCATCATTTGAACATCTATTTGAAGAAAATTTCAGCTGCCTTAAAGACTTCTTGCACGTGTTTTCAGCTACAGATTTACACATATTTTGCAGAGATTTTGTATTGAACTCACATTGTGAGTGAATTTGCCTCTTCATTCATAGTTGGAATCAGTGAATTTGTGTTGAAAAATTGTTGATTGCCTTCCATCATTTGAGGAGCACACTTTGTACTTTGATAATTTTTTGAGTCATTTGTATTTCTTGTTGCATCACATTGTAAACGGGTGCATTTTCGGTTGTAGCCGACACCCTTTTCATTTGTTTTGAGCCTAAGTTGTTGAAAATGGCCAAAATCAATGAGGCATTAGTGTTGTTGAATGACCTCATTCATTCAAATGTTGATGACATGATAAAAATGAGCAAGGATTCTCTTTGTAACATTCAAAGTTGTTTGCAAGATGCACATGAGAAGATTGAGTTTTTGCAGTTGGAATCTCAACTCCAACAAGACGAACTTCAGCAGAAGAGTCACCATTCTGAACCTGTTTCTGTTCAGAAGATTGTGAAGGACTCTCACCAGAAGAAAGAAGATAAAGTTTCAGTTGATTCACATTCAGTTCCTTGTACTAGAGCAGATGTACATGCAGATGCAGCAGTTCAACCTGCACTTCTCAAGCCCATCATCAGACCTTGGGAAGAGCTTGTCCACAACAAGCACCGAATTGGTCTTGGATATGACAAGGATGTGTCCTTTCATATTCCAGACTACACCAAGCCCATCATATTTCAGAGTGCCGGATTCCTATATGACAGTTCACCTGCAGCTGTTCCAGATCCTGCTCCACTTCCACAACAGATTGAGAAATGCCAACACTGTGATCGAGTTGGCCATATGAAAGATCACTGTTTTGATCTTCATCCATGCAAGCACTGTGGTCGGCACACTCATTCTTCATACAGATGCTTCAGACACAAGCCTCCTGCAAGAACAAAGATTCACCTTGGATGGATCGCTTCTTGGCAATGGGCATCAGCAGCCAAGAAGATGTTTACGACACATGTTAGAACTTGTTCACGGATATTGAACAAACTTGCAGTTGAGTTTTCGCCATCATCTCACCTTGTCCCTGACAGGGGGAAAATGGTGGTCATGTACAAGCTTCGACGACAGATCAAGCGAGCCTGAGCCACAATCTCTCATTCCATGTTCAGAGTTGTAGCCAGCAGTTCAAGCGAGCCTGAGCAACAATTCGTCATTCCGGATTCAGAGATGTAGCCAGAGACACGGATGCCCATGAGCATACCTTCGGTTGGTGGATAACCTAAAACCATCATCTTTGGTTGATGGACAACCTAAAACCATCACATATGAGGAACACTTCCTCTAGCAGAAGCCTTCAGCTTAGCAGCCTTTAGCTTCTTGCCAGCATTGGTTGAGTTCCAGGAAATGCTACAAGCATTCCAGAGTTGTTGGTAACCCTAAAACCATCACAGGTAGTAGACCTCCCTTCTTTTAGGTCGAAGGTCTCCCTTTTTTATGAGGGACAATTCCTCTAGCAGAAGCCTTCAGCTTCTTGCCAGTTTTGGAAGAGTTCCGGGAACCGCAACATGTATTGCGTTCCAGTGTTTGTGGTCATCCTAAAACCACCTCTTTTTTCCAACATTTCAGAGAGTTGATTCAGCCCAAGTGCTGCCATGTATACTTTGCAGATTTGTATTACAACTCTTTTCTTGGACTCACACATACCCCTTCGGATTAAGGGGGATGTTGGAACACCTAATCCTACATGGGTAGGTGTGGAATGCGAAAAGTCACAATGGAGTCCAAGTGACCTTGGAATATGAAACCAAGAGTCACACCATTGTACTATAAATGTACATCTTTGTATAATGGAAAATAAGTGAGCTACACGCTTATCCTTCATTGTGTGTTTGAGTCTCTTGTGTGTGTGTTCATCTTTCTCATACACCATGTGTGTGCTTCAACATGGTGTTTAACACGACCTCCGACCCTACGACCTCGCGACCCAACAACCTCGGTTCTTGGTCGCTAAGTCGCCAAGTCGCATATTGCTCAAAAGCTGAAGTATTGCGACCTTGCGACTCAACGACCCCATGACCTGGTCGTAAGTTTCCAAGTCACAAGGTTGCATCCTCATGAATTTTTGAACCAATGCAACTTAGCAACCTCGCAATCTAGTCGCAAGTCGCCAAGTCGCAGGGTTGCTCTCCTTTAAAGTTTTAAACCAGTGCGACTCAGCGACCCAAGGAATGGGTCCCTAAGTCGCAGATTCACCCCTTCCTTGACCTTAGTTGGGTAGATTTAAAAGCATTATTAAGCATTCATTAATATGGCATCTGTCTTATCCTGGGACTATTTTATGAACATGCTAGGGAACCTCGAAGCAAAGCTAGAGTGCGTCTCTAGCTCTTCAGCCTCAAGTGACATGGGGCCTCCGACAGTTTGTAGGAAAAACGAGAGCCCAGAGATAGAGATCACAGAAAGTGAAATACCTATGTCTCCTCCCCCTATCTATGGGGACACCGCATGTATATTTAGCAAAGGAGAAAGCATGAGTTGGTATCAAGTATACCAAGAGTTCACACAACCTGAGTTTCCTGAGGACCTCCCAGACCGACAGGTATATGTCAAGTTAAGAGGTCAAAGGTTCACTACGCAGGGGCCCACCCATATATATTCTCGTGCATCAAAATTATTGAATTTATCATACAAAATATCGAACCCAAGATGTGGGTGATTCGGGATCACGAGGGGAAAGCTTTTGAAAATTTAAAAGGCCAGGATGCGAAGTTCTATTACACACTTCCAAATCGAGAGCAGACATTCACAGAGGCATGGGCCACTACCCATGCAGTTCCCATAGCAAACACCCTGAGAGGATGGTGGGAAGAATCAAAGAAGTTCAAAGTCAAGAAGGACCAGGAGTATCAAGTAGCAGGCCTCAGGAAGGTTTATAAGTTCGTAGCAGCTATGCTTTGAAGAATATATGTTCGTCCCCATGCCACCACTTTCAACGGTTCTTGGGTATCCCTTATGTACTTTTTTACTATACATGGCACTCGTTTCAATTGGTCCAGCTTACTGATAGCAGCCCTCAAAACGAAAATATCTGCAACACTAGCACCTGAGGAGAGATACTCGTCCAAATTTTACATGGCCTCCTATCTATTGGATGCAGTTTGTGCTAGGTGCCACTTTGAGGGATGGGTTCAAAACTGGGATCAGGAGTGTGCACGCCCAATCCACAAGGAGTTGTAGGTATTTTGGGACTCCAAATATAAGGAGGATATAGAGCCAATCGCGCACAGTTTCATCCATGCACTCTACGGGAAATTGTTCAGTCAAGATACCCCATGCATGTCCTGGCGAGCCATGGAAACGATAATCAAGGTGGCACATTGGTTTCCATTTGCAGAAGGCACCTTCATCCGAGTCTTCAGTTCATTCAAGACTCCTCATGCTCTGCCTCGATTTGTCACTGACAGGATGCTACTGCAGGAAACATGTTATCAGATGACTTCCAGTTTCTCAAAGGTCCTTACTAAAGGTAAGAAGAAGCCATGGCCCACACTGCCGCTCACCATCGGTGCTTATACAGTCAAGAATTTCAGAGAAGTGGAGGCAGAAGATGAGGAAATCAGAGGATTCTTCCTGGCGCCTTTGGATCACTGGACATATGATCCTGAGAGGATAGTCCCTGCCCATTGCAAACGGGCCAAGTTTAAATGGAGCTACCAACATACTGAATGCATAACTGAAGATGGGGTAAGAAACTCGTACAATAAGGATAGGGAACTCGCCTCGGAGGCATTGACTGATCAGGAGGACCAAGATGATCAAACTCTGAAGAGAGAATCCACAAATTAGGAGGAGCCTCATCTTCTCAGGCCAAGAAGCCCCGAACTAACACAGGCTATAGCTCTTCCGCCCAAAAGAAAGAAAAGGAAGCAAAATCTCAACAAGAATCTAAAAATAAAGAAAAAGAGGACGAGGATAAACGTAAAAAATACCTAAAGGAAAAACAGAGGAAGAAACAGGTGGAAGACGCCTGCAAAAGAAAGGAAGAGGAGGAGGTGAAAGCAGAAGCTGAGCTCAGCTCAATATAGAGTTAGACCAAGTGGAAGTTGAATGTAAAAGGAAGGAAGAAGAGGAAACAAAAGCAGAGGATGAGCGTCAAATCAAATTGGAACTAGATAATTCAGAAACTGAGCATAGACAAAAGGAAGAACATGATAAGGCAGAGGCGGAGCGGCTATTGGAAGAAGAAGCAGAACAAAAGGGAAAAGAGGAAGAGGATCGAAGATCGAAATATAATTCTTCCAAAGACACCGAGACACCTCCTCCAGTAACAAGGCAAATAGAGCTGCCAGCCATCGAAGTTCCTGAAATCAACACACGTTTTGTGCTCTCAGAACCGGGTACCTCCGAAGGACAGGAGGAGGAAGTGTTCAATCTGACGAGACTCACTTACGACCAGTTCACATTCAAAATCAGGCAGGAAAAGAGGAGATGCCTAGCACGGAACCCTGCCGCACCATTCATAGCCACAACAGAAAAGGATATAGTCCTGGATACTAGAACCAACCCAGTAATGAAGCATAGGTTGTTCTTGCCAGGCAAAATTGTTTCTTCTATGGTTTGAGCAACTTTTACAAACACAACCTTAATGATATGTTGCTAACAACATCTGCTTCAGTTGTGTGTTTCCTTTTTTCTTGCTATTTGTAGTATTTTATGCTCAATGACAATCATCGATATTTTTTCTTTTATCATCCGATAGCCGTATACCTATGACTTTGTAGGGCTCATTTGTGTCCAAGAGAAGGATTATTCAGTAGTAGCCGGGCCTACACCCCGGACGAGATCCCTATCACAAACAGTTTAGAGTGTAATCAAGACTTTTACCAGGGAGATCCCCTTACTGTTGGCCGGAAAAATTTTCCCGTCAACAGTTTTGGCACTAGAAGGAGGGTTGATGGCAGCCTCCCAATACACAAGTAACATCCCGTTACAAACTCTCCAAGGGGATACCATACATGAAAATACCGGTCCTCCCCCTTTGGAAAACTCCCAGGAGGAGGAGCCCCATTTCTACGAGGTTAATTTAGCCCAACTAAGAGCCCTGCGCCCTATCGCACACGACCTTTTCAGGTGTTTACAGCGAGCCCCGGTCACTAGTTCCTTGGAAAATTCTAGAACTACTGCAGCTAATCATATGCACCAAGGAACCCTTGTCAACTCCCTTCCTTAGCTTGTGGGTCTTATGATCAAAGATTATGTAGATGTAGTTGAGTGAAATTTTGAAGCCCCCCCAGATAGCCTTAGGGAGGGGGAAGAAGATGGCCCCGAAATCACTGAACCTCAACCCAACACCGACCCCCAACCCGACCAGACCTTGCATGATAACATGCAAGACAACGGCCCACACGGGGGAGAAGCCAGGAGAGGCCGAGGTAACAAAGGCAGGGGAGACAGGGACCATGGGCGAGGCTGAAATGATGACCACCACCCCCACCAAAACCAAAACAGGTTTCCTTTTCTTTACAACTGGAGAAAAATTAGAAATACAGGAAACCATGGAGAAAACCAAGACTTGCAATCCCACCATGAGGGCGAAGCCTTTGGGTCTGGCACAGGTAGCAAATCCAAAAGTGAGAGGGGACGTGTATACAGACCACGCCACCAACGGGCCAAACATGTACAAACTTTGGCTTGGATGGCTTAGTCCCCCTTAGGTATCTTAGGTCCCCTCCATGACATGCCCCGACACCTTGAAAAACATCTCCCTAAGTTCGACCCCGAGAAAGGTACTTTGGCTGAAGAACACATCAACAACTTATACCTCTCTTTACAGATGATGAGAGTGCAGTATGATGACGTAGCATATCGCCTTTTTCCTCATACTCTGGAAAATAAAGCTACAACATGGTATCGGTCGCTTCCCGTTGCTTCTATTCCTTCATGGGAACACTTCCGTTGTACCTTCCTGCAAAAATTCTTAGAAGATAAAACCCCCTTGATACTCCTCACAGAGCTCAGCACGCTGAAATTCTAGAAGAAGGAGAAGGTCAAGGATTTAAATAAACATTTTGCCACTATATTGAATAAATTCCCTCCAAAAATGGCCTTAGATGATTCCATTACCATTGACTACTACACTAGAGCCCTCCCACGGGATATTTCCGTGTTTGTTATATGCGAGGCCAGAGCTACCCTGGCAGCCAATTACACCACTGCCCTTGTTGTCGAAAAGGACATGCTGTCCATAGGTGCCATTGAACACGAAGGACGAGATGATAAAAAAATAACCATGAAGAGAGCCCAATCCTCAAGTCATAAATCTGGGGACAAAGATAAGGACCCCTTTGATTTCAAAAGTATTGCAAAATCCCTTAAATTGCTAACCAATGAAGTCTCTGATTTGAAGAGGAAGAACAACGATTTCGGCCCAACTGTTAAAGCGTAGAAACATTTATTCAGAAAAAATAATCCCTCCATGAACCGGCCCCTGTCAAGCTCAAGTGCAGGTCTCAACATGGAAGAGATCGGAAAAGATAAATTTTGTTCCTTTCATCAAGCCTCTCACTCGGAAAAAACTTGCCCCCAGTGGATTAATAGCATGATTGCTGAATCAACTTCTGGAAAACCAAACCCCTGGGGATATGGAGGAGGAGGCTATTTCAGACAATGAAGAAATTCCCCCCCCCCAGATGAAGATATGGGCTCCACTGTCCTTGCTTTCAAGGTCATCTGCGGAGAGTCTTCCCTTCCCACCTCCGGGACAAACCTAGTTGACGAACCTAAATCTAAACCCCCTCAAAACTATGGCTTGAGGAGCAAAGGTATGGTGCTTGAGAAATCCTTTGAGGAGAAAAGAAAAGCCTTCTTAAGGAAAATCTTGCCACAGAACGCAGAAAACCCAGACAAAGCTCTTGAAAATTTAGTCCAACTACTCCCCAAGAAGCCCCCAAGGCTAAATCTTCTTTAGTTTCCCCAAAGAACAGCACTGAGCCCACCTCACACACAGATTTTGGGTATAACATTATCGAGGATATGAAGAAGACTCGGGCCAATATTTCTCTCTATAAGCTTGCTTGCATTACTAACCAATGAGATCTCATTCTCAAAACCTTCTCCAATCTTCTGGTGACCAAAGCCAAAAGCATCACGTCTGCCCAAGCTGCTGCTAGTCCCCAATCCATCATGAATGCAGTGAACTCCAACTCCAGGAGCATCACGACACCTTTCCTCCTCTCCTTAGAGATCTTTAACTTCAATTTCCATAATTACCTCGTCGATTCTGGTGCATCCACGAATGTTATGCCCTTATCTGTGTGCAAGAAGTTAAACATCCATCCTGAGAAAACCGATGCAAGAATCATCCAGCTCGACAGATCTCAAGTCCCCGCAGTAGGAAAATTAAACAACGTCATCATTTGCCTATCCTTCGACTCCAGAGTGCATCAGTGTATTGACATAGTAATCGTGGATATCCCCTAGGCCTATGGCCTTCTGTTAAGCAAAGATTGGTCTAGTAAGCTCCAAGGGCACTTCTCCACTGATTCGTCCCACCTTTGGCTCTCGTACAAAGGCAAGAATAACTAGATACGGGTCGAGAGTAAACCATACATGAAACATACTGTGACCGACCTGGATGCCACTAATGAACCGATCAGTTTCACACAAGAAGAGCTTGGTATGTGTTTTTTAGTATCCAGATTCAGATGTTATCAAACCCCCCAATCCTTGGTCACTCAAGACGTCCAGTCGGAGCTGCTGCTGGCCGCTGAAAACCCCTCCACCTCAACAAAGGACCTATTAGGGACTACTACTCCAGGTAGTTCCTCAATGCCTTCAGACTCCCCTACTCAATCGAAAGATGAAACCTGGACCTTGTACTATGATGGTTCCAAAAACCAAGACAGGGCTGGTGCCGGCTGAATCTTGCTAGATCCCGAGAAGAATAAATTTCTAATTTCCTGCCAGTTAGAGTTCCAATGCAAGAACAATACAACCAAGTATGAAGCATTTCTACTCGGACTCAAAAAGGCCATAGAACTAAAGGTCATTTGTTTAAAAGTAATTGGTGATTTTGAGATTATCACTCGACAGGTACATAATACCATCCACTGCTTGTCTCCACATCTAAGAGGGTATTAACAAGAGGTATGGCATTTAATTTATGCTTTTGATGATTTTGGTATTAAATTTGTACTTAGAATGCATAATTCAGCAGCTGATACACTCGCTAATGCTACCGCTAGGTTCACCCCACTTAGGGATGGGTTTTCTATTAAAGTTATTTACAGGCCATCAGTACCAGACAACGTCACTAATCTACGCGTTTTCAATGATGAACAATAGGTACTGGATTTCCTGCTCAATACGGACGTATTCAAAGATGCAGTCATTGAAGAAGAGGATCATGATCAGGTTTTGCAGGAAGAACTACAGCAGAGGAAAGGAAATACCATACCCAAAGGAATTGTGTCACTTGAAAAGTTGTTCGACCTACATAATCAATTTGGGGGGCCTCCAAACACGAAAGTGCGAAGTTCAATGTTAGCACACAGAAAAATTAACCTCAGGACAAACAAAGATCCCAAGCTTGTCAACTTAGGTAAAGAGTGCACCCCCAAGGAGGAACAAGCATTTATCGAGCTATTCAAGAAGTACCGAGATATATTTTCCTGGACATATGATGAGCTTCGGACATATGATACACGGATCATCCAGTACGTCATACCCATAAAAGAAGGAGTGAAGCCTTTTCAACAGAAACTAAGAAAAGTACAACCCGCCCTAGAACCAATGATCCAAAAGGAACTAAAGAAGCTCTTGGATGCGCGAATAATTTTCAAAGTTAGACTTTTGACCTGGGTGTCAAACTTGGTCCTTGTACAAAATAAATCCGGCGAAATCTGTTTGTTCGTGGATTTCCGAAATTTAAACAAAGCCTCCGACAAGGAAAACTACTTGGTCCCTCCTATGGAGCAAATCCTTCAAACTGTATCGGGGTCGGAAATGTTCTGTCTATTGGACGGGTTTTCAGGGTATAATCAAGTACTGGTGGCTAATCCCGATAGGCTCAAAACCACATTCAGAACTAAATGGGGAACTTTTGCATTCAGACGCATGCCCTTTGGCCTGATTAATGCCGACGCCACCTTCCAAAGAGCTATGGACATCGCCTTTAGAGGACTCATCAGGAAAAGCATGGTAATATACCTTGATGATGTTACCATTTTCTCCAAGCACATATCTGACCACCTACACCACCTCAAGCAGATTTTTGAAAGGTGTCAAAAGTACAGGATCTCCCTGAACCCGAAGAAAATAATTTTCGCTGTTACTGAGGGAAACCTGTTAGGACACATAATAACTCGAGATGGCATAGTGGTGGACCCAAAACGTGCGAAAGTCATCACTTAGATACCACCTCCAAGTTGTAAAAAAGCTATGCAGTCCTTCCTCGACAAAATCGACTTCGTCCGAAAGTTTATATTAGATTTTTCCCAAATCGTGAAACCATTGCAAGGCATGATTAATAAGAACGCAAATTTTAAGTGGCATCCTCTTGAGAAAGAAGCATTCAACAACATCAAACAAGCCATCGCAGAAGCATCTGCCCTGCACAGTCCGGATTTCAACAAAGGATTTATCTTGTATACTTTTGCCTCAGACTTGTCTGTGGCAGCCATCCTCACTCAAAAAGATTACAACAACAATGAGCGACCTATATCATTTATGAGTACAGGGTTGCAAGGCACCGAGCTAAACTACCCAGATATTAAAAAACAAGCTTACACGGTATATAAAGCAGTTAAACACTTCAGGCCATACATATTGAAGAATCGCGTCACAGTCTTCATAACTCACCTGGCTGTGCACTCACTATTCGTACAACAAGAGCTGGGCGAGAGACAAGGCAACTGGATGACATGCCTCAAGGAGTATGACCTGGAGTTCAAGCTAGGACACACTGTAAAGGGCCAAGGATTGTGTCGCATGGCCGCAGAGGCATTGGACTCATGGGGCAACAAGGAAGAAAATTGGGAACACGAGATCGATATGTATCAAACTGATAGCACAGCCCCACAGGATACCTCATCTTGGTACGTAGATCTCCTGCAATATTTGAAACATGGCACCATGAGCCCTGGTTTAACTACCAAGCAGAAGCGTGCGTTGAGATTGAAAGTTGTATCCTACCAACTAGTGTAGGGTAAGTTGTTTTGCAAACATCACAGCGGTGTCTTGCTGCGCTGTTTGGAATGGGATGAGGCACAGAAAGTATTGGCAGAACTTCACGATGGCTCCGCAGGGGGGCACTATGCAGGAGACACCACTGCTCACAAGATCATGTGTGTCGGGATATATTGGTCCACTTTGTTTAAAGATGCACATACATATGTTCGAAAATTCCAGCAGTGCCAAAAGTTCACAAATAGAGATACACGGCCTTCGGCCCCGTTACATTTTTTCGTAGTGGAAGAATCATTTCAACAATGGGGGCTAGACGTGATTGGGGAAATCCTGCCACACTCTTCCAAGCAACACAGGTACATCCTCATCGCCATGGACTACTTCACAAGGTGGGTTGAAGCAGTACTGTTATGTCAAGTCAATGATCAAGAGGTAATAGCCTTCATCACCCAATGCATCATGATCAGGTTTGGCGTTCCCACCTCCCTTGTTTTTTATAATGCAACATATTTCTCATCATTGAAATTGTATGATTTTGCTCTAGAAAATGGTATTGTACTTAAACATTTTTCCAACTATTACCCTCAAGGAAACGAGTTAGCCAAGTCAACCAAAAAGAACCTAATCTGCATCATCAAAAATACTCTACTATCCCAACAACGAAATTGGCATAGGGCACTCCACAATGCCCTCTGGGTAGATCGAGTCACACCCAAACCTTCCCTAGTCACCTCCCCATTCTTTCTCGTATATGGAAAAGAAGCTATCCTTCCTCCCAACTTGTCTCTCCTGACCCTCCGATTATCTTAGGAGACTCATGGCACTCCTTGCCCTGCTTTACAAACCCGAATAGACACACTATTGAAACTTGAGGAGGAAAGGCAAAAAAATCGGGAAAAATTCGCCATCCACCAAGGTCGGATAAAAAAATGGTTTGACAAGAAGTCAGCTGGGAACAAGTTTTTTGAAGTAGGTGGCCTTGTCCTCAAATGGGATAAAGCTCATGAAGATAAAGGGAAACACTCCAAGCTCCAGGCATTATGGATAGGCCCTTTCCAAATCAGAGAGAAGGTCGGTTCCCACACTTACAGGTTACAAACTCTTGAAGGGAGGATTGAGGTCCTCCCTGTGAATGGACATGACCTTAAGCATTATTTCACCTGACAACCGCTAGGGGCCGTCACTTCACCCTGTACCATAGTTTGTATTATTTTTTTCATTCTTTACCCTTCTTGTTTTCAATAAATCGCTCGTTCCACACAAGCTCCCATTAACCATTTATTTTCTTTGACATCCAAATTTTTGAAAGGGGATACGGAAGTTACCCAAGTGGCATACTGAGTCGGGATCTATGATGATGTATTATCTCCTCCCAGAGTGTAAAAGAGGAAAGCATACCTTTGATGGGCACTCAATGGCGAGAACATGATTGAGGCCCTCGGGCCAAGACACGGCAACTTACCTAGTATGCTAGCCCAAGGGACTGCTATGCAAAAGGAAATGTTCGGTTAAATAAGTTACTAGATGGAAAAGGGAGGAGTCAGCCTCAGGTGATGAATGTAAATCTAGGAAAAACCCAAGTCCTCATGTAGACCAGGAGCAACCTCTCTTGCAAGTAAAATAAGTCGGGATCCCTCATCCGCCCAGGAAATAATTGCCAAATAAAATAAGTGCCCTGAGCACATGTTAATAAGTGCATTAAGCACATGAATAAAGGGTAAAAGATTGCGAAAGGCTTCCTGCACAGAGAGGCGGTATGATGACTCCATCGGGGTACTGACCAGGCTCGCTGGCAGTGGAGAAACGCTCATGATTCCTAGGTAGTGACTCCGCCGGGACCATCTGGTTCGCTGGTAGCGGAGCAACATAATGAGGACCAAATAAACTATACTGGGTCCAAAAAATCCCTTAGGTTACTCCGAACTCTTCCATCCGGTCTCCAAGAATGAAGACATGGTAAACTAGCAGCCAATGGTAGGCAGATAGGGAGAACAAATGAGCAAGGCTCGAAGACAGAAGAAGTGGGACCCACGGGGTGAAAGGAACAGTGCGCTATG
Source organism: Pinus albicaulis (assembly GCA_034641835.2). Lineage (NCBI taxonomy): Eukaryota > Viridiplantae > Streptophyta > Pinopsida > Pinales > Pinaceae > Pinus > Pinus albicaulis. The sequence continues at coordinate 785,119,368 of CM076580.1, forward strand.
ACCTCCCACCCCCCTCAAGATGAAACACTGACAGAGATTCTAGACCCTACCAGTGAATCGCCATTTGTTGTAGCCGCTACAACACCCTCCAAAAATTTCACCCTCTAAATTTTTTTGAGCCCTCGAACATCGAGGAGTGAAGCCAAAACCTGAAGTTCAAATATTTTCAAAAGCCTTAAGTCGCTAAGTCACAAAATAGGTCATTTTATCCAATAAGCGAGCTAGCGACCTTACGACCTATCAGTTCGCCAAGTCGTTGAGTCGCGAATCGCTTTCATTTTTAAACAATTGCGACCTAGCGACCCTGCGACCTTGCGACCACCAGGTCACAAGGTCGTAGGGTCGCGAGGTCACACATCTCATCATTAAAATTTTTTTGCGACCCAGTGACCTCATTTATTGCCTGCACGTTTGACCCCTTTATAAATAGAAGGGTCGCATAGGTTGCATTTCACCCACGCGACTAAGAGAAAAAACGCTTCTGACAAACCAACTTGAGCGTGATTTTTCCGGGTAAGTTTCCTAATCCTCCTGCTGTTTCCTTTTTTTCTATCTATTGCCCCCATCCCTCTTATCTTAGACCTTTTTAAGCCACCAACTATCCTCCATTCAGACCCTCTTTGAAACTGCATTCTTCTTTGAGGCTCCAAACCCTGTCATTCTTATGCAAACTTATAGATGGAGCCAACCAGCCTCCCTTGTGTCAGTATCTTCCTCTAATGACCAGTTATTCTTAAATTTATGGCTTTTCCTGCTTGTTTCCCTTTATTAATTTAAGTTAAAATTGAGTAAAAGACCACATCGCTGCTCAAAATCATGCGCCCAGCCCTAGTGTGACCTCCGACCCCGTGACCTTGCGACCCCGCGACCTAGCGACCTCAGTCCCTGGTCGCTAAGTCGCCAAGTCACATATTGCTCAAAAGCTGAATTATTATGACCTTGCGACTCAGTGACCCTGAGACTCGGTCGCAAGTTTCCAAGTCGCAAGGTCGCATCCTCATGAATTTTTGAACCAATGCGACTCAGCAACCTCGTGACCTAGTCGCAGGTCACCAAGTCGTAGGGTCGCTCTCCTCTAAAGTTTTAAACCAGTGCGACTCAACGACCCAAGGAATGGGTCGCTAAGTCGTATATTCACCCCTTCCTTGACCTTAGTTGGGCAGAGTTAAAAACATTATTAAGCAAAATAAAAGGAAGCAAAATCTCAACGAGAAGCTAAAAAGAAAGCAAAAGAGGATGAGGATAAATGTAAAAAACACCTAAAGGTAGAACAAAGGAAGAAATAGGCAGAAGACACCCGCAAAAGAAAGGAAGAGGAGGAGGTGAAAGCAAGAGCTGAGCGTCAGCTCAGGATAGAATTAGACCAGGTGAAAGCTGAACGTAAAAGGAAGGAAGAAGAGGAAAAAAAAGCAGAGGATGAGCATCAGCTCAAAATGGAACTAGATAATGCAAAAGATGAGCACAGACAAAAGGAAGAATAGGATAAGGTAGAGGCGGAGTGGCTATTGGAAGAAGAAGAAGAAAAAAAGAGAAAAGAGGAAGAGGATCGAAGATCGAAATACAATTCTTCCAAAGACATCGAGACACCTCCTCCAGTAACAAGGGTATAGACAGAGCTGCCGGCCATCAAAGTTCCTGAAATCAACACACGTTTTGCGCTCTCAGAACTGGGTACCTCTGAAGGACGGGAGGAGGAAGTGTTTAATCTGACTAGACTCATTTATGACCAGTTCACATTCAAAATCAGGCAAGAAAAGAGGAGATTCCTAGCACGGAACCCTGCCGCACCATTCACAGCCATAACAGAAAAGGATATATTCCTGGAGACTAGAACCAACCCAGTAATGATAGCATCAACCATCACTGCTTTCGCCACAGCAAAAGAAGAAAACGTGAGCGGAATGAGTGGGGAAATCCTCTCCTTACAAAATAGATTACAAGACTCCGAACAAAGGGAAGCCAGGTCGGAGCAAGAGAAGAGAGCACTAAGGGAAGAAGTCCAACAGCTCCAAGATAAGAACACCCTTATTAAAAAAGTACCATCCACTATCCAAAGAGAGTTGGTGACACTGGAAGCCACCATGAGGCAGGTATACAAGGAAATGTTCAACATAAAGCAAACAGTTGCACCTCTACTGAGATCTCAAGCAGAAACTAAGAAGAGGAACGAGCAACTGAAAGAAGCCTCCATCACCTTGGATAGAATGTTAGAATGGAAAAATAGATATCCACAGGCTCTAGAAACTTTACCTAATAAAGATTGGATTCGCACTCAGAACGACAAGGTCCAAATTTGCATGAAGGTGAAATCCAAGGAGAAGTTGTTCAAAGACCTAGAGAAGGTAATGACCAACCTATGAGCATTTGATCAGTAGTAATGACTTGATGGATAAGCTGCACCATATCCCTTCTATAGGTACACTGGAAGAAGAAAAGACATGGGAATAGGTAAATCAGGAAATTCAGGCATTCCTGCAATCTATTAGACAAGCCACCGCTACACCTGATCTTTCGGCATCACAGGAGAATTTGGTTAAGTTTGTCGTGACGCCAGTTTGGATTTACACCAAACTGGCTTCCTTATCCAACCAGGTCACAATCAAGAGAGAAACTCTAATCCCGAATGCCATAGAATGCCTACACAGGTTAAGGGAAGATACTCCTCTGATCTCCCCAGTTGCTGCAGATTATCTTGCATGGAAAAATTTCCTTAAAGAGAAAAAAGTAGATGTTCCCGACCTCGCAATCACGCACACGCTCCCATGATCAGATTGCAAGGCACAACCTACAAGAGGGGTCGCAGGTCGCATCTTCCACAGTCAGGTCGCAGGTCGCACTTTCCTTTCAGGTCGCAAAGCATACCAACGGGTGGGAAGGAGAAAAGTCAAGATACCCAAGGGTCAATTTTGTCTTATATATACTCCCTTCAGGGACTTGTAAAGGATCCTTTTTTTTTGGACTCCAAAGGAGAGAAGAGAGTTGTAAAGCATTGAAAAACCCCTTTTGAATGAATACAAGCATTTGTCTTAAATCCAATGTTGGATCTGATGAGAATCAATTTATTAATACTATGAGTATTTATTCCATATATGTCTGATATCTTATGATTAATTGATTTGCATTTTCTGTTATACTGTTCATGCATTTCAGCTCACTAAATGTGTTAATGATGGTATGTTGTTCACCTAAGAGATGTTTGTAATTTCATTATTGACATCTATCTTATTCATGAAAATGCCCAAGTAAGCATATGCTGTTCTTTCCAGGTATAAATGTTTCTTCTATGGTTCGAAACAATTTTTACAAACACGACCTTAATGATATGCTACTAACAACATCTCCTTCAGCTGCGTGTTTCCTTTTTTCTTGCTATTTGTAGTATTTTATGCTCATTGACAATCATCGATATTTTGTCTTGTATCATCCGATAGTTGCATACCTATGACTCTGTAGGGCTCATTTGTGTCCAAGAGAAGGAGTATTCAGTGGTAGTCGGACCCACACCCCGGACGAGATCCCTATCACAAATGGTTTAGAGTCTAATCGAGACTTTTTACTGGGGATATCCCCTTACTGTTGGCCGGACAAATTTTCCCGTCAACAAAACCATAGACCACATAGTGTGCCATTTCATTTATAATCCATTTTTTTATGAAGCTACATACCTATATAACAAATGTAATGATATGGGCGATGAGGCAGTGGAGCTCGTGGTAGAGATTGATCTTGAACTTCCATAACTTGTCACAAGATTTACATTTCAAAACATTCCTCCATAGATCGATTCCATAAGTTCAAATCCCTTATTCTTGCAGAAGGTTTTTGTTTCATGATGACCCTTGGGGCAAGGGGAGGAATTGCCTCCTTCTGAAAAGCACTTGCAGGTAATTTTATTTTGACAATATATTTTCATGTCCTAAAGGAAGGGACTTCTGGCTCGTCACAGGTACCAATTATGGGCAATAAATGGAAATAAGGTTTAAGAGGACATTTTATACCAAAGGCCACTACAAAACCTCGACTTATCATACCGTCAAAATTCTTGGAGGACCATGTAAAGTGGATGAGAGATCATGCTTTCATATGTAAGTTCATTGGAATTTGGCCAACTGGGAGGGATTTTGAACGATGTATTCATAAAAAATGGAAGCCAAAAGGGGAAGTAGACTTGAGGTTGGGTCCCAAGGGATTTTTCACATTAATCTTCTCCAACTTAGAGGACAAAGAAAATATCTTTGAATGTGGACCATATTTCTACAATAAGGCTCGGTTATACATTCTTCACCGGGAAGCTTGTTTCAACCGGGATAAAGAAGAATTTACTGCCGCCCCTATTTGGGTAAGGCTATATTCCCTCCCCATATATTTTTGGATCTGAAATTCTGGAAGGTGTAGGATAGGCACTTGGAATTTTTTCAAAGTTTCATAGGTGACTCAATGTGGAAGGAATATGTCCTTTGTGTGCCTATGTGCTTATATGAATATATCCCAACCATTACCGAAATCCATAGATTTGGATTACTAGGGTGAAATATGGACTCAAACACTTGATTATGAACACATTCCATTCCGATGTTGGTTTTATCACCAACATGGAAATATTATTAGGGAGTGTCCACAATGAAGAAAGGACCAATAAGCTGGTAATATTACGGGGAACGACAACTTTACCAAGGTCTCTACAAGAAGACACAATCAGAAGAACAAAAACCCTCCAAATGTTATGTTGGTGGAAGATAAGAACTCGTTCTCTGTCCTTGAATTCATGGAAGAAGATGAGAATAAGATAGATGAAATCAATATGATACATAACTCGGGAGATATTGCATAAGAAAAATAGGACCAAAAATGAAAATTGAAGGAATATGATCCCTTTTTTGGCTTACCGGGATTTGATGAAGTTCCTCAATTACTCGCTCAAGAATATAATGGTATTTCTAAAGAAGAATTAACTTTGGTGGGCTTGATTAATGATTGGGAAGAGCAATATCTCACAAAATTGAATAAAGAGCATCATGAACAGTATGGGAATGCTTATATTTCTTGAAAAACTAAAAGGACACAATCCCTCAGATATTCTCAACAATATACTTTGGGTCAAGTGCTATAGGAGAAGGGAAAGGATGTACTCCATAAATATATAACCAATGGGCTTAAAAAAAAGGAAAGAAGAATCATAAGGAGTCAGTGCAGCCTAATGAACAATGTTTAACCTAGTTCTGTTAGGTAACAACCTTGTTGGATGCTCTCCTCAAACCTTCCAATTTCTCTCTCTTATCACCCATTTTTTTTTTTTTCAAAACATTGTATGTCAACTTTTTTTTTTGATCATGGTCTTAAATAGGTCAGAAAGTCATTTTTAGTTTGGTTAAGGGTAGGTCATAGCTTTTATAGGTTTAATGTTCATCATCTGAATTCAAATAAGTCTTTAGAGGTCCATTCCATGGTCAAATATTCACATTTTTCATTTAAGGGTCATTCAATTAAGTTTCGGGCTAAATTTATGCAATTAACCCGGAATCCACCGTTTCATAACGCCTCTAGTTCAAAAAAGAGGAAATGTGCTACGAAAGCGCTTCTAATTTCGTAGTGCAAACTGTGAAAATTACACTGTGAGTGCTACAAAAGAGAGGTTTCTTAGCTGTCATGTCAAATAAGCCAAAATCTGTCAGATTCAGTTGGGGAATGATAGGATAGGGGCATGGTGAGTTAGTTAGTTACCAGATTTGATATACTTACCTATCCTACAGTCATCATAGTCATGATAGGATATCAATGAAGCATCATTTAGTCATGAGGTGACATCTCAAATTCGACTTTTTGCCTAATTGAGTCACCTTTGATTCATTTACCTTCACATAACTGTCTGAGCTCTGAAGCAGTTAAGATAAGTCTGTGGTTGTTCTATGCAAAGGAAACCTTCATCATTCTCAAGCGAGGCTATTCACTTAATCAAGCAAGGTTGTTTCATATCTTAATCAAGTGAGGCTGTTTTACAAATTCTAGAGAAGCTAACAGGTTTTTCCAAGAAGCATGGCAGATGAGAAGAAATTTCACAGAGGAGGACATTGTCTATGATATGAGCCTGAAAATATGAAGGTTTTAGTTGATGATCAAACAGTGATGGAGGCTTTCACCAAAGCAGGTTGTCTCTAGTTTTGTGAAAAATTACAGGGTGGTTACACTTAGGTGTCAAAAGAGTTTTCATTACGATTCAGTGGAACCACTACCAAAATTGGAATGTTAAATGTGCTAGTTAGACCTGAGATCATAGCTTCTACGACAGAGATACCAAGAGGGCAAGATTCTTGGTTTAAAGGTTTTAGGTTTGACATGGAACCATGCAAGGAATTTATGAAACTTGAATATTCAGATATGGACCTGAACAATGAAATACATAGAAGTTGTATCAAGGACAACTATGCAAAGCTTCTATTTCATATTCAAAGATACTTTACATGTGAAGGCAGGTACCATAAAGTTTAAACTTATCATTTCAAGCTGTTGTTGCATTTCACACGTATCATATCACTAGATTTTCCATTTTACTTGCATAGAAGTCTTGCCAAAATGGCTGACAAAGTCCAAGCCAAATCTGATGGTTGTGAAACATCTTTGTTTCACCATGGTTTGATAAAGTTATTGGTTTTGAATTAGTTTTAGAAAATAAATAGGGATTGGTATTCCTTTTTTTTTATGAATGGATTTGAAATGGAAACCCTAACCCCAACTAGGAACCCTAAAATTAAAGGGAATCCTTCACCACCAGTAGCAGAATCCAGTCAGCCAATGGTTACTAAACCAAAGAGGTTTATAAAGTTGAAACCAAGGAAACAGGTTGAAAATAGAAAAGAGAAGACACCAATACTTGTTGCAAAAACTCCTTCACCTGTAAAATAGAGGTTTAAAAGTGTCAAAGAGGCTAAACAAAAACAAGTGGCCAGCAAGCAGGAAATCCAGAGAGTGACAAGAAGCCAAACAATAGCATCAAAAGGAAAAAAAGTTGTTTCAGGTTCAGATGACAGCTCAACGATGAAAGGAAAATTAGATGACATCTTACATGCAATTGATATAGAAGAGTCACCTATTGTGCAAGCCGATTTTATTGGAACATATGAACATAGACAAAAAAAAATGAAATCAACAAAGAAACTGGAATTTGAAGGTGAGAATGCAGCCTTTGTCTTTCAAGCTAGGAATCCTTTGACTAGGCATACTGAAAAGCTCAAAGAAAATAGTAAGGAGGTCCAAGAAGCTACTAAAATAGTCAAAGTACCTAAAGAGGTGGTTGACCTCTCATCACCAGCAGTAGAGCATGCAGCTAGCAGAATAATGAAGGAAAAAGAAGAATTGACAGAGTATAAAATGATTGAGGAGAAATTGACATAAAAAAAACAAGAGATTGATAAGATGAAGAAAAGGGCCAGAAAGCACATCATTGAGAAAACATAATTTAAAAGAATGAAGGTTGTTTGGGAAGGTCAAACATTTTCTAGGTCTGAGATTCCAAGCAGCGTAGAGCAGTTTTTTGACATGGATAGTTCCAGCCATTAAAGTAGAAAAGTTTGTCAGAGTGATCAACACTCACTTGAGAGCCAGTAATAGAAGACGAAGAGGTAAAGTGGAATATTTGGAACTACAACTGAAACTGTCTCAAGATGAACTAAAAAACAAAGGTGCAAAATGACAAATTCAAAGCAAACTCAAATGGAAAATGAAGAATAAACTTTATGAAAGTTATGTTTTTAGTCCATATGGCTGATGGTTTTGATGAAGCCAGTGATTTTCTGAAGTTTGGCACCTTTTTGCTTCAAAATTTGAAGAAATTTTGGTTAAAACTGCTTACACAACAATTTCGTAGCGCACACAGTGCAAAAAGGGTGAAATGCGCTATGAAACTACTGTAGCAGCCTTTTCACCATTTCTTTATCAATTTTTGGAGGTAAGATTGTGTGTTTTGTTTTGAAACTTGTAGAGAAGCTATGTAAAGCGAATATCAAAACAACCCTGAAGGAAAGGAAACTAAATTTTGAAGGAAAATGGGTAAAAAGACTATGCTACGAAAAGCACTACGAAACCGTGCTGCTTTCGTAGCGCAAGTTTGTTTTCACTATTTTGAGAGTTCGAAGTTGATTTTTCACAGCTGACACATGGGAATGATTTTGGACATATGCTGTTCTAGTTCCTTACAAAAAATAGCCTCAAAGTTATGGGTTCATAGTGGTTAGAGTGTCTCAAGAACTTAAAGAATCCTAAGCCTAAAAAATAGGGGAACAATTTCCTAGTTTGCAAAATATCAGCATCGTCAGCATTATGGTCATAACAGGTTGGAGCTCATCATCATGATTCGACCTTATGGAGATATAGGTGTCAAATGATGTAATCAAGTTTAGATAAAGTTGTTATGAGTAGAGTTAAAGAATTCTAATTCTATTTTTAATAGGACTCTATATTAGGTTTACAGTTGTCTTTGTAATAAATACCATGTTATATGGTTAGGATAGGTGTCAAAGATATGAATTCGATGTATCTAGCTAAGGATAAGCTTATCTTATAATGTAAATAATCTATAAAGGATCAAGGAGTCGAATTAGAGGGGGTTGGACATTTTTAGCAAAAATACTGTGATTATTGTAAGTAACAGTTTTCAGCTTAATACTGAGTTTTCTACTTGGCCAACTCAAGATTCATGAAGAGTTCTTGTATATTCTTGTTTTGATGACATATTTTGAAAATCCTATTGCAGTGGTGTTTGCTTATGTTACCCAAAATTCATCATTGATGCTCTGACTTCCTTCATAACAAACTGACAGTGTGTTTTACTTTTTCACATGTGTATTCCTTGACTTGAACTCTAATATGCCTTGACTTCCATGCTAGGTAGATTGTTTGGTTTTGCTGAAGCTATTATGACTCCATAAGCCCAATGTACACTTGCTAATGTGATTTGTAACCAGTTTATATCATTTATCTGCTTTACCCCCTATAGAGTTAGCCATCTACATATTTATCAAAAATCATAAACCCTTGAGAGAGCCCTCTCAGGTTGAGGAGGCTAAGCCTCAAGCAAAAGATTGGTCTGAAACAGTTACATGAGATTAACTTGATTGGTAGCCTATTAGGTCTAATTTTGTGATAAAACTCTCAATGAAAGTTTTCTCATGGAACATTTGAGGGTTGAATGGAAAGGGGAAGAAAATATATCTTCGGGATAGAATATGAAAGAAGAAGCCAAAGATAGTGATTTTGCAAGAAATCAAAATGATGAATGATTGGTTAACAACAATTGCATCCTACTATTGGATATGGTGAAAATCAATGGCAATAGAAGCAAAAGGTAATGCTGGGGGTATAGAAATTTGGTGGAATCCTTATGAAGTTGAATTCAAAAACTAGTTGGCCACTTATAACACTCTTACAAGTCATTCCATTATATAGGTACTAAGGAGCATGTATTTCTCACAACAATATATGGTCCATCCTCTTTTGGGGACAAAATTACCTTTTTACAACAACTTCTGAATATCAAAGACATAGTAGAAGACTCCTCGTGGATTGTTGACGTAGATTTTAATCTTATCAGATCACCGCAAGAGAAAAAGGGAGGGGTGCGACGATTAGACCGAACATCACTAAACTTTTATGGTTATATGCAACAATTGAAGGTTGTGGAGAAACCCGAAATCAATGGTTTATTCAGTTGGAATAATAGAGGAGGAGGTCCTCATTAGATAGCAAGCCGATTCGATGGATTTATCTTATCTGAAGGGATCCTTCATAAGGATATCTTCTTTGAAGCCTCTATTTTCCCTATATGGGATCATATAATTGGTCGATCATGTTGGAAATTGACCTAAAATAAGGTCCCTCTGATTGGCCTTTCTTCTTTGAATGATTATGATTTCAGGATCCTCTGTTTGTGGATCTCTTAAAAAAAATATTGAAGGAGTTACATATAAAAGGTACATACAAAATGCACGTTTTCCAACTTAAGTTGATGGCCTTAAGGATTAGAATTAAACAATGCAATAAGAAAGTCTTTGGTAACATCTTGGCGGATAAGGTACCGTTGGAGCAAAAATTGGCATAAATACAACAAAGAATAATTATTGAGGGATGATCTCCAACATTGGTAGCAGAAGAGGGGACAATGCTCATCAAACTGGAGCAACGCCACAAGAAAGAGGAGGAACTGTGGCAGAAAAAATCAACGGTTCAATGGCTAAAAGGAGAACAAAATACAATTTTTTTTCCAGAACTCTATGATCCAACCCCTACACAGTAATATAATATTTTCTATTATATATGAAGATGGAGACATAAAGCTTCAAATCCAGGATATCGAGCGGGAATTTATCACTTACTATAAGGATCTTCTCACAAAGGACTCATACCATTGATAACATGATATCAATGATGTAATTCAAGACATCCCCATGTTAGTAAGTAATGACTAAAGCACTGCCTTGATGAGACCAATTTCATTTAAAGAGTTGGAGATGGTAGTCATGAAAATGACGAATAACAAGGCACTAGGCTGTGATGGATATACCTCAAATTTCTTTCAAAATTGTTGGAGTTTTTTGGGAAAGGAAATCCACGAACTAGTGGAAGAATCACACGTAACCCTGTTTTTACATCCTACTCTCAATTCTACATTTTTTACCCTTATTCCCAAAACTGGTCATTCATATAGTCCTCATGGTTTCTGACCAATAGCACTCGGCAAATTTTTTTACATAAAATAATCTCATCATTGATAGTAAACTGATTAAATCCCATCCCACCATCCCTTATTTTGAACACCCAAACTGGCTTTATGAAGGGACACCAAATTGCTAATGGTATCCTTGTGACACAATAAATAATTCAATCCCTTAGGTTGACAAAGAGGCCATGTATGCTTTTAAAACTTGATTTGTCTAAAGCATATGATCGTATCAGTTGGAATTATTTGTTCCAGGTACTCAATGCCTATGGATTCTATGACCAATGGATATGGTGGGTATCCTCCTTAATATCAACAACATTTTTCTCAATACTTATCAATGGATCAACCTCAGATACATTTTAATTTTTTAGAGGCCTAAGAAAAGGATATACCTTATCTCCTTTCTTATTCATTTTAGTGATGGATGGCCTTGGAAGAATTATTTAGAAATCCCGTTCTTTGGGGAATCTACATGGGTTAAGATTATATGGCATAATTTTTCCTATCTCGCATAAAAAATATGTTGATAGTGTGATCCTCTATGGGTTACCCAAAATGAAATAGGGGCGTGGAATCATTAAAATTCTCAAACTTTCCATGGAAGCATTCAATACACTGGTCAATAGACAAAAGAAAAATATCTTCTTTTTTAACTGCAAAAATCTCATTCAGACACAATTAATCTGAGTATTGGGTATTCAAAAAGGGTATCTTCCTTCCAAATAATTTGGAGTACTATCAATCAATCACTCAAATAGGGTTGCAACCTAAGAAATATTTAGAGAAGACTCATCATAATATCAAAAATTATACTTTCAGGAAACCGAATCTCCCAGGCCGCCTTACACTGCTAAAAACAGTCTTATAAGAAATACCAACCCCTTAGAAATTTCCCATAGATTCAGAGCACTATCTACTGACTTCTTATGGAGGGGTGCTGCCAAAGAGTGTAAGTGGGCCTTGATTGGATGGGAAAATTGGTTGTATTGAAATGCAAGGAAGGATTGGGACTCCAAGATCCACAGTTGATCAGTCGTGCGTATGCTATAAAATTATGGTGGCTATGGGTTTTGGGAGATCCACAACTCTGGAAACAGATCTGGTAAATAAAATACCTACCTCTTCCTACTCAAGATGAGATACTCATATTTAATGGTACATGTTAGCGCAAGGATTCACTCCTTTATTGTGTAAGGAGTAAGCCTTACACATCATAGTTCATTTCAAATTTTAAAGGGGTTGTTTAAGTGGTGGGATGGCTTCTCAAATATTTTGAAATTATCTTTTTAGATTTTTTAAAACTTTCATGCATTTGAAAATATGTGGAAAGTATAAATTGTATGGGTAAATTGGTAGTATAGGGAGAAGAGTGAGAAGATGGATAACTGGTACCTATTCTATGAAATATTCCTATCCTAAATCAGTCACACAACTATGATGATGGCTCTTTACACAAACTTTGTTTATGAAAAGTAAACAACATTGAGAAAATAGATTGCATGTATAAAGTATTCCACAAATCCTTTATGAAATATTCACTGACACGTTCTACAATACACATATAATTTGTAGAAAACTGAAAGGAGATAATTTACAATTAAACTCTTTAACAATTTCTCACTCACACCTTACTAGTTGCTGCAATTCATATTTTAGAAGAAATTAAAAAAGAAATAAGACACATCATACATTAGATGGTCCTTGAGTCCCAAAATCCTCCAACATGAAGTAAAAAAGGCTTTTTATTATATTCAGTCTTCAGGTAGAACAACATCCAACATGGAAATGGTATTTACAAATGGTATATATATCAAGAGAGGCACCAACTCCGTCTCTTCTAAAAATAAAGAAACACTACTCCTAACATTACATAGGTGTCAAAAGACATTACAACCATATCCCATAAAACTAAAAATGAAAGGACAAATGTAGAAGAAGGAAGAGAAGAAATTTGGGCTGAAATGCTGAGTGTGCTGTCATGCTGCCCCTTTTTTTGCTGATTTGTCCCCTTGTGTCTTTGGTCTTTAAATAACCATGTATCTCCATTTAATAAGACCTCCAAAAACCTCATTATCACCTTTCACCATCACTTATTATATCCATTTGTGATCCAGGTGGATATTGGTGGTCACCTGCCTATTCCAGTTGGGGCCCCACCATTGTCTCTCTCAGTTTTTCAGTTTCAGCACAACTTACTATTTTTAGCAGTTTTTCGAGTCCTGAACTTCCAAAGCTGTTTTGAGGCCCTAAACGATGTTTTTTGGGAAAACTGGGAGAAACATGGGTATGTGGATTGATGTTTCTCACTCTGAAATTTGTAGTCCTCAGATAGATATTTCTAACAAGGTATGGTGTGCATCAAACGAAGATTGTATGCCAAAGTTATGTCCCCGGGAAGTTGAAACACCAATTTACCCAAACGAGGCCCATAGTTTTGGTGCTTCATCTCTTAGGGTTAGGGTTTTGGATGTTTAGGGTTTTAAATTGTTTATAAATAATAAATAGGCCCTCGAGCCTCATTGTAACACAGTTTAGAGGCCTGTAGCAGCCACATCTCTTCTCAGAGATAAGCTACCAGCGCCCTAGCTAGTTTATTTCCATTCTGTCTATAAGAAAATTTCAGTTCTTTGATATTAATGAAATTAAGTGTTAATATTCGTAGCATCTTTTTATTTATGGTTCTATGTGTATTCTGTTGTGTTCCTGCGTAAATCTGGATTAGTGGTATCATAGGGGTCTACTTTTTCTCGATCCTTATTTGCATGTCCCCAACGAGGTCGGGGTATAAGGAGTTAGGGATCGATCAGGTTGAACCTTTGCAAGATCAGCCTCGCAAACGCCAATCGCTGCCCATGGGGGACGAAAAGAAAGATGAGGGAGTAGGATATCCTATCAAAATATTGCTCGAGGAGGCCCTCAAAAAACAAAGGAACGTGATGATGGATAAGTTTGCCCAGATCCTTCAACGACCACCCACCGGCGGCACATCTGCATCCAACAACCACTCTGGAGGCACGACTCCCTTTAAGGTACAAGTAAAATTTGACATTCCCATATTTGAGGGTCAAATAGATGCAGATGCCGTAGATAGATGGTTGAATATATTAGAAGGATATATCTCAATTCATGAATTTTCTGACCAGGAGAAGATTATTTTTGCACTCCTCAAAGCGACCCCCCATGTCAAGGACTGGTGGGAAACCTATTGTGAGAAAAAGGATGAGACAAAAACCTCTCTGTTCTCATCCATACCCACTTGGAATTATTTTTGAGAAACCATCAAGGAACAATACTATCCCATGGGGAGCTATGAGGAAAAGTACATATAATGGACTACGCTGCGGAAATAAAGGGATCAAGATGTGCATGAGCTGACAAATCTCTTCCATACCTTGCAAAAAAATTTGGGTATCAAATATTCAGAGAAGAATTTGGTGATAAAGTATCGCAATCGTCTGCATAGATACATTCATGAAGAAATGGAGTTCCTCGACATCTCCTCGCTTGGTACAGCATACTGGTATGCTGCCAAGATTGAGCAGAAATTAAAACAAAAGAAGAGAGACTCTGGAGCTGCGAATCAAAAGTAAGGGAAAGGTACCCCCAAACTACAGAAAAAAGGACAAAGCCAAGGCATGGTGGCATAAGACAACCTGCCAAAACCACAAGCAAAGAAAAACACTGCGAAGCGAAAGAAGGACACGGGAAAGTGGTGTGAGTTCCATAAGAGCTCCACTCACAACACAAGTGAGTGTCTGGCTAAGCAGTCACTGGTGGCCGAGATGAGGGCTTGTGAAACAAGGGCATGCTACGACTCTGAATCAGAACCTGACAAGGGGAATGAAAAAGGGAAATAGATTATTGATGCGGAGCACAATGCCACTATTGCCACTGTGAAGATCCAGAAGGAGGAACTGGAAGATCAAGAGGAGGAGGAGCGTCTCTTCCACTCCCAGATGTGGGTAAAGGGTTCCCCACTATAGTTCATTGTCGATAATGGGATCCAAAAGAACCTCATTTCAGTAGATGCCGTGAAGTGGATGGGTTTTCTGACCACATCACACCCAAAACCATACACCATCGGGTGGCTTCACCAAGGACAGGATCTCTATGTCATCCAACAGTTCTGCCTTCCCTATAGCATCAAGCCCTTCAAGAAAGAGGTATTATGTGACATTGCTCCTCTTTATGTTTCTGATGTATTATTAGGCCAACCATACTTGTGGAAGCGACATGCTGTGTATGAGTCCCGGCCTCGGGTTTTTATTGTTACTTTGGGAAATAAGCTGTACAGGATACTAGAGTTACCACTGCCTGTCACTATCTCTTTGGTTATTGCAAAACAATGTAGAAAGCTCATTTACCAAACCAAGAAATTTGTTTTCCTGATGATCCACCCCCAGTGAGTGAAGAAGATTGTGGTCACGACCTCCATAAGGGCTCCTCTGCACAACAACAACAAATGGACAAGGTTGTGGAGGAGTATGGTGACATATTCACCTCACCCACAGGGGTGCCTTTGCACTGTCAGGTCAAGCACCCCATTGATCTAACCCTAGGTGCACCGCTACCCAATGGAGCGATCTATTGGCGCTCTATTATGGAGAAAGATGAAATCAAGAGGCAGATTTAGGTGCTGTTGTAGAAAGGTCACATTCGGCCAAGTTCATCGCCATGTGGGAGCCTGATCGTGTTGGTACAGAAGAAGGATGGGACTTGGAGACTCTGTATTGACTATCGGGTGCTGAACAAGATCATTGTCTGGAATAGGTACCCAATGCCACGAATTGATGACCTTATGGACCAACACAAAGGGGCGAAATATTTCAACAAGATCGACTTGAATTTTGGGTATCACTAGGTACCAATCGAACCCTCCGATGTGTGGAAGACTGCCTTCAAAGCCAAGGAGGGCCTTTTCGAATGACTGGTAATTCATTTCGGGTTGATGAATGCTCTTGCAACCTTCATGAGGTTGATGGATGACATCTTGCAGCCATTCACCAACTCATTTGTGGTGGTGTACTTGGATGACATTCTGATCTTTAGCTAGACTTGGGAAGAACACCTCCACCACATCCGACAAGTCCTCCAAATACTGGGACAACACAAGTTGTGTGCTAATTTGGATAAGTGCACTTTTGGCATGACCCAGGTTCAATATTTGGGATACATTATTGATGAAAGGGGGGTGCATGTGGATCCAACCAAGATCCAAGTCATTTAGGATTGGACAGCCCCAACCACTCTAACAGAGTTTTGTATCTTTCTGGGTCTTGCCAATTTCTACCGCAGGTTCATGTTGGGATTCTCTCATATCACTTGGCCCTTGAGTCAAGTCACCAAGGGAGGAGCAAAAGAAAAATTATTTTGGTCAGAATCTCACAAGAAGGAATTCGTAGAATTGAAACATCACCTCTGTTCTGCCCCAGTGCTCACATTACCAGACTTGTAACAACCATTTGAGATCGAGACAGATGCCTTTGACTATGCCATTGGGGAAATTCTTACTCAACAGGGGCATCTAGTGGAATTTCACAGAGACATTGTCCGACACAATTCACAAGTATCCCACTTATGAAAAAGAAATGTATTCCATTGTGCAGGCTTGTCGACAATGAAAGCATTACATTTTGGGGAAAGAAACAATCATCCACATAGACCACCGACCCCTACAGTTCATACAGACATAAGGGAAGTTGTAGAACGATTGCCATCAGAAGTGGTCCACATATCTGCAATAGTTTCAAATGAAGATCAAGTAAAAGAAGGGTAGCACCAATAATGTTGCAGACTACCTCAGTCAACCACCGATCGTGGCACTAAACACCGTGCTTAACTCTTGTGGGCATGAGACTTCTTATTGGCTACTTCTCTACAAGAGCAATCCAAAATTCGGCAACACATACAAGGCACTCTTGGGGGGTATGCAAGTTCCAAAATTGAACCTCCAAGATTCACTGTTATGTCACCTAGGACACCTTTGTTTTCCTTCAAGCGAGTGTTCCAAGATGATATGGGAAGCACACTACAGTCGAGTCGCTGGGCATTTCAGGGTTGAGAAAATAGTGGAAGTACTACAAAAGTATTTCTATTGGCCGAACCTTCGACAAGATGTTGGGAAGGAAATCAAATCCTGCACTGCTTGCGCCATTGCCAAACCGACCATCAAGAAGCAAGGCCTATATACTCTGCTACCTACCCCTAGTCGACCTTGGGAATCCATCTCCATGGATTACATGTCGGGCTTCCTTATACTAAGCATGGAAACGACTATGTTTTCGTGGTTGTGGAAAAATTCTCGAAGATGGCCATCATGGCGACCTGCAAGAAGAATATCATAGCAGAAGCCACTGATAAAATCTTCTTTGAATGAGTGTGGGTGCACTTTGGGATACCACAGTATATCATATCAGATCGAGATAGCAAGTTCCACAGCACATTTTGGTCTAGCCTCTGGTCAATGATGGACACCAAGCTCACCATTTCCACATCTTTCCATCCCCAAATTGATGGCTAGACAGAGGTCATCAATAGGATGATTGTACACATTATGCGCATGTACAATTCAAAGCATCCATGCACATGGGATGAGAGCCTCCCCTATTTACAACAAAGTTATAACTGGGCTCTCCACAGCTCAATCAACCACAACCCCTTTTAGGTGGGCTTGGGATTCCAACCACTATGTCTCATTGACATAGCCATGCCATTTGCGGCTACTCAGGCCGATTTGGCTCATGTCCAGTCTGAAGCCGACAAAGTGAAAAACTTCATTGAGCGCATTCAAGACATCCACCAACAGGTTCATGACATATTGGATAGATCCAATGCTAAGTGCAAGCAACGACATGATCAACATCGGGTGCCACACAACTTCCAGGTGGTCGATAAAGTGTGGCTACATTGTAGAAGGAGCGCCTCACTAGACCCCACCGCAAGCTTCACCCACTCTGAAACGTGCCATACACTATCACCAAGGCTGTAGGGAACAATGCCTTTGAGCTTAGTATTCCACCATTCCCTGGTATGCACCCAGTATTCAATGTGGACCGCCTTCATCCCTACTTCCCACCTCTGACATTGTAGAACAACTCACACCAACAGAGTTGAACCCAGAATGCATGGAACAAGCCACCAAAGATTGTATCATGGACATGAAAATCAAGAACACTCGCCAACAGAAGGTCCAACTATATTGGGTTGTCAAAGCTGGCCAACTCCTGCACCAAGGAAAGTGGTTCACTAGGGACCAAGTTTAGCAGAAGTTTCCTCATCTCATGGAGGAACTCAACGCAATGGGGACCATTTCTTCCTAAGGGGGGAGGAATTATCTAGGTGGATAATTGTGGCCACCCACATATTCCACTTGGGGCCCCACCATTGTCTCTTTCAGTTTTTCAGTTTCGGCACAAATTACTATTTTTAGTAGTTTTTCGGGTCCTGAACTTCCGGAGCCATTTTGAGGCCCTAAACGACGTTTTTTGGGAAAATGGGGAGAAACATGGACATATGGACTGTTGTTGCTCACATTAAAATTTTTAGTCCTCGGATAGATCTTTCTAACGAGGTATGGTGTGCATTAAATGAAGATCGTATGCCAAAGTTACATCCCCGAGAAGTTGAAACACCAATTTACCCAAATGGGGCCCATAGTTTTGGCGCTTCATCTCCTAGGGTTAGGGTTTTGGATGTTTAGGGTTTTCATTGTTTCTAAATAATAAATAGGCCCTTGAGCCTCATTCTAACACAGTTCAGAGGCATGTAGCCACCACATATATTCTCAGAGATAAGCTACCAATGCCCTAGCTAGTTTATTTCAATTCTGTCTGTAAGAAAATTTCAATCCTGTGATATTACTGAAATGAAGTGTTATTTCCATTATATCATTTTATTTATGGTTATATGTGTATTCTGTTGCGTTCCTGCATAAATCTGAATAAATTTGGTTATGGGTTCTTATCCTTCCTTAACTGGCTCAGAACATTTGCTGACAGGTGTCAAAATTTAGTTAAAACAGGTGCTACCGGAAATTCTGGAAAAAACCTGTAACTGCGCAAAAATTGGAATGCTACTGGAATTTCCGGTAGCACTCTGTTATTTTTCAAAAATACATAGAAAATGATGAAAATTTTGTGCATACTTATATTCCTTATCATCTAATTTTTTTTTTTTAAATTTTGATTAATAAGCAAAAATGTATTTGTATCAAAAAACCTTTTTACTTTGATTCCATGTGGGCTGCAACTTCAGGAAGCTTATCCAAATCTATTTTGATGTCAGTAGCTGATATAGATATGGTTGTTCTTATGGTTGCTTCCTTGACAGTGGTCTTCTCCTCCTTAGAACTCTTTTATATCTTTCTTCTCTTTGAGGGCTCTGAGTACTGCTCTAAAGGGGTTTTGTTTTTGTTTTTATTCATGGATTTTTCTGTCTTTGACCCTTCAGATTTACCTTCTATATCAATGATATTTTTCATTAAGCTTGGATTGTGTAGAGCCTTGGACTTAAGCCTAAACTTGTTGGTGTCTCTGGTATGCCTCCTTTTTCTACTAACAACATGTTTGTCTTCTTCTTTCTTTCTGTTACTACTGATCTCATATCCAACATCTTTGAGGAGTTCTTCATCAGATTGTATAGGTTGATACTTTTTCTGCATCTTGTGCTGAATATCTACTTCTAGAATTTCTGGTAGCATCTACACTTTATATTTCTCTGCAGTTGCAGACCTTCCTCTTTAGGATCTGGTGTAGACATTAGGAAAAGGAAGAACAGGGGGCACCATTTTCATAGATTTGGGTTTACCTACTGAGGAGATCTCTCCTTTTTCCAACTTTCTCTCAGCCTTGACTGCATAAACCTTTTCTTTCTTAATCTTGGCCTTATATATGTTTTCCTTCTTGGCCTTCCTCTTGGTTCTTTTTGCAGGCTGAGGGTGTGGTTGTGAAACTGGAGGTGTAGGTGTAGGTTGGCCTGCCCTGTAAAACAAAAAGTGATCCCGGGTTTGATTTATTTTCCTTAAATCCTCTTCAACTAGAACCTTGATGAGAGCTTGATGATACAAGCTATATTCTGAAACAACAGTGTGAGTTTGGACCTCGCTGTCATCTTTTTCATATTCTTCATCAAGAATTATGGAATATTTAATGTATTCATACCTGCAACATAAAAAATAAACCTCATATGATAAATAAACACAATTGTATACCTCCTTTCACAAGTGAGGTATATCTTGATAAGTTTAACAAATTATACCCAATAATTTTTAAGATAGCTACTGGGAATTCCCTTGGCCCAATTTGGATCTCTATGTGCATCCTTTCGGAAATATTGAGGTCTCCTCTTGTGATAATCTGGCCTTTAAACCACCTCTCTCCTTCCCATGGAAGGTTAAATGCTTCAAAAATGGAGTCTTATGAAACCTGGAATCTAAGACCATAAAATGTGGCTTGTTGTCCATTGAAAGAGTTTGCAAACTCTTGAGATACTCCTAAGTGAGAGCTCCCTAACCAGGTGCACAAATAATACCACCTCGCCTAGATAAACAAGCTTCTTACCTTCGAATTTGCATCCACTAGGTCTGCACCCCGTGGCTCAATTCGTTTTATTTTCCCACATGTTTTAGTTATATTCAAGAATTAATGACTCTATCTCTTGAAACTAATAGGTGGCAGAGATGGAAGAGTTTCAACTTACAAGTGTTTCTTGTGTTTCCCTCTGAAATCTTGTCTGAAATCCACACTCTTCCTCAAACTGAAACTCTATGGAATTCAATCTCCAATAGCTAAACTCTCAAATGATAATGCTTTTGCTTTTTTAGTGGTTTTAAGATAGTAACCATGGTTCATCATCCCATGCAAATCGATTTTCATTATGCAAAATATTCTTGATCGTAATGTGCACCATGTGATGGCCACTATTACCTTCAATTGGCTGCGTATCTTCGTATGGAGTGCTACAGATGGCTTGAGACAAGCAAATTTGTGACTGGAAGTCATCCCCACTGTCTTGCTGATTATTGGCCGAAATTTCTAGAAGCATTGTTGTGCGACCATCCAAATGGTAATTGTGTTAAGTTTGATGACCACGATCTCATCCATTTAGAAAAACACGTACTTTGACATGGGATTAACTGACTTGGGGTGACAGAAAAGACATGATTAATGGTTGGGTGTATTACTGCTGGTTGACACCTAAGCGTTAAACGTATACCATGACTTGACTTCAACTAAGTTGACCGCATACGAATCCTATCACAAGATATAAAACATTAAAAAAAAAATTTAAACGTATTTACAATACAACATGTGGCTTGAGAAAAGAAGATGTGATTTTTTGTTTATTTTTAAACAGAGGATGCTTCCGGAATTTCCGGTAGCATCAGAATAAAAGAAAAAAAACAGACAGAAACAGGAATATAACAGACTGGCCGAAAAGGCTAAAACATGTGCTACTATAAATTTTGATAGCGACGAATTTTTTTTTTGAAATTTTCAAAGTCTAATCCTAAAAACAAAAAAATTAAAATGGACTCATGAATTAGCAAAGAACTAAGCTAACATTGGCTCCAGAGAGGATAGAGCTCTCCCTGTGAGACTCTTAAGAATATTTTGTAGTTTTAGTGCCTTGTCATTGGGCTAGGGAGTCTTATTATGAAAAAAACCGGTATTTATAGTGAACTTAGGCCACCAACAACCTTAGTAAAATATTTTTTTGAGAAATCGCCCATTGAATGGGTCTCCAAATAGTTCTGTCCCATAAATATGTTGCAACTAAAAAGTATTGTTCTGTAAAATATTTAAGATTCTGAAAGGACCAAGCCATAAAGCATAAAATTTGGAATTCTTACCTGGATCTTGATGCTGTGCATCCCATTTCAACACCAGATCTCCAATCTGAAAATATTCCTTTTTAGTTCTTCTATCAAAAAATTACTTTATAGCTTGCTGATATTTTCTCACCAACCATATTTCCGTTCTCAATTTTTCTGCACTTCTATGATTCGATAAATTATCCTAGTCATGTCATTTGTCTCAAAGTCATGATCTTGCAGAAATTTAGCTACATGAATGACCAATTGAATTGGAAAAACAACATCAGTTCCATAAACCATTTGAAAAGGTGATGTATTGATAGAATTTTTGATTGTCAACCTATCAGCCTATAATGCAAACCTCAGTTTTGAATCCCATGCTTTCTTGTTTTCCTCCAGTAGTTTGGTGATGATTCTTCCCAATTTTTTTTTTGATGATTCATCTAAATAGTTCCCTTGGGGATAGTAAAATGTAGAGTGAGTGAGCTGAATTCCATAATCTTCACAAAAATTTACCAATGGAGTAGCTTTAAAAGCAACTGCATTATCTACTACTAACCTTGATGGACATCCAAATGTGGTTATGATTCCCTCTAGAAAATTAATGATAAATTTATGAGTAGCATTCTTGGTAGGTATTGCTTCAATCCATTTGGTGAAGTAATCAATTGCAACAATAATCCAATGATGATGTTCACTTGAAGGTGGATGAATTTTTCCAATGAAATCTAAGCCCCATTGCTGAAAAGGTGCAGAAACATCTATGGGCTTGAGAGGCAAAGACTTCAAATGTTTCTTACCAGAAAAATTTTGACATTTTTCACATGCTCTCACCTCAGCACATACATTAGAAAATAGACTAGGCCAAAAATAGCAAGCTCTTAATATTTTGTATCTAGTATTTCTCTAATAATGACGACCTCAACACACACTGCTACGCATGTCAAAAATAACTTTCTTGGACTCATCTGAGTCAATACATCTCAACAAAAATCCTTTAGGATATTTCCAATATAAGCAATTATCTTCGGTGCAGAATTTAACAGTTTTAATCTTCAAATATCTTACTGTGCTTTTATCATAATTTGGAGGAGGTTTAAAATGTTGCAAAAAATAGATGATGTCCTTATACCAGCTGAATTAAAAAATATTTACATCCACTACCATGCTGTCAATAGGTTCAGAAATTCTCCCTTCAAAGTTGTCATCCATGAAATTCAAACCCAAAGCTTTACAATTTTCTTTAGCTAGTATTTTGGCTAATCCTTGACCTTTGATTAGTTTAGTAGGCTTTATCTCTAAATAAAACTCAAGAACTTTAGTCACCCACTTCTTTTTCCATCAATATCAGGCTGAACTAATATCTCTCTAACAACAGATGAAGGTACATAGGTAATAACTTGAGCATGTAGAATATAAACTGTAAAAGATTTCATAGCTTTCACTAATGCATAAGCACGCTTTTCCAAAATTTCATACTTCAATTTTGCATCTCTAAGAGCTCTTCTGAAAAATGCTATGGGAGCTTCCTTATTTTTTGAATCTTTTTGTAATAAAACAACAAGAATAGTATCTTGGGAGGAAAATGAGAAGATCAAGAAAGGCTTTGAGTATTCAAGGCTTATCATCTGAGGTGCTTCAATGATAGATTTTTTTATTAACTCAAATGAATTTTTGGATTCAATGGTCCATTTGACTTCTTTTTCCTTCTTCAACATGCAAGTAATATGCTTCACCACTTCAGAAAAATTTGGAATGAACCTTCTTAAGAAATTGAACTTACCAAGGAAAGATTGAACCTATTTCTTAGATCTTGGAAGCGTTAAATCCTGAATTGCAATCACTAATTTAGGATGAATTTTCACTCCATCTTTAGAAACTATGTGATCCAAGATCTTACCTTATTTGAGAGAAAAATCAGACTTCTTTGGATTCAATGATATACCATATTTTCTGCTTTTAACAAATACTTGTCTCAAGTGCGGAAGGTGTTCTTGATATGAAGCTGAATAAACAGTAATATCATCTAAATAGATGACCAAGAATTTATCCTTTTCTCCAATGAATGCAAAGTCCATAGCACGCTGAAAAGTAGCTCTAGCATTCATAAGCCCAAATGACATATTTTCATACATGAATTTTCCCCAAGGAGTAGTGAATGTTGTCTTCTCTCGGTCGTCCGGCCAAACTGAAACTTGATTGTACCCAGAGAAACCATCTAACATGGAAATTTTGTCTGAACTAGTTATCTTTTGAAGAATATGATCCATCTTTGGAAATGAATAATTATCTTTCTTGGAGCATTTGTTAAGATTTCTGAAATCTACACATAGTTTGACTTCACCACTCTTCTTCCTTACTAGAACTAGATTAGTAACCCAATCTGAGTATCTCAATGGAATGATGATTTTGGAATCCAAATTTTTTTTCACTTCCTTCTCCATCACTGGTAGCAATAATGGATTAATTTTTCTTAACTTCTGTCAAAAAGGCTTAGTACCATCCTTCAATGGTATCCTATGCTCAATAATAGTTGCATCAAATGTCTTGAGATCCTCATATTTCTAGGAAAAAACATCAAAAAATTCTCAAAACAACTTGTGGTATTCAATCTTTATTTCTTTTGATAAAGCTTTCGAAAACTTCACATACATTGGTTATTTTTCTATGCCCAAATTGAAATATTCCAATTCTGCTTTTGTTTCAGCCAACTGTCACTTGAATGAGACATCATTGTGATCAAAGAGCTTTTCAAGTGGGATTAACCCCTTGGGAATTTTATTGGTAGGCAACTGAATGATAGGCTGATCAACGATTGTTTTTGTAGATTTTTGGTGTCTTGAAAACCAACATCATCCTTCATTAAATCTTCATCTTGATCAATGTTTAGGATAATAAACTCTCTAGTAGCTTCAATTAATCTTGTATTATCCTTTTCATCTTCAAAAACTTTCCAATTCTTGACATTGTCAGGAATTCTAGGTCTAAACCTAAGTTCCACTTCATATTTCAGCTTAATAGGTATTGGAATCTTGAATGAGCTTGCTGAAATAGAAAGTGAGTCAGCCAAAATATTACTTTCTCTTGGAACAAAAGAAATGTTAAAAACCAGGAATGAGTCTTCTATAATGCTCCATACTTCATTCTGGCAATCTCTGAGTCTGGGATGCTTAGTTTGATAAACATTTCTGATTTGCTGAATAATAAGTTCGTCATCTCCAAAAATAGAAATTTCTAAAATATTCATATCTTTGGCTATTTTTAAACCAATTAGCAGAGCTTCATACTCAACCACATTATTAGTTGCTTCAAATTAAGGTTTGAAAGAAAAAGTGGAGCTCTCTTTCAAAGGAGAAATGAGAACTATTCCTGCACTAGCTCCTTCTTTAGAACATGAACTATCAAAATACATTTTCCATAGCTGGGAACCTTCATGACTGATATGTTTTTTTAGCAACCTTCAAAATCAGATAATTTTCTGCAGATAGGAAAACATTATCCATGTGTAAAATCCTTGAACCAACATCAGTTGTTCTAGCATAAATTGGATGATTAGTGGGGTCTTTTCTATCACTAATTATGTATGCCAGCTGAGCTTCTCTATAAAGTATTCTTTGTTCTCCTCCAAAAATAGGGACAAAAGCATAAGTGAAATCCAATTGCAATGTTCCTCCCAACCTTCTAATCCATGACCTAGAAAGTAACATGCCAAACTTAGGAGGAATGTCAGCTACAACAATATCCATCACCATCCCTCTCATGGGTAACTGAAAAAGGCTTATTGCAAGGTCTTTAATGACACCAAGGCATTGAACTTTCCGGGAATCAAAGGAGTATAGATCTTGGTACTCTCTAGTTACTTCAATAACTAGTTCATCCATGACTACCTTGGGCATTAAATTATGTGAGGCTCTAAAGTCCATTAGGAAATTATGCAAGATATTATCATGAATATTTAGAGATAGATAGAAAGGAGGGGTAGAGTCATCTTTGTCTTCTACCAATGGACCTAAAATAACAGTGGGCTTGTTATCTTGAAGGTTAACAAAATCAGAAGATACTTCGGTAGGTGGAGGTTGAAGAGATTTCATAAAGGTATTTTTGAAATCATCATTTTTCATGAGCTCTACAAGAGGAACAAGAATATTTATCTTTTGTATTTCATTCTCAAAATTGAAAATTTGGGGCAGTTTGTGAGAAATTTTTACCTCAAGTGAAGGAGTATTAACTGCTACCAGAATTTCCAGTCTGCTTGGTTCAAAAACTTGCTTTTCTGCTGGAATTTTAACTGTGTCCTTATTCTTCTTGGGCTGAACAACATGCTTTGGATTATCATCAATCTTCTTTGGTATAAGATTATCTCTGTTTTTATGATCAGTTGAAATCATGAAATGATTAGGAACCACTTGAATATATTGAGTATATGACATGAAATATTCATACTCTGCCTGTGTAAGATGGATCTGCCCTTCTTTATCTCTTAGACAATTGGTATCACCAGCTTTCTCCAACCTTTTAGCTTCCTCTTCATCTTTAAATATATAATTCTGCAAAGGAGGTTGCACTTTTCAATCATCAACATCTCTCCTTTCTCGTTGCAAAATTTGAGAAGCAATAGGTCTTCTAAATTGCTATTTATCAGGCTGATCAAATGAAACATTTCTAGTAGTAGCTAGTCTTGCTTCCATCATGAGCTTGGAAATCTCATTATTCAATGACTTGACCATCTTGGTCAGCTCATCTAACTTAGGATCTATGTCTGAAGTTCCTGAAGTATAAAATTCAAAATTTTGCTTTCTTTTCTCTCGGTTAATCCCTCCTCCGAGCCTATCAGCTGCTAACACATTAGATTCTACCTCCAGTGCATTTTCCTACATTTGTGTTAGTGTTGTAGATCTTCTTTCTCTCAATAATAAACAAAAATTAGGATCAAAGGCACCAACATAAGTGATTTTGGCTGAAGCTTTAGTAGGCTTGATTTCAGTAGGTATTTTTGCTATACATATTATTAAATATCTTAGAAAAATCAGAAATTGATTCTCCTTCTTTTCTTTTTATTGCATCAAATTCAATGATATAAAACATAAAATATTTCTTATCACCCCATTTAATTAAAATTGTATCATCAAGGGTTTCAATTCCAGTGATGCTACCAGCTATGAATGATCTGAACCATTTCCAAACATCACCCTCAAGACTCTGAACAAAAAATCTCTTCCAGACATCTTCATGCTCAATATTTAGATTGCCAACGTAGGCATAAAAATCAGCAAGGTGTTATTCGGCTGTTACCTCTCCCTCATCACTAAAATTAGACATGTAATTGAGATAATATCCTGCATGTAATTCATTCATAGGCTGAGGTAATTGCATCCATTCGGCTAAGGGGTGGGTTTGGACCTGCCATGGTGTGAGTTACTGGGATTTGTGGAACAATAATTGGTGGATTGTGAAAAACATATGATGAACCACTAACTTGTGATGTAGATAATTATTTTTGGTTGGAAAACAAGGGAGGTAAAGGATTTTCTGAAAAATCAGGGAATAAAGTTTGTAGGACTTATTTAGGGTCAGGCTTTAAGAAAATAGTAGTAGAGGCAAAGAAATTTCATTTACTCTTTTTCTTGATTAGTTTTTTAGGGTCAGGGACTGTGATTCTCAAAGGGGAATATGGGTTAGCCCTGGTTCTATTCCTTCTAGGAGCCATAAATTCAACAATGGAGTTGCCAGGTGTAAATCAGTCTAAAAAGACAACTGGAACTGTACACCTCAAAACCATACTTATAACTTTGTCATTCACCCAGGGATAAACTTCAATTCGCCTCCCTGGAAACATCGCCAAAGATGTTAGTGCAAGGAGTCACTCCTTGACTGCATAAGAAGTAAGCCTTACACATCATAGTTCATTTCAAATTTTAAAGGGGTTGTTTGAGTGGTGGGATGGCTTCTCAAAGATTTTGAAATGATTCTTTTAGATTCTTTAAAACTTTCATGCATTTGGAAAGTTGTGGAAAGTATAAATTGTATGGGTAAATTGGTAGTATAGGGAGCAGAGTGTAACAAATGGAAGAATATGGATATCTGGTACCTATTCTAGGAAATAATCCTATCCTAAATCATTCACACAACTATGATGATGGCTCTTTACACAAACTCTATTTATGCAAAGTAAACAACATTTAGAAAATAGATTGCATGTATAAAGTATTCCAGAAATCCTTAATAAAATATTCATTGGCATGTTCTATAACACACATATAACTTGCAGAAAACTGAAAGAAGATAATTTATTGTTAAATATTTTAACAGTTTTTCATTCACAACTTACTAGTTGTTGCAAGTCATATTTTAGAAGAAATTAACAAAGAAAGAAGACACACCATACATTGGATGGTCCTTGAGCCACAAAATCTTCTAATATGAAGTAAAAAATGATTATTATTATATTTAGTATTCAGTTAGACCAACATCCAACATGGAAATGGTATATATAGCAAGAGAGGCACCAACTCCATCTCTTCTAAAAATAAGGAAACACTACTCCTAACATTACATAGGTGTCAAAAGAAATTACATCCATATCCCATCGAAATATAAATGAAAGGATAGATGTAGAAGAAGGAAGAGAAGAAATCTGGGCTGAAATGCTGAGTGCGATGTCATATTGCCCCTTTTTCTGCTGATTTGTCTCCTTATGTCTTTGATCTGTAAATAACCATGTATCTCCATTTAATAAGACCTCCAACAACCTCATAACCACCTTTCACCATCCATTTTTATATCCATTTGGTTATGGGTTCTTATCCTTCCTTAACTAGCTCGGAAAATTTGCTGGTAGGTGTCAAAATTCAGTTAAAAAAGACACTACCGAAAATTCCGGAAAAAACCTGTAACTGCGCAAAAACTGGAATGCCACTGGAATTTCTGGTAGCACTCTATTTCTTTTTAAAAAATAAATAGAAAATACTGAAAATCCTATGCAGACTTATATTCCTTATCATCTAAGCTGCTGTATAAAATTGTGATTGATAAGCAAAAAGGTATTTGTATTGAAAAACATGTTTACCTTCCTTCCATATGGGCTGCAGCTTCAACAAGGTTATCCAAGTCTGTTTGTTCTCATCATGTGATCTGGATCTGGTTGTTCTTGTGGTTGCTTCCTTGACAATGATATTCTCCTCCTTAGCACCCTTTTGTATCTTTCTTCTCTTTGAGGGCTCTGAGTGCTGCTCTGAAGGGGTTTTGTTTTTGTTTATCTTCATGGATTTTTCTGTCTTTAACCCTTCAGATTTCCCTTCTATATCAATGACCTCTATCATTAAGCTTGGATTGTGTAGAGCCTTGGAGTTAAGCCTAAACTTGTTGTTGTCTCTGGTATGCCTCTTTTTGCTACCAACAACACATTTGGTTTCTTATTTATTCTTCTTACTACTGATCTCATATCCAAAATCTTTGAGGAGTTCTTCATCATATTTTGTAGGCTGATACTCTTTCTGCACTGTCTTCTAAATATCTTCTTCCGAAATTTTCGGTAGCATCTGTGCTTAAGATTTCTCTACAATTGCAGACCTTCATTTTTGTGTAGAAATTATTAATAAAATTATGTGTTTCCGAATTCTCCTGATCTAACAATTATATGCAACTGTTAAATACAAAATCCTTCTACTTAAATCTTTGCAGAAATTTAATCGCCAATTACAAACACATGAAGAAGAATCAATCACACATAACACATATGTTTTTACTGGGAAGGCATAAAGCTAAAAACCCCAATATCATATATTATGTATATCATGGATCATGAAACAATCTCATACAAAACTCTACTCCAAGAGCTCTAAGTACAATATACAATCTTCTCACACTGTCATACAAAAATTGGCATAAACATGCACCAATTTACTGCCTCCTGACAATCCGCCTCCACTGCCCAATCCCTACTGATGAAGATCCCTGAATGAATTTGATCTTGCCTTGCCTTGATTGCGAAATCCTCATTGGCATCTCCAATGTGTGTGTAGTTGCATTGAATGCACCACTATAGTCACAATTGATAGTCAAACAAGCCCTTTCACCTATCTCTCAACTTGGTCTCCACTGGATCTGACATGCATGTAGTTAATAGTAGTATTCCTTCAGTTGCATGTGAGACCACTGCTTGTGAATTAATTAAATGATTAATTCACTAATCTCTCACTAGTGTATCTTTAGTTACAACTAGCACAACTGAGTTTAACTCAGTTAATTGAGTTAAACTAAATAACAACTCACATAACTACACATCCAACTCTGTTACAACTTTGTATCACTCAGTTACAACGAAGTCCACTCTGCATGTCCCACCAACCAACCTTAGAACTTGTAATTCCTTTAGTCAACTAGTTTTCCACATCAGTTAATTGAAACCAAGTGCTTCAAGAGAATAGATTATTATTTATTGTCTAATTATTATTAAGGGCTAATAATAATTGACATCTGATCTATTTTTAGACATGTGATCTATAAATAGACTTCGCCCATGCATCTAAAAATAGAATCAAATTATATAAATAGAATTTACTCAACCATCTATAAATAGACTCCCGCTATAAATAGAATATGCTCAACATTCTAAAAATAGACATACACCTAAAAATAGCCTGTGGGCCCCACCTAGTGTAGGTGCTTAATTTTCACTAGGATCATCATCTTGTTGAATATAAAAACTCCCTCTCAACAAGAAAGGGATTATCCTTCACTCTGATCCTGTCTCTATGGTGTTCGAATTTTCTCTTGGTGAGCGCCTTCATCAAGATATTTGCATCCTGATCTTCTATAGGAATGTATTGAAGCAACATGATCTTCCGCTGCATACAATCTCTGATATGATGATACCCGATATCTATATGCTTAGATCTATCATAAAAAATAGGATTAATTGAGAGTTTAATGCAACTCTAATTATCACAACGAATCATTGTAGGATCTAAATGAGAATCGAACGAACTGACCACGATCTTCCTCATCTAGATAGCCTCACATGTAGCTTGAATTGCTTCCATGTATTCTACTTCTGCTAAACTGAGTGCCACGAATATATATTTCCTGATGTACCAAGAAACAACTATAGATTCGATACTGAAAACCCCTCCTGATGTGCTCTTTCTATCCATTGGGTTGCCTGCCCAATATGCATCCGTGAAGCCATGCAACTTCACCTCATCCGTCTGTCTGTACCATAAACCATACTCAGATGTGCCCCTGAGATATCTCAAGACATGTTTGACTGCCTTCCAAAAGAGCTTGGTAGGCTTAACCATCGCTTGACTAAGCTGGTTCACCACATAGCATATGTCTGGTCTTGTATTAACTAAATAAATGAGAGAACCCACCAACTATCGATAGACAATAACATCCACTACCTCTCCACATGTAGCGTCCTCTTTCCTCCATTTTCCTGGAAGAGGAGTATCTATGGGTTTGCAGCCATCCATGTGAAACTTATCGAACATCTCCCTTGCATACTTTCCTTTAGACATAAACAGTTCACCTTCTCGCTGCCATATTTCCAATCCAAGGAAATAGTGAAGGAGGCCCATATCCTTCATCTTGAACTCCTTTGCAAGGTCCTCCTTGCATGAGTGTATCAGCTGCTCATCACCAGTCAGTATTAAATCATCAACATAAAGAACAATGATTAAAAAATTACCCTCCACCACAATCTGGTATAGGTTTGCATCTGCGTCACTCTTGGTGAAGCCAAGTCCAGTGAAATAGTTGTCGATCTGAGTGTACCAAGCATGGGGTGCTTTCTTCAACCCATACAACGCTCTTTTGAGTCTGCACATATGCGACTTGCTGCTATAGATCTCAAATCCTTTAGGTTGCTCAATGTACACTTCTTCCTCAATGATCCCATTAAGGAATTTAGTCTTCACATCCATTTGATGAATGTTCCAACCCATCTGCACTGAGAGAGCAAGGATGGTCCTTATGGAAGAATATCGTGCGAAAGGTGAAAAGGTTTCTTCATAATAAATCCCCTTGATCTGTGAGAAGCCTCGGGCCACAAATCTTGCCTCATACTTCTCAACACTCCCATCAACAACTTGCTTTACCCTATAGAATCATCTTGAACCTACCACTAATTTATCAACTGACCTTGGTGTTGAGCCTCAAAATTGCGCTTTCTTTCACCTCATTTTACCTCATTTTCCTTTTTCCATTGCTATCCTAGACCCAATTGATCAGTGAATATAGTTAAAATTACTTCTAGAATGATTTACATGACTGACTTGCTAAATTTTGTGATTTTTGCCATTGTAAAGCATTTTGCCCGGAACTAGCTGCAGAATGCAGACATTCCGTAGCTAACCGGAGATTCTGCAGCTGCCTTCATGTTTGAGTATGTTCCAGGTGGCCTCTTGAGAAAAACCGCATATGGGCATGATCCACGTCATGTCTACATGGTTCGTTGCTCATCATGGAGGAAGAAACGAATTCTGGGTATGGTTTTGAACGTGGGAACACATTTAGGAAGGAAGACTTCTATTAGGACTGTCTCAGTCCATATGTCTTTTCCTCTTCACGCAGCCACTTCAAAGAGTCCTAACGTGATTCCGATAAGGAAAGACAGTGTTCCTGAATTGTTGCAAGTATTGTTATGTGCATTTGCTTTATAAACACTTGGGAGACCGAGAGCTATGTTAGAGATTTTATGTTAGATTTGATGCTAGATTTTGTTTAGACTCTGTTCTACATTTCTGAAGACGCAGAGTGTTATGTTCAAGTTCTTTCATCTTTAATGAAGCAGACAGTGTTATTGTGAAGGCGTGATTTGATTTGGAGTTGAATTTCGTCAGGTGGTAGAGGGCCCCTGCCTCTTGCACGGATTTATTTTTGCGTAAATTAGATAAGTCTTCGAGCTTCCTTTACGTTTTGCATTTGAATTAATAGTTGTTTTAATTAGCTATTGTAGTCGTACTCGTTCTAACTCTTCCACAAGAAAACACTCTTCCAAAAGACTATAATGATGAATGGGAAAATGACTATAGTATTGTAGGATTAGAAGTTGAATTCATAGTTGTTTTAACTAGCTACTGTAGTTATATTCATTCTAACTCTTCCACAAGAAGACACTCTTCCAAAATATTATAATGATGAATGATGAATAGCTATAGTACTGTAGGATTTAGTTGTAGTTTTTGCTGTTCACTATCACAGTTACACTTGTTCTAATCACTCTTCCACAAGGAGAAACTCTTCCAAGAAATTCTTAAGAAGTTCAAGACATGACCGTGATAATGAATGACTTAGTTGTGTGTTTGTACTAAGTATCATCTCTGTTCTTGCTCTTAAACGCTTGCCCAAGACATCATAATGATGAGTAGGATATGGATATGATATCTTAGTTTTTTTTTTCATTTGCTTTCAGTCCTTTATATTTGCATTTGCATCCAATTACACAGTCAGAATTGTTCTAACTCTTCCAAAAGAAGGAACTCTTCCAAAATATCAATAATGATGGACAGAAAGATTGTGTAATTTCATAGAATAATGCATGGTAGCTTAGTTAGAATACTCCAGAGTTTAATTGCACTTAACTCATGTTCAGTTACTTTGTTTCAAGTTTGATGATGACTTATAGTTTAGCATTGTTTTAGATTAATGGCATCTTAATTTCATTCTTAGATTAACCCATTGCACTTGCACTTCATATTCAAATTGTCATCCATTGCACAATAGACTACTTCAGTTGTTAGGATTAACAAGACAGCCTTCATTATTCACAAACCTCTTCTTGTTCTAAAATCCATAATTGATCTATAACCATATGAACAGAAGACAACATCATTTTAAGGCCTGAAGTACCTCTGCAATTTCCTCATCATTTTATAAACATAGCTCTTCCTCAAAAGAATACTTTGGAAAGAAATCAATAACTCTTGAGCAAAGGTTTTGTGACATTCAATTAAATTGCAGAATAGAGATAGGAACTAGTTCTAGAATAGAAGATCTTATGATGATAACAATGCTTTTCCTCTAAATATGTTTCAAATCTCTAATCAAGGACAAAATATTGCACCATTGTAAGTTAGTTATTTCACTGTTTATTTAAAGGATTTGCATACTTAGTGATCATTTCTCAAGTTTAGTTTGTGTTTTGAATCATTTGTTTGAAAGTCATTATCAAGCTTTGCTTTTATTTAGTCATAGTTTAGATTCAGCTTCAGTGTTTCCAATTGCATTTGCCATTTTTTATCCATCAATTAGGTTTAACTCTGTTTTTAATCACCAGCTTCTTTCCACTAGCTTTCTAGGCATTTTTCCTGCAAACATAAAACCACCAAAAGACCAAAAACATCATAAATCATCACAAAAGACCAAAAACATCATAAAACACTACACACAACGCATTAGGAAACAAGCACCTAGGTACATACAGTACACTTCACTTCAGCAGTTTACAAATCCTGGTTGACAATTAAATGAACTTAGTTTAGGAGACTAGATTGAGACCAAACACTTGGTACAATTTCCCAAACATTGTTTCTGACAATGGAGTCATACTCCTCCACCATTGCATCTACCCATGTGGGCTCCTGCACTGATTCTTGAAAGGAATATGGCTCAGTCACAATACATTTTCTCATGAGAGCCATGTACCTAGTGAATCGGTCAGGAGACTGTCTCTGTCTATGCTGTGAAGTAGGGAATCCTACATTCTGTGCCGCATCAAGCTTCAGCCTCTCAACTCCTGTGGTATGCCTTCTGCTAGTTCTGATGTTTGGCTCTATGTGAGTGGAATCCTCCACTCCATGAACCTCCTCCTGTGTTTGATCCACATCTAGAGACTCATCTTTGGGAACAAGTAGTTCCTCCTCTGCATGCAAGTCTAGCTCCCTCTCAAGCGACAACTTCATGGCTTTCTCCTCATTGAATTTATATCCCGTCGCACCACAGTCATTCGACTATTTGGAAAATACAAATGATAATTATGGGGTGTTTATGTGTACCCCAAAAATATCCCAACTTCAGCAGTCGACTCCAGCTTCTTCCTGGCATTCTTGGTCACATGCACATAAACAGATGAGCCAAAAATATTAAAGTGAGAAACATCCAATTTCTTATGAGTGAAAGCTTCTTCAGGTGTACTCATGCCAAGTAATCTATGAGGACAACTATTTTTCACATAAACCACAATGTTTCATGCTTCTTCCCACAAGTGCATTGGTAGGCCCTGATCATGCAGCATAGCTCGTGCAACACCCATGATCATTGTGTTCTTCCTCTCCGCGACCCCATTCTGTTGTGGGTTATGAGGCGCTATGAATTCTCTTTGAATTCTTTCTTTGCTACATAAGTCTTTGAATTCATTTGAGATATATTCACCACCATTATCGCTCCCTAGAGCCTTCACTTGCTTCCCTGACTCTTTCTCCTCCAATGCTTTAAACTCATAGAACTTTGATAATGTTTGATCTTTCTTTTGCATGAAGAAGATTGTTAGGTCCCTATATTACTAGTATAGTCCCTTATTGTTGTTAGTGTAACCCCCTTATTTTTATTATTGTAACCCTGTAACCCCCATATTGTTATTATTGTGCCCTTAAATTATTATTGTTAGGTCGGCTAGGATTACATTGTGGCCCCACTAGGATTACATTATGGCCCCCTAGACTCCTATATATAGAAAGGAGGTTTTTTCATTTGTATCGTCCATGAATTGTTCATTAATGTAATGTATTGGAGGTTGTCCCCTTGAAGTGGCTTATTTCTAAGGTGTTGATATCTCTCTTCTTCTATTTTTGGAGCTGGTTTCACAACAAAGATCCAACATCTACGAGAATAGTCATTAACAAAACTAACATAATACCTATGTTTTGTTGTTGAAGCAACCAAGAATGGTCCACACAGTCTGTGTGAACTCTCTCTAGGATCACCGAAGCACGGTTCTCCTTCTCATGAAAGGTGGTCTTCACAAACTTACCTATAATACATCCCTTGCATTGATCTATCTGCGCAAGTGTAACCTTGGAAAGTCCAGTAGAACTCTAATGCAAAATATTCAGGGCTCCGTGGTGAAGATGGCCCAATCACCTGTGCCATAATTTGCCCTCATCCTGGCTCACCACTTCTTCTTCTTTGCCCACCATTGCAGTGCAACCATCTATCTCCAGCTTGCAGATATTCTTGACTCGAATCCCTATCCTCTTGGTTTGACTCGTTGTTTTATGTCGCAGGAAAGATTTGCCATCGCTGAAAACAATGTCATAACCTCTGTCCTCCAACATCGCGATTGAGACCAAGTTCTTCTTTGGACCTAGAACATGCATAAAATATTTCAACAGAAATGGTTTACCTGACTCCCTCTCAAAGGTAATGGTACCAAATCCAGTCACACTGTATCGTCCATCATCGCCCATCTCTATATGCATCTGGAGATCTTTCTCCTCCAAGTCACTGAAAAGCTCCTTATCTCCCATCATGTGGAAGGAAGCACCACCATCAAGATACCACATTGATCCCATTGCACTTGAAACCAAGCATGCAATCAAGGAGAAATCACATTCAAATTGCAAGGCAAGAGCCTCACCAGTTGCAGCTCTAGAAACCTTCTTGTTCTTCTTTTTCTATGGGCAGTTAGTGGCAAGATGCCCATGTTCGTGACAATGAAAAAAATTCACCTTGGAAAAATCCAGATTCTTGCCTTTAGCCTCGGATTTTGAGTGGAATTTATTCCCCTTCCCTTTCCTTGATTTGGTAGCCAAAAAAAATCCTCTTCATCATCATGCTTTGATGAAGAGCCATCCCTGGTGTTCCGCGTGAACTCCTCCTGCACTAGATCCGATCACAGTTGTTCCCAATCCGACAGTTTTTCCCGTCTGTTGACAAAGTCTTGATAACTGTGCCAACTCTTAGGAAGTCCCAAGAGAGCCAAACTCACCAAATCATCATCAGAAATTTTGATTACCACACTCCCTAGTTCATCCCGACATTGGACAAACTTTGTGAGATACTTAGGAATATTGTCACCCTTTTTCATTTTGATTTTTCTGAGTTTATCCTTCAGCGCCAATTTCCTATGGTCGCTGCTATTTTGGAAAATATCTGTCAAAGCCTTACACATTGAACATGGAGTGGCTTTCCCATGAAGGCTTGAGAAAATATGGTCTCTCACACCTTCCAATAGAATCCTTCTCTTCTTCACTACTTTCTTTTGCCATGCATCAAGTAATGCAGCATCCGTCGAAGTGGGCTTAGGAACATCACTGTCGATGAATTCCTTCAAGCCATTATCTTCAAGCACCACCTCCATCCTATCCTTCCATGCAATGTAGTTCGAGCTTCCCTTGAGTTCATACTCTAACTGCAAACCATTGAAAGCCATTTCGATGTTTACTCAACTGTTGCACCAAGAAATTCTTGCAGCAAATTCGAATTGTTTCCACCAATAAACTCAGCTACTGCTTCAATATTGAAATATTCTTTGCTCCAATACCATGTAGAAATTATTAATACAATTATGTATTGACATATTCTCCTGATCTAACAATTATATGCCATTGTTAAATAAAAAATCCTTCTACTTAAATATTTGCAGAAATTTAATCGCTAATTGAAAACACATGAAGAAAAATCAATCACACATAACATAAATGTTTTTACCGGTAAAGAATAAAGCTAAAAACTCCACTATAATATATTTTTATATCATGGATCATGAAAAAATCTCATACAAAACTCTAATCCAAGAGATCTGAGTACAATATACAATTGTCTCATACTGTCATACAAAAATTGGCATAAACATGCACCAATTTACTACCTCCTGATAGCTTGCCTCCACTGCGCAATCCCTGCTGATGAATATCCTTGAATGAATTCGATCTTGCCTTTCCTTGACTGCACAATCCTCATTGGCATCTCCAATGTGTGTGTAGTTGAATTGAATGCACCACTATAGTCACAATTGATAGTCAAATAGGCCCTTTCACCTATCTCTCAACTGGGTCTCCACTAGATCTGACATGCATGTAGTTAACAGATGTATTTCTTCAGTTGCATATGAGACACTAATTTTGAATTAATTAAATAATTAATTCATTGGTCTCTCACTAGTGTATCTTTAGTTACAACTAGTTACAATTGGCACAACTGAGTTAAACTAAATAACAACTCACATAACTACACATCCAACTCTGTTACAACTTTGTATCAATCAGTTACAATGAATTCCACTCTGCATGTCCCACCAACCAACCTTAGAACTCGTAATTTCTTCAGTCAACTGGTTTTCCACATCAGTTAACTGAAATCATGTGCTTCAAGAGAATAGATTATATATTGTCTAATTATTATTAAGGTCTAATAATAATTGACATCCGATCTATTTTTAGACATGCGATCTATAAATAGACCTTGCCCATGCATCTAAAAATAGAATCAAATTCTATAAATAGAATTTTCTCAACCATCTGTAAATAGAATCCCACTATAAATAGAATATGCTCAACATTCTAAAAATAGACATACACCTAAAAATAGCCTGCGGGCCCCACCTAGTGTAGGTGCTTAATTTTCACTAGGATCATCATCTTGTTGAATATCAAAATTTCAGGCTCTGGCATAGAAATTAGGAAAAGGAGGAACAGGGGGCACCATTTTCATATATTTGGGTTTACTTGTTGCGGAGCTCGCTCATTTTTCCAACTTTCTCTCAGCCTTAACTGCAGAAACCTTTTCTTTCTTTCTCTTGGCCTTATAGATTTTTTGCTTCTTTGCCTTTCTCATGGTTATTTTTGCAGGCTGAGGGCGTGGTTATGAAACTGGAGGGGTAGGTGCAGGTTGGCTTGCCCTGTAAAACAAAAAGTGATCCCAGGTTTGATTTCTTTTCATTAACTCTTCTTCAAATAGAACCTTGATGAGAGATTGATGATACAAGCTATATTATGAAACAACAGTGTGAGTTTGGATCCTTGCTGACATATTTTTTAGACTCTTCAGAAATAATTATGGAAGATTTAATGTCTTCATACCTGCAACATAAGAAATAAACCTCATAAGATAAAGAAACAAAACTTTATACCTCCTTTCACAAGTGAGGTGTATCTTGATAAGTTTAACAGCTTCTGCCCAGTCATTTTTAAGACAGCTTCTTGGAATTCCCTTGGCCCAATTTGGATCTCTATGTGCGTCCTTGAGGAAACTATTGAGGTCTCCTCCTGTGATAATTTTATCTTTAAACCACCTCTCTCCTTCTCGTGGAAGGTTAAATTCTTCAGAAATGGAGTCTTCTGAAACCTACAATGTAAGACCATAAACAATGCCTTCTTGTCCATTAAAATATTTTTCAAACTCTCGAGCTACTCCTAATTGAGAGCTCCCTAACCTGGTGCAAAAAGAATACCACCTTTCCTGGATAAACAAGCCTCTTACCCTCAAGTTTGCATCCACTAGGTCCGTACCATGTGGCTCAATTCGTTTTATTTTCTCACCTGTTTTAGTCATCCTCAGAAATTAATGACTTTGTCTTTTGAAACTAATAGGTGGCAATGTTGGAAGAGTTTCACCTTATAAGTTTTTCTTGTGTTTCCCTTTGAAATCCTATCTAAAATCCAGACTCCTCCTCAAACTGAAACTCTATGCAATTCGATCTCCAACAACTAAACTCTCAAATGATAATGCTCCTAATTTTTTGGTGGTTTTAAAACAGTAACCATGGTTCAACACCCCATGCGAATCGACTTTAATTATGGAAAATATTCTTGACTGTAGTGTGCGCCATGTGATAACCATTATTACCTTTAGCCGGTTGCGAATATTCATATGGAATGTTATAGATGGCTTGAGACAAGTGGATTTGTGACTGGAAGTCACCTCCACTGTCTTCCTAATTATTGGCCAAAATTTCCAACAACATTTCTATGGGAGCAACCAAACGATCATTTCATTAATTTGATGACCACGATCTC
The DNA here is from genome assembly GCA_034641835.2 of Pinus albicaulis. Taxonomy (NCBI): domain Eukaryota; kingdom Viridiplantae; phylum Streptophyta; class Pinopsida; order Pinales; family Pinaceae; genus Pinus; species Pinus albicaulis. Next base: position 785,158,846 of record CM076580.1, read on the forward strand.
CTCCATTTGAAAAACACGTACTTTGAAATGAGATTAACTGACTTTGGGTGATAGACAAGGCATGATTAATGGTTAGGTGTATTACTACGGGTTGACACCTAAGCGTTAAACGTATACCATGACTTGACTTCAACTAAATTGACCGCATATGACTCCTATCACAAGATATAAAATATTTAAAAAAAAATAATTTTTGAAACATATTTACACAACAACACGTGGCTTGAAAAAGCGGATGTGATTTTTATTTTATTTTTAAAAACAAAGGATGCTTTTGGAATTTCCGGTAACATCTAAAATAAAAGAAAAAAACAGACATAAACAAGAATATAATAGACTGTCCTAAAAGGATAAAATAGGCGCTACTAGAAATTTCAGTAGTGACAAATTTTTTTTGTTGTTGAAATTTTGAGAGTCTAATCCTAAAAGAAAAAAAATTAAAATGGACTCATGACTTAGCAAAGAACCGTGCTAACAGTACCATTAAGGGACCACCCATCTGGAATTGGGCTATAAAAGGGAAAGAGCTCATTCATTGCCATGCATTTTGGGGTATCAAAGACCAGAGAACAACAAATTTTTGGGAAGATTCTTGGAAAAAGTTCTCACGCTTAGGAGAGTCTCATCAATTTCAAACAATACAAAACCTTTCCAAAAGTTGCAGGGCATATTCATTACCTGAATTCTAGAATCCCCATATGGAGAATCAAGAATGGAGGGTGTGTAAGGAAAGAGAAGACTGCTTAGTCCATAATGACAGTTATCCTTGGAATGAGTGCCAAGAATTATTGGATAATATACCCATCTAAGTCTCTCAACATTGAGACATTCGAAGATGGGGAAATCAATCGTCAGGTACATTTACGTTGAAAGAGGTAGATGAAATACTTGCAAGCATTCACACAGATGACAATACACGACCTTGGAGGAAACTGTGGGATAATAATTATTGCTTGAAACTGGTTATCTTCCTTTGGCTCCTTGCACATGGATGTACCCTCACTTAGGATTCCTAAGGAGAAAAGGGTATGAGGTGCCGTCAACCTGTCCTCTATGCCTTCAAGAAGAGGGTACATGACAACACATTTTCTTTAATTGCACATTTTCTTGCAATACTTGGGATATTATATTGAGATTTTCCGATGCCCTATGCCTCACCCTAGAAAAATAATAAATATAGTACTTCGATGTTTTGAAAACACATTTAAAAATATGATAATATTATAAGCTTGGTGATTTTCTTGTGGATTTTTTATATGGAATCTCTGGAATGAGTGGAAGCTCAAATTATTTCATTAAAAAAAAAGGAATATGGCTAGTTTACAAGATATTACAATTAAGAATATTCGTAAGACACTAGCTGCATCTTATTTTACAAAGGAAGAGTGGTCAAATACCAAGAGAGAGGATTATATTTTGAAAAATTTGGATTTACATACAAAAATGTTTACCTCTACTACCTCTCAGTGACTCAGTTTGAGGCATAATGATATCAATATATTCACACCTCCTCTGGAACATTTCAAAATGTTGAGTTTTGATGGAGCATCGAAGGGGAATCTGGGGCCAACAGGTTATAGAGGTATATTTCGGGACGAGCACTATCAAACTTTGTGTGTTTATGCTTTCTATTGTGATACCACAAAACACAACATATCATAATTAATTGGCTTAGATAAAGGGTTGAAAATAGCAGTTCGTGAAGGATATAAATTGTTACAAGTACATGGTGATTCTAATATTTTCATACAATGTTTTCCATAATATTTCTAATTTAGAGTACCAAAACTTTGATTTCTTCTTTCCAATACATTATACCACATCACACCAACCACGGAGGTAACATGGTGGCAGATGTATTATCTTACTGGAGCAACTGCTCTCAAGGCATCAACTATGATAAAATGTGGTCCAATGAGGCACCTATCAAGGTAATATCTCAAGTCCAAAGGTGTCTTCAACACAATCAGGTACTAGTAGCTGGGAACCTCTTGTGTTCCAATCAGAGTCTTAGGCAACAGGGGTATGGAACCATCCCTAATGGGGGTGTATTTGTGGTTTATAAGGAAGCCAATCCACATGATTGAAATGCGCGAGATTATAGTGGCTAAGAGGAAGGTAAGAAGCGTCAATGTCACCACCTGTCCAGAATTGTTTTACACGTGGTCTCCCCACAACTTATGCGATTAACAACAACCATTTTTGTCAAATTAGTTTAAATATAAGAAAGTGGAGGGAGATGGTATCCAGTCTGAAATTCCTCTGGTTTATAGTTCCCAGCTGATGAATTTGACAATGGAGGCATTCTAGGGAAGATTTCACATGTTTTGGGTGTTTAATGCAAGTGTTAATATGTGTGTTGTAACATACACTTGTCTTGTTGAGATTCAACAAGATGATGAGCTTAGTGAAAAGTAAGCACCTTCACTAAGTGGGGCCCACATGCTATTTTTAGGTGTATGTCTATTTTAAGACATGGTGAGCATATTCTATAAGTTGCAAGATGCTATTTGTAGATGGTTGGTCAAATGTGAAAAATAGATGAAATTGTGTTTTTAGAATATTAGGCGAAGTCTATTTATAGATCATCAATCTAAAAATAGATGCATGTTGATTATTATTAGCCCTTAATAATAATCCAACAATAAATATCACCTTATTCTCTTGGAGCACTTTATTTCAGTGAACAGATTTGGAAAATTAGTGCACTAAAGGAATTAAGCAATTCCTAGGGATATTGGTGACTCATGCATGGAGGACTCAGTTAGAATTGAAGTGGCAAAGTTGTGACAGAGTTGGAAGAGTAGTTATGGGAGTTGTTATTTAGTTTAACTCAGTTAAGTGAGTTAAACTCAGTTGAGCTAGTTGTATCTAGTCTAACTGAAAGATACACTAGTGAGATTTTAGTGAATTAATTAGTTAATTAATTCACAACTAATAACTCACTAAAAACTGAACAAATACAACAGTTAACTACTTTCATGTTAGTTCCAGTGGAGACCTAGTGGAGAGATAGGTGAAAGGGTGAGATGGACTATCTATTGTGACTATAGTGATGCATTCAATGCATATGACACACATTGGAGATGCCAATGAGGATTGCGCAGTCAAGGAAAGACCAATTTGAATTCATTCAGGGGTCTTCTTCAGCAGGGATTGCGCAGTGGAGGCAGGCTGTCGGGAGGCAAGAAATTGGTGCATAGATATGAAAATTTCTGCATGACAATGTGTAATGATTGTTGATTGTACTGAGAGATTGATGTACTAAGATTTTTATGAGATTATTACATGATCCATTGATATAAATAATATATGATAGTTTGGGTTTTTAGCTTTAAGCTTTCCCGTTAAACAACTGTGTTTATGTGCGATTGATTTTGCTTCTTATGTGTTTGCAATTGGCGATTGAATTTCCACAAAGAATTAAGTGGAAGGATTCTGTATTTAACATAAGATTAATATTTTAGATCAGGATAATCTGGTAATACTATCAGTATTAATAAATTTCTACATGGTATAAGAGCAGTGTTAATCACTAGAGATTGTAATTGTGAAGAGGTGCTGAGTTTTGTGCTGGTGGACAATTCGAATTTGTTGCACAAATTTCTTGGTGCGACAGTTGAGTATTCATTGAAATGTCTTTCAATGGGTTGCGATTGGAGTATGCCCTTGAGGGTAGCTCGAATTACATAGATTGTAAGGATAGGATGGAGGCGGTGCTTGAAGATAATGGACTAAAGGAGTTCAACGATAGCGATGTTCCTAAGCCTACTTCTAGCGATGCTACATTACTTGATGCATGGAAAAAGAAGGTAGCAAAGACAAGAAGAATTCAGTTGGAAGGTGTGAAAGACCATATTGTGTCAAGCCTTCATGGGAAAGCCACTCCATTTGTAATTTGGAATGATTTGATAGATCTTTTCCAAAGTAGCAGTGACCATAGGAAGTTGGAACTGAAAGATAAGCTCAGAAAAATAAAAATGGAGAAGGGCGACAATATTCCAAAATATCTCACGAAGTTTGTCCAATGTAGGGATGAGCTGGGAAGTGTGGGAATTACAGTTTCGGATGATGACTTGGTGAGCTTATCTCTCCTTGGGCTTCTGAAGAGTTGGTATGGCTAGGAAGAATTTGTCAATGGATGGGAGAAACTGCTGGATTGGGAGCGACTTTGGTCGAATCTTGTGCAGGAGGAGATAAGGCGGAATACCAGGGACGACTCTTCATCGAAGAATGACGATGAAGAGAATTGCGCTTTGGCTGCCAAAGCAAGGAAAGGGAAGGGGAAGAAATCCCATCCAAAATCCGAGGCTAAAGGCAAGAAGCTGGATTTGTCCAAAGTGAAGTGTTTTCACTGTCACGAACATGGGCATCTCACCACTAACTACCCACATAAAAAGAAGAACAATAAGGTTGTTGGAGCTGCAATGGGTGAGGCCTTAGCCTTGCAATTTGAACTTGATTTCTCTTTGAGTGCATGCTTGATTTCAAGTGCAATGAGATCGGTATGGTATCTTGATAGTGGTGCTTCCTTCCATATGACAGGAGACAAGGAGTTGTTTAGTGACTTGGAGGATAAGGATCTCAAAATTCATATAGAGATGGGTGACGATGGTAGATACAGTGCGACCAACATTGGAACCATTACCTTTGAGAGGGAGTCAGGTAAACCATTTCTGTTGAAAGATGTTATGCATGTTGCAGGTATGAAGAAGAACTTGGTCTTGGTTGCTATGTTGGAGGACAGAGGTTATGACGTTGTTTTCAGTGAGGGAAAGGCCTTTTTGTGACATAAAACAATGGGTCAAATCAAGAGGATAGGGATTAGAGTTAAGAATCTCTACAAGCTGGAGGTAGATGGCTGCGCTGCAATGATGGGAAAAGCAGAATAAGTGGTGAGCCGGGATGAATGAGAATTATGGCACAGGAGATTGGGCCATCTTCACCATGGTGCCTTGAATATTTTGCAGTAGATTTCTACTAGACTTCCCAAGGGTACTCTTGCGCAGTCATGTCAGTGCAAGGGATGTACTATGGGTAAGTTTGTGAAGACCACCTTTCATGAGAAGGATAACCGTGCTTCGGTGATCCTGGAGAGAATTCACACAGACGTGTTTGGACCTTTCTCGATTGCTACAACAGAAAAACAGAGGTATTATGTTATTTTTATTGATGACTATTCTCGTAGATGCTGGATCTTCTTCATGCAGAAGAAGAGCAAAACATTCTCAAAGTTCTGTGAGTTTAAAGCATTGGTGGAGAAGGCGTCAGGGAAGCAAGTGAAGGCTTTGCGGAGCGATAATGGTGGTGAATATATCTCGAACGAATTCAAAGACTTCTGTACCAAAGAAGGAATTCGAAGAGAACTCATAGTGCCTCATAACCCACAACAGAATGGGGTTGCAGAGAGGAAGAACAGAACAATCGTGGGTGCTGCACAAGCTATGCTGCATGACCAAGGCCTACCGATGCACTTGTGGGCAGAAGCATGCAACACTGCGGTTTATGTGCAAAACCGTTGTCCTCATAGAGTACTTGGAATGAGTACACCTGAAGAAGATTTTACTAGTAAGAAGCTTGATATTTCCATTTGAATATTTTTGGCTCATCTGTTTACATTCATGTGACAAAGGACGCCAGGAAGAAGTTGGAGTCGACTGCAGAAGTTGGGATATTTGTGGGGTACACAGAAACACCCAATAATTATCATGTGTATTTTCCAAACAGTCGAATGACTATGGTGTGACGAGATATAAAATTCAATGAGGTGAAAGCCATGAAGTTGTCGCTTGAGAGGGAGCTACACTTGCATGCAGAGGAGGAAATTCTTGTTCCCAAAGATGAGCCTCTAGATGTGGATTAGCCATAGGAGGAGATTCATGGATTGGAAAAGTCAACTCATGCAAAAAAAAACATCAAAACAGGCAGAAAGCGTACCACAGAAGCTGGGAGACTGAAGCTTGACGCGACACAGAATATAGGAGTCCCTACATCACAGCGCAGACAGAGATAGTCACCTGACCGATTTACTAGATACATGGATCTTATGAGCAAGTGTATCGTGATAGAGCCATCTTATTTTGAAGAAGCAGTGGAGGAGCCCACATGGGTAGATGCCATTGTGGACGAGTATGACTCCATTGTCAGAAATAATGCTTGGGATATTGTTCCAATGCCAGTTGGTAAATCAGTGGCAGGTTCAAGATGGATCTACAATGTAAAGCAAGCTGCTGATGGGAGCGTTGAGAAGTATAAGGCAAGATTTTTTATCAAGGGCTTCTCATAGATCAAGGGGATTGATTATGAAGAAAAATTTGCACCTGTCACACAGTATTCTTCCATAAGGACCATCCTTTCTCTCTCAATGCAGATGGGTTGGCACATTCATCAGATGGATGTGAAAACTGCGTTCCTTAATGGGATCATTGAGGAATAAGTGTACATTGAGCAGGCTAAAGGATTTGAGATCTTCAACAGTGAGTCGCATGTGTGCAGACTCAAAAGAGCACTGTATGGGTTGAAGCAAGCACCTCGTGCATGGTACACATGGATCGACAACTATTTAACCGGACTTGGCTTCACCAAGAGTGAGGCGGATGCAAAAATTTACTAAATTGTGGTGGAGGGTAAGCTTTTAATCATTTTTCTTTATGTTGATGATTTAATACTAACGGGTGATGAGAAGTTGATACACTCATGCAAGGAATATCTTGCAAAGGAGTTTGAGATGAAGGATTTGGGCCTCCTTTATTATTTCCTTATATTGGAAATATGGAAGTGAGAAGGTGAACTGTTTGTGTCTCAAGGCAAGTATGCTCGGGAGATACTTGGTAAGTTTCACATAGAGGACTGCAAGACCATGGATACTCCTCTTCCAGTAAATTGGAGGAAAGAGGATGCTACATCGGCAGAGGTAGTGGTTGCCACTATTTATCGAATGTTGGTGGGTTTGCTCATGTATTTAGTTAATACAAGACTGGACATATGATATGCAGTGAACCAGCTTAGTTAAGCGATGGTTAAGCCTACCAAGCTCTTTTGGAAGGCAGGCAAGCATGTCCTGAGATATCTCAGGGGCACATTTGAGTATGGCTTATGGTACATACATGCGGATGAGGTGAAGTTGCATGGCTTCACGGATGCAGATTTTGAGCTAATTTATGTTCCTAAACTAACACAATATTTATTATCAATCCGGGTAGTTTATGCTTTGAGGCAAGATCACTATATGTGAAGATCAGATATAATCAACCTTGAAAGATATGCTAAAAGTAATACATTTTACAACTCCAACTCAATTAGTTTAAAAGGAGGAATAATATTGAAATGGTTCTTGACTCAAGAAATTCATTTCAACTTCAATTACCACTTAATGAATCAGAGATTAAAAACCAAGAACTTTAAGATGGATAAATTATGAAATGAAAGAAGCTCTTAACTTAAGAGACATGTAAAGTGTTCCATTATAATTTATTCATCTTAATATCAAAAATCTCAATAAGAAATTGCTTGCACACAACAAAAGAAACCAACTTTAATTCATCATTTTCATAGAAGGGATGCTCAACTTGATACATCGGTTTTTCCAACTTGATAAAGTGATGAATAAGTTATAAACTAATGACATCAATCACTATGCATAAATCATTAATCAATCTGAAATAAAGCTTTGAAAAGCAGTTCTACAACAAGGAAATAAAACTAGTTACAAGAAAGTGTACTTAGCTTGGAATGGGGGCCCTTCCACCCTTGCCTTGCACACTTGATAAATGATCTCAGAAGCTTAACTTCAGTCACACATCCATAACATTGAACAGCAAATTGATAACAGCACAAGTCTTCAAATTAACTTCTCAATCCAAAATTGTCACAATATAAAAGTATATAAGTCAAATAATAATCCTAATACATAAGCCATCAAAGCTTTGGCTTTAAATAAGAAGTCTCATGAACAAACTGATCTATTTTTACTCAAAAAAACCCATCTACTTCTCATCCACCTATCCAAGTCGAATTCATTGTTCTTATCCCAAGAAATATGGTCAATCCCATAGAATCTCAAAACTGCCCTATTTCTATGGGATTTCTGAATGACTAGTCATGATTGACTAGAACTAAATGGGCCTAATAAAACTTGTTCTTTTCGAACTAAGCATAGGTGGCTTAGTCCTAGTTGCCAAGCTGTCCATCCATGCATTCAATTCGTGCCCAAGTGTCCTGCAACCATATCAACCATATAGCTATTACGAAAATTTCTGAATCAGCCAATTTTGCACTAAAAATCAAACTTTCATAAAAACTTTAGAATTTGGAAAATTAAAATTAAATACCTGAATAGATATCAAATATATGTCAAAATGGAATAAATGAATGGAAAATGGATGGAAAATAGATGGATAAATAAGTTTCTTTGAGCAAAATAAGACCAAAACTAAGGCCCAACATCTCTCCCTTGCTTATCATCAAGCATGTCCCCATGCTTGCCTGTTCCTCTTTGACCTTCTTCTTCCTGAAGTAGATGTTGTACCTGTTGATGCTTCCTGTTGTGCTGCCCTTGCCAAACAATCTAAACTTGTGTCATGTTGTTCTTTAAACAAAGTTGCTTTAACCTTCTGCTTCTCATACTTGGCCTGCCACATGTTCTTTTCCTTCAACCATTTAAATGCTTGTTTAGAAATTAGATCATTCTTCCTTTTCAATTTCCCCAAGTCTTCTTTCAATTTTTCATTTGTTTTGATCAATTTAGCATTTTCTTTCCTGTTTGCTTTGTTCTCCTCTTCTAACCGTTTTTCAAAAATTTTACTAATTTCTAATTGATCAGTCAAATCCTTGATTTTCCCATCTTTTTCAAAATCCTGAGTTGTTTTCATTAATGATGCAGCTGCTTCATCATCATAGGCAGAATCCCTATCAAATTCTTCTTGTGGAATGTTATTTTCTTCTTGTGATCTTGGAAAATATGTTTCTTCTTCCCTGTCTAAATTGATGGGACTTTTGTTTGTAAATCTTTTGGGAATAGACATCACAGATATTTCATAATCCATAGCCATATTATTTTGCTGTTTGGCTCTTGTTCTAGGATACACGGGTGAATTCATCACTCCCCTACTTTCCTTCTCTGTTTTCTCTTGCACCTCTGTAATCTGTTCAGTAAAATGATTTTTAACCATGAATTCTCTCCACACTATGCCCTGCAATCTTACTTGATATTCAACTAGGATTTTAATCAATCCTTGATGATACATTTGTCCTGCCTTAAGCATGTTTTCATGTCTTGCTGTTTCAATCATTTTTAAGAGGCTTTTATATAGGAAATAAGGTAAATTAATCCTATCTTCCCCCTTGATGTGCTGTAGAAGTTTAACATGATATAAATGGGCAACACTATATCCTCGGTCACAAGTTAAAATCTTTTGAATAATCAAGACCAATTCTCTCCATGGCTCATTAAACCATTCCCTGGGTATACCTTTTGTCCTATCAAATGTTCCCTTCCGGTTTTTCTCAAGGAAGAAAGTCCATGCTTTCTCCTTGAAGTGTAGCCCTTTGTAATACTTCTCTCCTAACATTGGCAAATCTAAGGCTTTGGACAAGTATTCTTGGGTTATTGGAACAATGATTTCTCCTATTCGAGTTTGGTCCTGATTGAAATTCTTTATAAAATCTTTGGTTATCTCCTCAGAATGGCCATTAAATTTCTGTAGGAAGCCTATCATTCCTGCCTGATAGAGTTTTTCTATGGTCTCTTTTCCCCAGCTTTCTATTTGAAATTTTGGCTCTACCCTGTTTCCCATTGTTTCTGTAAACCAATCAATGTAGGCTTCTGCTGTTACTAACTTCATTTTAATAAAAATTATGACTATTTTTTTTAAAATGAAATTCAGTAAGCAAAGAAGCTTACCTTCTTCTTCTGACTCAACTCAACTCTGCACTTTTAACCTCTGAGATATTTCCTTTCAATAGCACTCTTCTGAATTCCCTGTCGAATACAAGCAACACCTGTATACTCTGTTAATACACTGATCTCTGTTTTTTTTATTAAATACACACAGTATCACAAACCACACAATCATGATTTACTTGTGTATATATATAAAAAAATAAGAAAAATCAAAGAGTGCTCTCGGCCTAATATGAAATTTTTCGCACTGTTTGGGTTTAAGCAAAGGTGTTAAACAAAATTGCATGCAGACTTATCATGAAAATGCAATTATGCAACAAGATTTCGGCCTCAACACGTCTTCATCGAACCCGACTCTATTTTTCATCCATAATTCAATGTGACCTTTAAGCATTTGATCCCTGACTGTCAAAACAAAACAAAACGCAGTGGCAAAAAAATGTTTTATGGCGTTTTTTTAGTTTACACGCTAACTGTTTGTGAAAACATTGGTGCGCATAGATCACGGCTTAGTGCGCAATTCAACAACCCTCCGCCATACTACTTCACTTAAAACTTGTTACTCATGCAACGGATTTTCCTCACGATGCTGCGCATCACACTCTATCATCAAACCTTAAGTGTTGTCGATCTGGAGATAATCACGGGTTTTGAAATTACCTGACTGTCAACAAAACGCGTGGAATGTAATCGGCGCTCCAAATCCCTACTGTTTCGGTTAACTGAGCTGGTGTCAAAACACAGGATCACAAATTAATGTCAAAAAAAATATTCCATAATCGCTGAGTGTTAATGAACTCCACTGTTACCTGACTCAATCCTGGAAATCTGTGATCTCTGATCGTCGAATCCGGAGCAATTTCTTACCTTAAATTCGCCTTCTTGCTTTCCCCGGAGCGATTTCACTATTCCGCTGCTTCAACCGCCTTCTCTTCTTTCCATATTAATCAACCGCCTTCTCTTTTCTTCAGATCAATGTTTTGTTTCAAAACGCCTTCCTTCTGAGCTCTGGCAATGAGGAATGAGGTTGAAAGTCATGAATGGACCGAGTTCATGGTTGTACCGTGTCTGATGGCGTTATTATGTGAGGTTGGTATGGTTGTCCTCTTTGACCAGTCGACAGACTGTGTCATGAGGATACCACTGCCTTGTTTAATGTTTAAACTATATACGTACACCACCACCTGCGCACGTTATGTTTGAATGACATGGCTGTTTCATCACACCACCGTGCACGCTATGTTTGAATTATCACCCTGTATTGTCACCACCGTGCACGTTGATTTCCCATCGTCGTGTGCTATGATATGCACCAACGCATTTCACTTTGAATGATACACCCGTATCATCACTACCTTCTGCATGAACTGAGTACTTCCGCCGTGTCCTTCCGTGCAATGATTCTCCTACGTTGTATATGCCATTATCATTCTGTCAAACCTGTCAACTATGTCATAACCATTATGTTCCAACTATGCGCCTTAGACCTTTGCCTATGATTATACCATATGCGCATTGATTATATGCCATTGACCTTACCTCTTATGCGTATTAACCTTATGTCTTTTATGCATATCTTTATGATTTTTAAAATGACCATCTTAGGTCATTTTTAAAATCATCACCATACTAATGCTTGATTTATGTATGCAGGTGGAAAGAGTTGTCCTAGCTTGGTCTTTTGCTCAAGAAAAATATTTAGGTTTATAGGGAATATGTATGAGAAATGTGTATATGAATGAAATGGAATATGTATAGGATATTATGAAGATAGGATATGTATAGGGAATTATGAATATAGGATATGTATAGGAATATTGAATATCTTCAGGTACTAACTTTAACTTAACAAAAACTAAAAATTCCTAAGAAAAATTTGAATTTCAAGCACAAAATGACTATTCATATACTTCCCTGAATGATGTTTGTACAGGTGGAATGAAGTCAGATGTTGTAGATGAATCAAAAAGTGAATTTTATTGCTGCTCCTTGTCCTTCATGCTCTGGTTCTTGAATTGAAAATCAGGTCCCTTTATAATGATTCTTTGTTTCAGGTCCCTCTGTACTGCTTACATAATATGCACATGTTGTTTTGGCAGGTCTCTCAGGTCCCTCTGTATTGATTTCTTCTTTCAGGTCCCTCTGTTGACAATACAAGTTTCTTCTATACTTTAGCTTTTCAGCTAAAGATCTAATACAAGTCTCCCCCTTGCTTAAGATATGACTTTTCCTCAAGTCATTTGTTGATGGAGAGTACCTGTATTGAAGTTATGTGAGAACAATAGAACAAGAAAAGGAATTCATAGAGTCCAAGTTGCCTTGATTTTCCCCTATGAATTCGTGTTTGCATAGTGCCAGTTGCCTGGTTTTCACTAGCAAACAAATTATTATTTTTTATGTTTTTTTTTATTATTTTTTATTATTATTTTTTTTTATTATATTTTTTTTTTATTTTTATTCAACTACAGGACTGGAAGATGGCTGAACTTGGTGTGCCATGACTTCCAGTTCTGTATCTTCTGTCAGTTGTTTCATAAATGCTTCTTTACTGATAGGCTTATTATAAACTTTGAGCCTATGTCCATTCACTATAAAAGAGGTGGAATCCTGGTCAATTGTCTTGATCTTTAATGCTCCATTGTCGAAGACTTCATCAATTTCATATGGGCCTAGCCAGTGTGTTGTGAACTTTGCTTTGAAATCTTTGAACTTGGAGTCAAAAAGTAATGCCCAATCTCCCTTGCGAAATGTCTTTGTTTTGATATATCTGTCGTGCCACTTCATTCTTTGTTGTTGCACCAATGTAGTATGTTCTATGGCTTGTTGACGATGCTCATCTAACTGATTCAGTTCCATGATCCGCTGCTGTTGTGCTTCTGTCAGGTCGAGTCCTAATTCAGCTGCTAGTCTGTATGTTTGTATCTGAAACTCTATAGGCAATAAGGCCTCTTTTCCATATACTAACCGGTATGGACTAAAACCAGTTGTATTCTTCCATGTAATTCTATAGGCCCATAGTGCATCTTGTAATTTTTCAGACCAATCTTTTCTGTTCAGCTTTACTGATTTTGTCATGATATTCTCTAGGACTTTATTTGTTGATTCAACCTGCCCATTTGCTTGAGGATGATATGGTGTAGATGTTCTATGTTTGATCTTGTACTTCTCTGTTAGATCTCGTACCAGTTTTGATGTAAATTGTGTTCCTTGATCTGTTACAATTTGTCTAGGTACTCCATATCTGACAAAGATTTCTTTAAAAAGAAAGTTGACCACTATATCTTCTGTTGCTCTATGCACTGCTTTTGCCTCTGCCCACTTGGTTACATAATCTGTACATACTAAGATGTACTTGTTTCCATTTGATGATGGATTGATGGGTCCAACAAAGTCAAGCGCCCATTGCTCAAATGGTTCTATGAGGACTTGTGGCTCAGCGGCATCTCATCTCTTGTTATTGGTCTCCCTGTTCTTTGGCAACTGTCACATTGCTTGACATATTTCTTAGAGTCTTGGAAGATGGATGGCCAGTAGTAGCCCAGTTGCAGCACCTTATATGCTGTTCGTTTATCTGAAAAATGGCCACCACATGGTTCATCGTGACATGCCTTTAGAATATCTAATATTTCATCTTCTCGCACACATTTTCTAATTATCAAATCTGGACCAGTATAAAATAAATCACCATTTACCCAACTATACCTAGAACTTTCTTTAATAATTTTGTGTCTTTGCTTTTTAGTGAATTGGTTTGGTAACTTTCCAGAAGATAAATAGTTTGCCATGTCTGCAAACCATGGTGTTTTTACCATGATAGCAAACAAATGTTCATCGGGAAAGTTATCTGCAACTGGATTTGGATCATTGGGTGAATGTATGCGGGACAGAAAGTCAGCTACTTGATTTTCCTTGCCTGGCCGATCTTGTATTGTGATATTAAACTCTTGCAGTAATAGTAACCATCTTGTTACTCTTCCATTGGTTATAGGTTTATTCATCAAATATTTGATTGCTGAATGATCTGTATGAATGAAAACTTGATATCCTGTTATATAATGTCTGAATTTGTTTACTGCATGTATAACGGCTAACATTTCTTTCTCTGTGAATGTGTAGTTCAATTCTGCAGGTGTTAGATTCTTGCTTATAAAGTATATTGCATAATTGAACAAGTTATCTTTCTGTCCAAGAGAGGCACCTATTGCAGTATCAGATGCATCAGTTGATATATGAAATGGCAAAGACCAATTTGGTCCACGGAGAATGGGTGCAACTGATAATTTTTCTTTTAGAATTTGAAATGCATTTTGACAGTCATTTGTCCAGTGAAATTCAATATCTTTTGCTAATAATTTGAACAGAGGTTGGGCTATTTTACTGAAGTTTTCAATGAATCGTATATAATAGCCTGCATAGCCTAAGAAACTTCTTACCTCTTTCTGTGTTGTAGGAGGCATTAAGGTTACTAGGACTTGGATTTTTGCTGGATCCACTTTAAGTCCTGAAGAAGAAATATGGTGTCCCAGAACTATTCCTTCTGTCAACATTATATAGCATTTCTCATTGCTTAATGACAAATTTGTTTCAATGCATCGTTTCAACACTTTTTCAAGATTATTTAAGCAATCATTATATGTGTTTCCATAAACTGTAAAGTCATCCATGTAAACCTCTACACATTCATGGATTAGATCAGCAAAAATTGCAAGCACTGCTCGTTGAAAAGTTGTAGGTGCATTACATAAACCGAATGGCAAAACATTATATGCATAAGTTCCCCATGGGCAAGTAAATGTTGTCTTGTCTTGGTCTTCTGTTGCTATTCTAATCTGGTTGTACCCGCTAAACCCATCTAAGAAAGAGAAGAATTTCCTTCCAGCCAATGAGTCTAACACTTGATCAATAAATGGTAGAGGAAAATGATCTTTGAGTGTAGCTTTGTTTAGTTCTTGATAATCCACACATATCCTCCACTTTCCATTTTTCTTTGGAACAATAACCAGTGGAGAAACCCATTGACTATCTGAAATAGGATAGATGAATCCAACATTTAACAATTTTTGCAATTCATCTTTCACTATTTCTTTCATCATAGGATTCATTCGTCTTTGAGGTTGTCTTACATGTTTAATTTGTTCATCTGTATAGATGTGGTGGACACATGTGTTAGGATGGATTCCTTGCATGTCAGTATAATCCCAGGCAAAAGCTTTTGAATATTTCTGTAATAATGCAATTACCTCTTGTTCTTGTTCTGATTGCAACTCATTTCCAATGTTTAAATGTTTTCCAGGACTTACCTCAATTGTTTTTATTATTGGATTGGAGATTGTGTTTACATGAAAGATGTCTATAAAAGAATTTCTCAAAGTTTGAATAGTACAGGTTTCCTGAAAACTTTGGTTCAAAAGGTTATTTGCAGCTTCATATTGCATTTCTCTAAGCTGCTCTGAAATACTTGGTTCTGAAATGAAAAGATCCATTAAGTCTTCATTCCCTTCTTCTTCTCTTAGATCAAATAATTTATTTATACTTAAAACTGATTTAGTTTGCTTTTTTTCTTGAGCTTCAAGTACTGATTCTAAAGAAGTTGACTGTGTAGGTGAATAAAGAGCAATATGTTTCCTTTCTTCTCCATGTGAAATAATCATGCTTCCTGATCTGCATCCTATAAAGGCATCAGCGGTAGCTAACCATGGTCTGCCTAAAATTAGAGGATGTCCTCCCAAATTTGATTTTGGTTGCAGAATAAGGAAGTCAACGGGATACTCCCATGAATCCAAAGAGACTATTATATCTTCCAATATTCCTTCAGGAACAACTTTAGATCTGTCTGCCAATTCTAAGATTGTAGAGGTTGATCTAATGTTGTTCAAATGCAAAGTTTTCATGGTCTCCATTGTCATTACATTTATAGCTGCTCCCAAGTCTATTAATGTGTTTGGGACTGAAAAATTATTTATTGATATAGTAACCATAGGGATACCAGGATCAATATATTTTTCTATTTTGTTTTCTGTAGACATGAGACTTGCTAGTTTACCAATGACTTGGATTGTAGTAGGATCCTTCTTCTTTCTCTGAGTTTTCTTAATGCACATTTCCTTTATTGTTTTAGCATATATTGGTATTTCTTTAATTGCCTTTAACAAAGGAATTTTCACATAAGCATTTTTTAACTCATCTAAAATATCAAATTCAGGAAGGGTTATTTATTTTTGTTGTTCCACTAACCTTTCAGGATAAGGTGGTGTTTGAGTTGTAATGTTTGTTTCTTTCTGAATTTGTATCTTAGTTTGTGATGTTTCAGGTGATTCTCCTTGTTCGGTTGGTTCTTCTATGATTGGAGGAGAATCCTTTTTAAGCACTTTTCCTGACCTTAGATGGACTTCATTAAGAGGAAGAATTGAATATGTGGGAAAACATGTTGCTTCCTCTACAGTATATGCAGCTTTTTCCACCTTATTATTTGGATTTGCAATTGGTTGTGCTGGTAATTGAGTTGGTCTGGGTTGATTTGTGGGTAGCTGCAATTGTTGTGGTTGGGTCAACAACGGTGGGGGATTCTGCTGCGGATATGGAATGGATTGTGGATATGCAGAATGTTGTTGTTGAAATGGTATGGATTGAGGATATTGCGGATATGTGAATGGCTGTTGATATTGTTGCTGGTATTGTTGAGGTGGCTGGTTTCCATAACCATATCCTCTCCAACCTTGTGCAGGTTTTTGTGGATATTGTTGTGGAGACCAAGCTTGCCATGGCATTGGAGTTGTCCAAGGATTTTGAGATGGATAAAGGTAATTTTGTTGAGGGAATTGTTGCTGATTTTGTTGGGGCATTCTAGGTTGCCATGGTCTTCGTGGTGCTACATAATAAAAACCTTCCATTCCTGGCACTTCTTCCATTGAATTCATTTGTAATTCTTTCAATTTTAGACAATTTTCTGTGGAATGTTTTTCTGTACAAAGACCACAAACCCGAATACTCTTAACACTATCCAAAGGACATTCTCTTAATGGATGTTTGTTTCTACATTTGGGACAAAAGATTGCTAAAGCTTGGTCTTGTTCTTCTTTCCTCTTATTTGTCTTTAGCACATCTACTTGTGTCCCTAATGTACTTAAAAGATCTGTTTTGAAATTTTCCAATAAACTTCCTATTTCAGCTCGTGTTATCTCTCCTGCAGCTGACTTTGCTGCTTTTGAACTTACTTCTCTTCTTCCTGTTTTTGCTCTTCCTCTAGAATATTTTTGACATAAGTCAACAATTTCTTCGAATGGTAGGTTTGAGATATCTCCTTTACCCATCACATTCAAAATGTCAAGATATTAATCCCTTATACCCTTGAGAAAGATTGTTCGAATGGTTTCTTGATTTAGAGAATGTTGTTTAGATTTCTGTAGATTATACAAAAACCTTTCCAAATATTCTTCTAGACTTTCATCTTCTTGTTGTGTCATTCTAAAAATATCTTCCTTTGAATCTCTAGATCTGCAATAAGCTTGATATTTTTTTAAGGAAGACTGATCTCATATCATCCCAAGAAGCTATTGTATGTTCTCCTAAACCCATAAACCATTTCAAGGCTGCTGCTTTTAATGTTGCAGGTAAAAGACGAAGTTTATGGATGTCATCAGTATATCCATATGTTCTACATAGAATATCAAATTCAAACATAAATGAATCAGGATCTTCTGTTGACATTCCATAAAAATTCGGCAATACAGAAGGTGGAATATTTTTCATTTTCACTTCTTCTCCTAATATTGCACTTGTGTCAATTATTGGAAAGCCAAAGGTAGTCTCATCTTCTTGTCTTTTCTGATCATTTTCCATTTTTCTATCATTTTCTTGTTTTGCATCCTCTTCTCTTTTTCTTCTCCATTCTGCTTGTTGTCTTTCATATTGAGCTCGTTGTTCAGGAGTGAGAATAACAGATCCATGTCCTTCTTCTGCCGTTGGTTGATTTGTTTCAATTTTAAGTGGAGTTTCAGGTTGGTCAAAGATAGGAGGATTTATGGATGGAAATAAAGTTTGTTTTCCTTTGATAATTTCTGTTTGTTTTCCAGAAGTTGAAGATTGTTTTTGCTTTGCTTCCCAAGCTAACAAAGTTTGTCTCTCAATCAAAGTCAATCTTTGTCCACTTCTTTGTTTTTCTGACAATTCCTCAATGATTGGATTACCAGTAACTGGGGTGTTTGATGATCCTATCTCTATTTGTGGGGGGTTTTTAATAAATCTACCATGAGGACCTCTATGTCTAGGCATAAAGAAACATAACTAAAAAGTGTAACTACTGTTTTTGTATTTTTTATTTTTTTCTCTCTATTGACTATGCCGATATTTGCCTCCCCGGCAACGGCGCCAAAATGTTGAGCTAATTTATGTTCCTAAACTAACACAATATTTATTATCAATCCGGGTTGTTTATGCTTTGAGGCAAGATCACTATATGTGAAGATCAGATATAATCAACCTTGAAAGATATGCTAAAAGTAATACATTTTACAACTCCAACTCAATTAGTTTAAAAGGAGGAATAATATTGAAATGGTTCTTGACTCAAGAAATTCATTTCAACCTCAATTACCACTTAGTGAATCAGAGATTAAAAACCAAGAAATTTAAGATGGATAAATTATGAAATGAAAGAAGCCCTTAACTTAAGAGACATGTAAAGTGTTCCATTATAATTTATTCATCTTAATATCAAAAATCTCAACAAGAAATTGCTTGCACACAACAAAAGAAACCAACTTTAATTCATCATTTTCATAGAAGGGATGCTCAACTCGATACATCGGTTTTTCCAATTACTGAAGATGAATAAGTTATAAACTAATGACATCAATCACTATGCATAAATCATTAATCAATCAAATAAAGCTTTGAAAACCAGCTCTACAACAAGGAAATAAACTAGTTACAAGAAAGTGTACTTAGCTTGGAATGGGGGCCCTCCACCCTTGCCTTGGCACATTAATTTGATAAATGATCTCAGAAGCTTAACTTTAGTCACACATCCATAACATTGAACAGCAAATTGATAACAGCACAAGTCTTCAAATTAACTTCTCAATCCAAAATTGTCACAATATAAAGTATATAAGTCAATAATAATCCTAATACATAAGCCATCAAAGTTTTGGCTTTAAATAAGAAGTCTCATGAACAAACTGATCTATTTTTACTCAAACAAACCCATCTACTTCTCATCCACCTATCCAAGTCGATTTCATTATTCTTATCCCAAGAAATATGGTCAATCCCATAGAATCTCAAAACTGCGCTATTTCTATGGGATTTCTGAATGACTAGTCATGATTGACTAGAACTAAATGGGCCTAATAAAACTTGTTCTGTTCGAA